>JABWTJ010000032.1:317065-917065 GCA_016801875.1 Solanum sitiens | reverse complement strand
GCAATTGCATATTAACCCGAAAATGAGCATGTGTTCTTCGCTTTGACACTAAAATAGATGGGTTTAAATGTCTAGAAATACCTTAATTCAAGTTGTACGAGCATGTTAGTTTATATATCTATATATGTTTCATGATGCCATGTGTGGTGAGTGTTACTTGTTCTTTCCAATATATATATATATATATATATATATATATATATATATATGTGTGTGTGTGTGTGTGTGTACAACTTGATTTGTGTTTGTTGAATTAGTAGTGTGTGTCACTTACGGAATGTGATCGAGGCTTTTCTTTGAAAGAAAATTCTTGAACTTTACATTTATGTATAACATTGAATAATCCATAGTGAAGCCCCATTGAGTCTTTAGCCTCTCTTGATTTATAAGCAACATGATAAGCCAAAACTAGTTTGTTTTATACCAATTTCTTTTGATCCTAATAAAATCCTTAGTGCACTATGCCAAGAAGAAGGGTTGAAAATTATTGGTTGATATAACAAAGAGTGAAATGTTTAGTTGAGTGGAAAAGAAATGAATAAGAAGAAACTCTATTTTGTCCCTGGTCCTTAGTTATAATGTGCAATTCAACTCAACTGAGGGTGGATAATTAAGAAATATACTCTAAACATTGGCCCTAGTCCTATAAAGGATAATGTGTACCTCACTCGGTTCTTAAAATCTAGAGTGAGGATGGCTAGTGCAGAGGCATGCAAAAATAATAATAATAAAATTAATGGCCAAATTTTAGCAACAAAAATGGGTGAACGTTCATGAAGTGTATACTAGGAGGAAAGAAAACTAAGTAGGAGGCTTGTTGGAAAAACAATGACATGTGCATAAGGGAGGTGTATTCATTAAAAAGATTTGTAAATATTCCCTGCCTTACCTAAAGTTAACAATACAACAAAATAAAAGTCCTCTTAATTCCTTGAGAAATATAATGCGAAGTTAAGAATACACTATGGGCAAGCTTATGATATGTTGAGAGAAGTAAGAACTTCTTTTGTGAGAGTAAGTTAATTGTTTAAAAATAGGCCTTGTTCATATTGTGATTGCTTGAGTGAAAGGACTTATTAAACTAGAATAACTGAGGGGCATCCATTGCAGGTGTAGGATTATCTACTCGGTGTGTTTGTGTGAGTTTTCATTAGCCTGGAAAATATTAAAAGAGTCATCCTTTGAGAATTTGTTGTAACTTGGTGTAAATGTTGCGGAATGTGCATCCATTGTGAACTATAAGATCATTATTAAAAATGTTTGTTGAGTAAGCATTTCACCTTAATTAAATAATAGTTATCAATTTATTGTGGGAAGTGTCCATTCCACATCATAACCTCAACATTCAACAATTCATAATGTAGGCTTTACTTTCAAAGCACTACATTTCATGATCATAATTTACGATTCATTCTAAAGAAATTCTAATCACAAATCATCTATCCTGTAAGGCTACATCTAATCCACAAAATTTTCCTTCATGGATTCAATCTAAATCATATTAATTTTATACTAAAATAACAGGATAACTATGGGTACATGTAATTTTCATCTTAAAAAATGAAATTCTATTAATACAATCATGAACCAACTATTTAGATCAACATTCATCACAACCCATAACATTAGAAGAAACCTCAACTAAAATTTAGGGTTTAGACTTCATATTGGGGAAATGAATTTATTCCATGAGAATCCCATGGATGGAAAGACATCATACGATAGTCACAAAGCCTACCAAAATCTTGAAGATTGGGAGGCTTGTTCTCGACCTAGAATTAAACTTATTCTTCTTCCATCTTCTAGAGAGGGAATATTTGAAAGAGGTCGGGTTTTCTTTTTGAGAATTGAGACAATGACTTAATTGAGTGAGTTTAGGGGTCTAAAATAGTTATATAGGTGATCTTGCATTAGGCAAAACAACACAACATTGATTACAATAAAACAGGAAAATAACAAGTGCCCCTAAAAATAACTGACAACTCTAGATCCACAAATACTGATCGACGGACCGTCAATTGATTAGGGAATTTTAGTGAAAAAATGACCATTGGACTATGGGGCATGGACCTATCTACGGTTCATAGGTCCCACCACGTTTCATGGCCTGGATCATTGTTTTACCAATGATCCCACCTACGATCCATTGGTGAACCCACAAACTATGGTTGGCCCTCGAGGATGGAACATGTAAGTATTAGTTCTGAAAATTTTGCCTTTTTTTAATCTGGGGTGTTACAATATCTCTCATTTTGGATTATTTGTCCTTGAATGATACTCTAGGCACATCTCTAAGCCAAAAAAGGGTGACAACTAGCAGCCCATCATGCATGCATCTCTTCAAAATGCACTTAACCGACGAGAATACATCACTCAATGCTCAACAGTCTCAACTTTCCATAAGATAGTAGGAACAACATCTAACAGTACAATATGCATGAATTTTTAATTTTTTTATAGTGTAGGAGGAACTACCTTCTCAAAATTCAAAAGTCATGCTCAACACAATGTCATGGAGCCTGAATGCAATTTATACACAAAGCACATAGTCAAGGAAGAAATATCCACCGAAAACTAAGGCATGCTCCATAACTCATCTCATGAAGTCTATAAGCAACTCATACTCAATACTGAACAACGTGAGGAAAATACAACATAAAAGAGATTTTCTTTAAAAACTTGAGCTTTTTCATGAACTTGCAAATTTAAAGAAATCATGGAAAAACATAAAACACACATGACATCAAATAATATCAAACCAAAATGAGATAATTACCACAAGCTAGAATAGGAGGAAAAATATAAGGATATTGGGACATCATATCGGCCTCGGCCTCCAAACTCGCACCCTCAACTTGATGGCTTCTCCATAACACCTCCATAGAGGCAAACTCTTTATTCCTCAATCTCTGAACTTGCCAGACTAAGATCTCAACCAGAACATATTCATAAGAAAAGTTCTCTTTCAATACAAACCCTTCTACGGGAACTGTGGATGTAGGATCTCTAACACAATTGTTCAGCATAGAGGCATGGAAAACCGATGTACCGACACCAACTCATTATTCTAATCAAGATCATGTGAAGCCATACCAATACGCCACAAAATTTATATGGGCCTATCAACTTGGACTAAGTTTTCCTTTGCTATAAAACTGAATAACACCCTTCATCGGTGATTTTCTCAAGTAAGCCTAATCAAGAACATCAAATTCATGATCTCGCCTTCTAACATCCGCATAAGAATTTTTTCTACTTTGGTCCCTTTTCAATCTCTCTAATTAGTCCAACCTTCTCTATAGCCTGATGAACTAACTCAGGGACTATCAAAGAAACCTCATCCACCTCAAACTATCTTATAGGAGATCTACACCTCAAACCGTAAATAATATCAAATAGAGCCATACCAATACTCGAATCTTATCTATTATCATAGGCATATTCTGTAAATGTAAAATGGACAACCCAACTTCCTTGAAATCTATTAACCCAAGCCTTCAACATTCCTCTCAAGGTTTGGATTATTCGTTTTTCTTACCCATCATTTTAGGGGAGAAAATTATGCTAACCTTAATGTTCGTGCCAACACCCTTTTGGAAGGACTTTCAAAATTGTGAAGTAAATGGAGTACCTCTGTAAAAGAGAAATGATAAGGGAACTCCATTCAACCTTACCATTCCTCTTAAATATAACTTTGAATAGTCTTCCGTCATATGGGAAACCATGATACGAACGAAATAGATCGACTTTGCCATTGGGTCTACTTTAAGACAAATCAAATCCTATTGATTCGGAGTACGTGGAAACACTACTACGAATTCCATATTCAAATCTTCCCACTTCCAAGTAGGAACGCAATGTCTTGGGATAAACCTCCCTATTTCTAATGCTCAACCGCAACTTTTTGGCATATGGAAAACATAGCCACTGATGTACCATGATTTCACGGTACTTTTAATGCTTTTTCCTTAAGTTTAGTGAGTGTCTAGGGCATTTTTGTAGTAATTTTAATGTGTTTTTATTTGTGTTTTTCAGGAAAGTTGTCCAAAATGAAAATGCAGAAGGCTGTGAAGAATCAGTGCAGAAGTGACCCACGAAGCCATCAACGGCCTATCATCCCATCGATGGACCGTAGGTGGTAACCGTCGATTGGAGGTTCAGGCATCTGGAAGCAACTCAGGGAAATCTTACTAAGTGTGGGGCTACTGAAGGCTCGACGGTCCGTCAGTACATCGACAAACCATCCTGGCAAATTGTTGATCAGATCAGAGAGTAGTTCTAGTACCCGGTGTTGAAGAAAAGCTAAGTATGGAACGACGAGAGGCATCAACGGACCGTAAGTAAATCGACGAATCGTGTTTTTGGTCCGTCGATTGGATTAGAGAAGATGCAAAAGTGAAGGTTGAAGAAAAAGTTAAGTATGGACCGACAGAGGCAGTCGATGGTCAATCATTCCATCGATGGACCATCTGTGGGGCCGTCGATTTAAGCCGCGTTTTCTGGACAATCTTTCCGTAATTCTTTTCCTTTTATTTTAGGACAATATCTTTATAAATATGGGGTAAAACCTCATTTTTGGTGTTTGGATCTTGTATTATTTTTCGTACTTTTGTTCTTGGAGATTTGACTTTGCAACTTGGCAATTTATTCAAGTTTCCGGTATCGATTATCAAGTGAATTTTATTGTTTCAAGTGTTATTTTTGCATTTTCATCAAACTTGTCAAAGTAAGTTCATGAATATTGTTTATCAACTATGAATTGTGTTCTTTTAGGCATGGGTAACTAAATCCACAACTAGGGTTGTGGGAACCATGGGTAATTAACAAAGTAAAACTAGCTAAATAACAATTCTAGAATAGATTCTTGCATGTATTGATAATTCTTTCGATTAGAAGTCTTTTTAACGAGTGCACGCGTTAGAACTCTCCATGTTTCTAATTGTCGTACCAAGGGGGTAGTTAATAGGAAAAGAATTATCAACATAGATTTAGTGAGAAGCTATCTAATAGGCTAGTATCGATTGGTGCGAAGTAATAACTAAGCCATACATCGAATATAATTCTTAATATGAAGTAAAGGTAAGGGTTAGTAACTTAAACACACGTAGCCGGACCAAGATACGAGGTGAAATTCTCTCAATGTCGTACCAAGGATTTAGAGATACCTAACTTATCACTTTGCATGCAAGACACTAGGAAGGAATTGTTATACCTTGGATTACTGCGTTATGAGCCTATCGGGAACACTTACACCCTAGTTTCTCTCACAACTTGATAAACACCAAATATTTAATCTTGGGACTTGTTTTACTTAGAAATAATTAAACACTTTTGTTTCACAACCCCTCCTTTAATTAACTATTTTCGAAAAGGACTTGACTAAATAGACGTATTTGTATATTGAAGTTAAGTCTAAACCATTTTCCTCATGGGATCAACCCCAACCTACTTGTTGGGTTCTTTACTTGATACGACCGTTTATACTTCTGTAAGGAATTGTAATTTGAGCGTATCAAATTTTGGCGCCGCTGCCGGGGAAAGTGGCCTTTAGATTAACTTTAAGCAGATTACCAAATTTTAGTAAAAAATTTCCTAATTTTACTTTTTGTTTTTGTTTTTGTCTTTATCAGGTCTAGCTCTTGTGTATGCCATGTACACGGAGTCGAGGAGAACCAACGCTTCCATACGATCCTGAATTTAACCGGACACTCTACAGAATGAATAACCAACAGAATCTTGGTAATCCTGTCGATGGATCGATCGTCAACCTCTACCACCGTTAGATGCTCACAATCAAGTGGTTGTTGATAATCCACTTGATGATGCTTTGAGGAGGCAACCTCCCATCCCACGCCCTCATGAGTTCTAAAAGGGCAACATTATCATTATTGACTCTGATGAACCTCTTGTCCTACCTCGTCTACCACAGGGTCACACATTCATGGTAACTAGTATCTTAATGTAGATGCTCACAGCCAGAGGTTTATTTTTGGGGCTACCATCTAAGGATCCATATGCTCACATCGCCAAACTGAGGTCGGTGTGTAAGAGTTTTGTAGGGAGGCCAGACTTTGACATGGATGTCATCGGGTTAAGAGTGTTCCCTCTTTCACTAACGGGAGAGGCCGCGACATGGTTTACTGAGCTTCCTTATCAGTCGATCTATACTTGGGACCAGTTGGAGATGCGTTCCTAGCACGTTACTACCCGGTATCTAAAAAGCTCAATGACAAAGATAGATTGAGCAAGTTTGTGGCATTACCTAGGGAGTCAGTGAGTAGCTTTTGGGATAGATTCACCTCATTCGTAAGAAGTGTCCCAAACTACCGCATTGATGATAACTCGTTGAAAAAATACTTCTATTGGGGGTAAGATGAAAATAATAAGGCAGTGCTTGATACGATTGCGGGTGGTTCTTATGGTGAGTGCACTTATGCAGAGATCGCAGAGAATTTAGAGAAAATCTTCCGCAACAATAAAGCTTGGAGCACTAGGAAGTCAGATACTGGGAGAAACACCTTTGCAGTGCAAGCTACACACAATCCGGACGCCGATGAGATTCATGAAGAGATGGCGCAAATGAGAACTGAGCTCGGGTTAGTTTTGAAACATGTCACTGGAGGTGCGGAGAAGGTATATGCAGTAAATTATTTGACTAAACCACCACCGCCAAGTGATGAGTACTAGTATGAAGAGGATACCTATGCAGTGAATGAGCAGACGAGGGGTTTCTGACCGAACGACCAAGGCTCCAATCAGGAGAATTGGAGCCAAGGTCAAGGAAATCAAGGTCGGAAATATGGGAATTACAACAGAGAAGGCCATTATGTTCGACAAGGAAACTACAATCGCGACCACAACTTCAACCGGGGTAACTATGGTAAGAGAAATGATCGAAGTGGGCCTTATGTTTCACCTCAAAATCGGGAAATTGCTCGTAGGTATGGTGGAGGTAGTATGGGGGGAGTTGAAGATATGTTACAAAATATGAGGAGGAGGTTTCACGCTAGTGATGAGCCCACCAAGGAGTTGAGAGGTGATTTGGCTAATATTAGGCAAAAAGTGGATGCACATGCAGTCTCAATCAAGCATCTTGATTTGCAAATGGCCCAATTGTCTACTAATGTGAATCCTCATCAATCGGGTACTGTTCCTAGCAACACCGTCAAAAATCCAAGAAATGATGGACACTGTATGGCAGCCACAACTCGAAGGGGTAAGCAAACCATTGATCAACCTATGCCGTTTGGCGTAGAAGATGAGGTGAGAAGAGATGATGAGGTAGTAGAAGCTAGTTGTGAGTTGGTAAACGAAGCGGTGAAAGAAGCAGAGATCCCCCAAAAGGTGGTCCCCGTGCCTAGACAACCACCACTATTTTCGCAAAGATTGGTGAAGAAGACTGAGGATGGTAAATACCGGCGTTTTATTTATATGTTGAAACAGCTTTCCATCAATGTCCCTTTGATAGAAGCTCTTGAACAAATGCCCGGTTATGCCAAGTTTATGAAGGATATGGTGACAAAGAAGAGATCGGTAAGTTTTGAGGATGATGACTGAATGCAACATTGTAGTGCTATTTCTACAAGGTCTCTTGTGCAAAACAAGAAATATCAGGGCGCTTTCACTATTCCATGTACCATCGGGGTGTTACACTTTCCTAAAGCACTATGTGATCTATGTGCAAGCATAAATCTCATGCCTCTCTTTCTATTTACAAGAAATTGGGCTTGGGTGACCCAAAGACCACATCGATGCGGTTACTGATGGCCGATCGAATAGTGAAAAGGCCTATTGGATACTCCATGATGTATTAGTTAAGGTGTAGTCATTTATATTTCCAGCCGATTTTGTGATTCTTGACTGTGAGGTGGATTTTGAGGTGCCTATTATTCTTGGGAGGCCGTTCCTTGCTACCGGCCGCGCCTTGGTTGACATGGAAAAAGGGCAGATGAAGTTTCGGTTCAATAATGAAGAAGCAACCTTCAACATTTGTAGGTCCATGAAGCAGAGTGGTGAGCTCCAAATGGTTTCTGCCATATCTTACAGGGTTGAGAGTACGTCTGAGGTACAAATCGAAGAGCGCCTTTGTGTTGAGGCACTAGCGGCAGTGATCAGGAATTTTGAGAGTGATGGTATTGAAGAGTATGGGTCATTGGTTGCGGCACTTGATCGAGGTGAATTTCGGTTCAAACAAAAGAAATTGGAGCTAGATATGAAACATCGTGAGTCTCCACCCGCGAAACCATCTATTGATGAGGCTCCAAAATTAGAGCTTAAGGCTCTATCGCCTCATCTGAGGTATGTATTCTTGGGAAGAGATGACACTTTTCCAGTAATTATTGCGTCGGATTTGAATGTGCAGCAAGTAGAGTGTTTGGTGAAAGTGTTAAAGAGGTTCAAAAAAGCTATTGGTTGGACTTTTGCGGATATTATTGGGATCCCTCCCGATATTTGTTCACACAAAATCCAACTCATGCCCGATCAAAAGCCATGTATTGAGCACCAACGGCGTTTGAATCCACCTATACAAGAGGTAGTGCAGAAGGAGATTATTAAGTGGTTGGATGACGGAGTCATATATCCAATCGCATATAGTTATTGAGTATGCCCTGTTCAATGCGTACCCAAAAAGGGGGAGAATGACAGTGGTTCCTAATGATAAGAATGATCCTGTTCCAATGAGGCCAGTGACCATATGGAGAGTGTGTATGGATTACCGGAAGTTCAATGCATGGACTGAGAAGGATCATTTCCCTATGCCCTTCATGGATCAGATGTTAGATAGACTCGCAGGAAAAGGGTGGTAGTGTTTCCTTGATGGCTATTCGGGTTACAATCAAATCTCTATTGCACCGGAAGATCAAGAGAAAACCACCTTTACTTGCCCTAATGGGACTTTCGCATTCAAGATGATGCCTTTTGGGTTGTGTAATACACCAGCTACTTTTCAGAGATGTATGATGTCGATATTATCCGATATGGTGGAAGACACTATTAAGGTGTTCATGGATGACTTTTCAGTTATTGGAGACTCTTTTGATCGTTGTTTGAGTCACTTGGACGAAGTTCTCAAAAGATGTAAAGAGTGTTGTGCAACATTATGGTAAATTGGGAAAAGTGTCACTTCATGGTGAAAGAGGGTATTGTATTGGGCCATCGCATCTCAGAAAAGGGGATAGAGGTTGATCGAGCAAAAGTAGAGGTTATTGAGAGACTTCCTCCACCCATCTATGTAAATGTGTGAGAAGTTTTCTTGGGCATGTGGGCTTCTATCGGAGATTTATTAAGGATTTTTCAAAAATTGCACATCCTCTGTGCAAGTTACTTTAGAAGGAATGTAAATTTATTTTGATGAATCTTGTCTGAAGGCATTTGGAGAGTTGAAGGAGAAGTTAGTGTCTGCGCCCATCATTATTTCCCCAGATTGGAGCAAACCATTTGAGGTGATGTGTGATGCTAGTGGGGTTGCTCTTGGTGTGGTATTGGGACAAAGAAGGGATAAAATCCTTCACCCCATTAATTATGCAAGTAAGTCCCTAAATGAAGCTCAAAAGAACTATACTGTGACTGACCAAGAGCTCCTTGATGTGGTATTTGCTTTCAAAAAATATCCATCCTATTTGTTCGGCACGAGAGTCATAGTGCATACTAATCATTCTGCTTTGAGATATTTGATGGCAAAGAAGGATTCGAAATCAAGGTTGATAAGATGGGTGCTACTGTTGCAAGAGTTTGATTTTGAGGTTAAAGACCGAAAAGTGACCGAAAACCAAGTTGCTGATCACTTGTCCAGACTAGAGGAGGAAGCTATGAGAGAGTTGGGTGAAAAGGCTAAAATTGATGATACCTTCCCTGATGAGCATGTATTGTCCGCTTCTCATGACTGTATTCCATGGTTCACCAATTTTGCGAATTATCTTGCTAGTGATATAGTCCCATCGGACTTGTCTTTTCATCAGAGGAAAAAGTTCATGCATGATCTGAAAAAGGTTTTTTGGGATAAGCCTTACTTATACCGAAGTTGTGTCGATGGGCTCATTAGCCGATGTGTGCCGGAAGTTGAGATGCTAAGTATTTTAGGGGCATGTCATTTCTCACCTGTGGGAGGGCATCTTTGTGGTATGCGGACCGCCCATAAGAATTCGCAGTGTCGGTATTATTGACCGACCATCCACCAAGATGCTCATGAGTTTGCCAAGTCATGTGATAGGTGCCAAAGATATGTAGGTATTTAGAGGAGGCAAGAGCTTCCTTTGAATCGCATCCTAGGAATTGAGTTGTTTGATGTATGGGGCATTGATTTTATGGGCCCGTTTTTGATCTCTTATCGAATGAAATATATTCTTGTGGCGGTGGATTATGTGTCAAAATGGGTGGAAGCCCTAGAACATGCAAACAATGAAGGGAAGAGTGTCACCACATTCTTGAAAAATAACATATTTTCCAAATTTGGCACCCCTAGGGCCATTATTAGTGATGGGGGATCCCACTTTTCCAAGAAGTTGTTCAAAGGGTTATTGGAGAAATATGGGGTTCACCACAATGTAGCCACTCCTTACCATACACACACTAGTGGGCAAGTTGAGGTGTCCAACAGAGAAATCAAGCAAATTCTGTTGAAAACGGTGAATGCTAATAGAATGGATTTGTCAAGGAGGCTTGATGATGCTATTTGGTCCGACCAGACAGCATTCAAAACTCCCATAAGTATGTCTCCATACTAACTTGTATATGGGAAGGCTTGTCACTTGCAGGTTGAGTTAGAGCACAAGGCGATGTGGGCGATGATGAAACTAAAGATGGATTGGAATGAAGCAGCGGAACAGAGACTAAATGGGTTGAATGAGCTTGATGAGTTTCGCTTAAAAGCATATGAAAGTTAAGCCCTCTACAAAAAGAAGATAAAGAAGTACCATTACCAAAAGATTGAGAAGCGCGAATTTGCGGTTGGGGACTTGGTAATTTTGTTTAACTCTAGGCTGCGCTTGTTTTCGGGCAAACTCAAGTCCAAATGGACTGGTCCATTCTTCATCACTAAAGTGTTCCCACATGGAGCAGTTGAGTTGGAGTACAAGGAGGGTGCAAGGTTAACAGTAAATGGGCATAGAATCAAGATCTACCTCGGGCATGCGGAGAGTGTCAATGAAGTGGTTGAGGCATACCACCTTGATGAAGTCTGAGTAATCAAGAGTCTTGCGTCGTGCCGCGACGTTAAATCAAGCGCTTATTGGGAGGCAACCCAATGTTTATCCTCTAGCCAAAAATAGCTTTTTCTTTTCTTTGTAGGAATAGTTGACTTCTTTTGTTTCGTTTTACATGTGCCAATTTTCTTTTATTTCTTTTAGACTGTTGGCTAGAGAGTAGTTTAGGGTCGTCTAAAAAGTGTCCAGAGAACACAAATAGAATAGTTATTGGGTGCTCAATGTGCAGGGACCAAACCATAAGAATTCTGCAGAAATTGGTCTGGTGCAAAGATCTACGGACCAACCGAAGGACCGTCGTCCTATCGATGGACCATTGATGGTGTTCGTGGATCCCAGGTATGTTTTACAATTCTCTAAGTTAGGGAACAATCGAAGGTCCAGTCGACGGACCGTCGACTGACTTACGTACCATCGACGGGGAATCGTTAGTTCACTAAAACCAGTGACCCGACCAGAGCCGACCGGCTATATAAAAAAACTACCGTTTCAGTTACCCTCCCACACCTTTTAAAATTCCGCCCAACTGTTTCCCTCCCCTTATCACCTCTTTTGCCCATTAACTCACATAATCACTCACTCATTTTCTCTTCAGATTTCCAAATCTCTCAAAACTCCCAAAATTTCTAGAACCCTAGTCCACCAGTTTTTACACAATTTCCAGCATTTCTTCGGTCGGGGTTTGAAAGCGAGCACGTAGGTTTTTGTTGCAATGTTACCCACCCATTCCCTCCACTACAACGTACAGGTATTTCATTCTCATCTGCTCAATGAATTCTCGTTCATTTGCTTGTGAAATTGAATAGATTGTATGTGGGCCTTGACTTAGGAACAAATTTACATGTTCAACTTGTTAAACTTGATTCCCATGTTCCTTAGAATAATAGAAAGTGAGTGGGTTGGGGGTGAAATTTGTCTAAATGAACTATGCATGTTGTTTGTTTTGTTGGTTTTCTGACTTAGGGCTTGATCATCTCTTAGAATCTAGGATCAAAATTTGCAAAATCGAAGCCAGGGATGGCGAATTAGTGTTATGATAGTATTTCATGTTTGTTGAACTGTTGTTATGCTTAGATTTGTCCTTTTGTGCGGTAAAACCCAAGTCCTAAAAATTTGTCTCTGACCGACAGAACGAGACCCCGTCAACAGACCGTCGGTTGATCGACGGACCATTTATGGGGTCATTCGATGGCTACTTCATGTACTTGCATAACTCTGGGATGACAGAAGTGGACTACGGTCCATCGATTGATCGATGAGCCATTCTGCACGTCCGTCGTTTCTATCTGAAACTTTGCTTTGTGAAATTTTCAAAAATTATTCTAAGTGTCAAACGACAGAAGTGGACTACGGTCCGTCGATAATCGATGGGCCGTTCTGCACGTCCGTCGTTTTTAACTGAAAAATCTCAGAAAAGATGCCTTCTGAAATTTCCTAAGTGTCCATCGAGGGACACTATAGACGGACCATCGATTCATCGACGGGCTGTCGATGGTGCCCGTCTTCTGAGTCAGCAGTTCTACACTAACATATATCCTTTGTTTCAAGTTTTTGTTTTGCTTCTATTGTGTGTGTAGGTTGATTCCAATGAAACTAACAACTCCCTTTTCATGTACTAATGGCCCCCAAACCGGATATTTTTTATTCCAGGGGATGTACCAAGTCTGTGGCACCATCCCGCTGGATGATTGGCTAGTCCAATGATGAGCGTGATCCCGAATATGTGCCCCCAGGCACCCAGACCCCGACACCAGCTGCTAGAGCAACTTGTCAAATGCCAAAGAAGGTGGCGCCCGGCGTAGTCACTGCCTCCCAGTCTGATGAGGAGCACACACTGACCGGCACACTGTCTGGGTCTGGCTCGGGTTTTGAAGAAGCGTCTGACTCCACAGATGTAACGTTCCGTAAAATCACATATCTAAAGAAGAGCCCAGTATGCCCTTAGGATAGCCTATTAGGGGTACATAGGCACCCCCCTAATATTGAGAAATATTTGGCATAGTATAGAAAAATTGGCTAACAGATATTAGCCAATTTTCTATATACGAATATGAAATATACTTTTTGGGTTACCATACCCAAATCCAAGGTTAACGTTTAAGAAATGTACCTGCAATAAAGACCCTAAGCTAAAATTCTGAATTCAACCATATCAACTATAACAACACTTAAGGTACTAGGCATCCAAGTGTCAATCCTAGTACCATAGCATATGACTATTTAAAAAGATCATGTAAATTAAGCAGTGCCCAAAGACATGGTGAGGTTCCTTGGGACAATAAGTAAATATTCCAAATAGGACATCAAGAATAGTTAGTTAGTAAAGTACAACCAACCCATGTGCAAGAACATAGGCAAGTGGGAATCGGCCATAAGGAGGGGACCACCCTAACCGAATTCGATTAGGGTAGTTAAGGGGTAGCATGTGCGGACGGGTCCCCCCATGTGGGGCCTAACTACCTAACCAAATCTAGGCTCTAACTAACTGCCCTAACTAGCTAAATAACCTATTACTAACTAAAATGGACCCACTAGTGCACCTGACAACCTAGGACTAAATCGGGTTGACACTAACCTTGTACTAGTTGAAGAGACAACCTAGTACCTAACCTAGGATGGTCCAAAAGGTTGGTGATGGTCCTAACAACTTAGGGATACTTTAGTAATTACCCTAGGCTACTTAATTAAATAATTTATCAGCATAATTAATTAATTTAAAAGGACAAAACCGAAATCACAAAGCAATTTCTAGATTTCGGTTAAGACAAGAAAAAGACAACTTAGTACCTAACCTAGGATGGTCCAAAGGATTAATTATGGTTATAAAGACTTAAGGGTACTTTAGTAATTACCCTAGGTCACTTAATTAATTAAATTATCCATTTAATTATTTAAATAAAAGGGGTCAAGCCGAAATTCTTACACTAACCTAGTATAACTCAAGAAACATCCTTGTACTTAACCTAGGATGGCCCAAAAGAGTTAGTTATGGTTCCAATGACTTAGGGGTACTTTAGTAATTACCCTAGTTCCCTTAATTAATTAAATTAGACATTTAATTAATTAATATAAAGGGCCAAACGAAATTCTTAGGAAAAATTTCAGATTTGACTAAGTATTGTGTTTTCCTAGTTCTCAATCTAGGAGGATCTTTTTAGTAATTAATTAATTTATTTATTTAATTAACTTATTAAACCCTAAGTTGAATGAGACAAGATCAGTTCCTAAGACTTAGACTCACGTTAAAACTCAAATAAATAGACGACGCAAAAGAGTAAGCAAGCGAGCGAAAGAAAAATAGAAAATTCCATTGATTCTCCTAGGCGATTTCAAGGTTTCTCCAAGTTTTCGTTCAAGGTGGTCTTCGTAGATTAAGTTCTAATTAATGTATGGGTTTCTCTCTTGGACTTCTTTCTCCAAGATAACTTTCTTGCCAACGAATTCAACGATCTTGAAAACTAGGGTTGCTCCCGTGTTCTCGTCGAACCCCTTGTCCCTAGTATCCTTTTCGATTTTATGTTGAATAGGTTAGAGATCATGTTGTTGGTATGTGTTGCTGGCTGATCTTATATGTAATGTTCTTGAATTATGAATATCAAATGAACCTATGAAGTTGTAGTCCTGTAAAGTTAATATTATCATGTAAGGTAAGAATCGATGATATGCTAAGTTACGTCCGTGATGTGTTAGGTGATTTTTGTGTTTTGGATGAATGTTTGTTTGCTGTTGTTGTGATATTATGAAGATTCTAAGTTCATTGAATATTAATATGATGTTGTGCAAGAGGTTTAAAAACGTTATCACTAAAAGCCATACACTAAGAATTGGCTCAAAGACATCTATGAAATCACATCTTGAATGAATTGGCTATCTGATTCCAATAAAATTGGCTAACAATACTTGGTCAAAACGAATGCATGCTAATGGCTAGGAGCTTATGTAAATAATTGAAAGATTGGATAAGGTTTCATACATATAGCAATTTAAATATGAACATACGTAAAAATTGGCTTGTGCCAATAAAAATGGTTTGCTAGTTTAATATCCCAAATCTTGAGGCAATACTAATCATATGCCAATTCTTGTGTAGTAGGAGTATGAAGTATATTATAAGCACTTCTAAAGTAACTCAATGAATCCATAACCAAGGGCATGCCATTCATTGGGACAACTCCCAACATACTATAAAAGAATGAACTATGAACATATGTAAGTCATTGAAAGAAGTGCTCATCGTCCATAAATGATGATATGAAGCTACTACACTAAAGTAAAGAAGTAACGTGAGTTATAAAATAATTAAAGGGGTCTAAACTAAGTAAGTGACCAGAATGGGGTGTTAAAGAAAGTGAGACAAGTCTCACTTACACCTAATCTACTATGTTAAAATATTACTCACGAATGAAGGTGTTAGAATGTGTGAGACTAGTCTCATTAACACCTAAGGATGATATGTAAGGACAATTCACATTCATTAATGTAAAGTAAGGATGTAAGTGTAAGAACAATTCACACTTAATACCTAAAGAAGATATGAGAAATCATCTAATGAACTATGACTACCTCATGCTAGAAGCAAGCTTCGATGATGTATGAGTTGAATGTAAATAAGAACTTTAAACTGAGCATCGATAGGCTAGTTATGAGTGGGGATGCCTTCTTTCGGGAAGGGCGGAGGTTCACGTAATTCTCATGAGATGAGACTGTCCACCAAGGTGGGTATGGGTCTCCCTAAATCTCCAAGTCTTTGATCTATGTTGCCACCATAGGGAACTAGCTTGGTTTGAACCCAATAAGCTAGCATGTTTTTGGTTTCACTTTGGCCAGTGACTCCACCTCTTTTCGGTGTGGGGGAGACACCGCATTTCATGATGCTCACATGATCTATGTCGATTAAGGTTGAAGTTCCTCAAAGTATGAAAGATAATGAAATGAACGATACCGAAGGTGTTTGTGCAAGACAATCGGGAGGTGAAACCAGATTCAAGTAATGACATTAGGTCATTCTTGGTCATTGCACTTCATGATCTCGATGAGAGTCTTAAACTTCATCCTATGTATAGCTGATGTTTACATCAGCCTACGAATGAATGAAATGAATAATGTGAAGTACGAATAAACGAATGAAGCAGACTTTGTGTTTGCTAAAGAAGGCCCTCTGGTTGAGGTCCCATATGTTGGGCCTTCACTTGAGATGCCTTAATGCTACATCCACGATTCCAAGGTCTCGTGGATATGAAATGTATCATATATGAAACATGAAATGTATGTTATGTGAACCTATGTGTGTATGATGTGTGACATATTCATGGTATGACCTTCCTATTACGAATTAGGCAACTCCAAGGATTTGACCTCCTAAGAAAGCATGTTGGTTAGGAAGAGCCATGGCTTATAATGACTTCTTATATGATGCCATTAAAGGGAAATTGAAATATAACGTTAACTAAATACCCCATAACTTCCCTAACATGAAAGTAATTAAATCAATGGCATGATCAATAGAGAATGGCTTATGAAATGTAATGAATATATAGTGTAAAGAATGACTCACTATAAGGTAGGGAAATCATTTCTTAGTCCTTGGATTACTTACATCGATTTATTGTGGGTATGGGACTACAATGAATTATTGCACTTGTAAGTAAAACATAGGACCAAAGGATTTATTCAACTACATAACAAGAAGAAGAAAAAGACAGAAACATAAACTAAGTCCCAAGGAAAGTGCTCTCGGGTTTGGAGGATCGAAATTTCCAATCTTCACTCGAGTTGTTCTAAAATTATGTTGATGATACTAATGTCTTGTAATCATATATAAAATGAGTTGTGTGCTTTGAATGCATTAAAATACATCATATTCATACCATAATTCACAACTAACAAATTAGGAAAGTCTAATGACTAGACTTTCCAGAAATGGCATGTTGCTTAGGAAGAGCTTTCATTGATCATGCATAGCTTTATGTGTATGTGTGCATACACCCATACTTAGTACAAGTGGTTTACTAACCCCCTACTATTTACTATTTTTATAGGTGCAGGTCAGAGGACAGATTGACGAAATTTGCAGCGGTTTGGACTTCAGCGTTTCTCCAAACCATTTGGTAGATCCTCTTGATTTTGAGGATGCTACAGTCTTAGTCTAGCTTTAGATATATACATAGCTAGTGGATGTTGTCCCTAGAGTTTTGTTCACATTTCATTTCGAACCTTTTAATGTAAGGCTTTTTTGGCAACTTAATATATTCTAGTTATCGTTTGTTTTGAAATGTTCTTGATATTAGATGGTTGTCTATTGATGTTGAGCTTAGTATATATTGTTTGATACGTTATGACTATATGAAGTCTAAGTAAACTTCATAAATATAAAAAGTTTTAAATTTTCCGCAAATTTAACTAGATGAATATGATGAATGCAAGATGAGGCTTGTATGCGACCTCTGAGAGGTCAACGACGCCGGTGGCAATTCGGATTCAAGAATCCGGGTCGTTACAAACTTTATATCATAGAATGAGGTTAAATTACCTAGGAACTAAAACTCAACACAACCACGTTACGTAGTTTCTGACTTATTGTTGTGAAGCGCACCACAATCATGACTTAGAGACGATGATAGGAAATTTTCCCTTCTTCTACTCTTTATCGTGCTATCTAGAGCTTTGACACTTTGTGTCATTCTAAGCATCTAACTTCCTTCTTGTGTGAACACGTAGAAGAATACACACAAGAATTAGGATGGCCAAGTAGTCTAAGGCACCAGACTCAAGATCTAGCCTTCCCAAGAAGGGGCAATAATGGAAACGCCCAGCGTGAACGAAAGATGTGTGGGAGTGTGGCTGTCCGCATGGAGGTGAGTGCATGGTAGGTTCTAAAAGCCTGCTATGAGTACTGATGAAGAGGGGAAAGCTAAGTTGGCTGCATACTAACTCAAGGATATGGCTTAGGTATGGATTTGCTTCATAAATGTTATGCTATAATAGCCTATAGAAACAGGGTAGTAAGGCTTCAATTTCCAAATAAGTATGGTTAAAATGAGAAGGGCGTGGTTCAAATCCAACAGGACAAATAATTTCCAATCTTAAAGCTAATAAGATGATGTCTAAGGGATACTTATGCCACTTAGTAAGAGTCAATGACTTAGAACAAGAAGTTCCTTGCATAGACTCTGTGTCCGTAGTAAATATGGGTTTTGGTAAGAAAGGGAAGTTTAGTTTGAGGTATATAGGTCATTATGAGATCTTACAGCAAGTAGGTAAAATTACCAAATGACTTGGCTTTTGTTCATCCAGTGTTTCACGTTTCGATGCTTGAGAAGTGTCTAGGCGAGCCAACGTACATTCTACCCGTCGAGGGGTTAGGAGTCGATGGGAATCTTTCCGTATGAAGAGGTTCCCGTTGCAATTTTAGATCGTCAAGTGAAGCGACTGAAGAACAGGGAGGTTCTCACCGTGAAGGTGTTATGGAGGAACACCCTTGTTGAGGGGGCAAGATGGGAGGCCGCGGCCGATATCAGATCCCGTTACCCTCACTTGTTCAGTTCTTGAGGTTAGATATACTCTTCCTAAGTCTGGTTTTGTTTATGAAACTCTAATTTTAAGTGCTTTAGTCGATTTGGTGTTATAAGTCACTAATCGTATGTCTTATAATAGCACTATGTGAGTTAAAATTAAGGCACATTTGCATTTCATGTTGCTGTTGTGTAGCATAGACATGATTTATGTATTGCATGAGTTGTGATGTGCATTAAGTTAAGTGTAATTGAGAAGGAAATTCCTCAATCTCAAATATGAAGCTTCAGATAAAGCTTGAATGTTATACATCATCCAAATAAGTGTGAAACAGATATTCACAAAAGAGAAAAGTCTAAGCATGATAAAGTAACTTTCGAAAATCACCCTCTTTGTTTAAATGATATGTAAGTGTCATTCGGGGACGAATGGTCCTAAGGGGGGATAATGTAGCATTCCGGAAAATCACATGTCTAACGAAGAGCCTAGTATGCCCTTAGGATAGCCCTATTAGGGGTACATAGGCACCTCAATGCCCAAAATTGAGAAATATTGGGCATAGCATAGAAAAATTGGCTAAGAGATATTAGCCAATTTTCTATATACGAATATGAATATACTTTTTGGGTTGCCATACCCCAATCCAAGGTTGACATTTATGAAATTTACCTGCAATGAAGACCCTAAGCTAAAATTCTGTATTCAACCATATCAACCGTATCAACACTTTAGTACTAGGCATCCAAGTGTCAATCCTAGTACCATAGCACATGACTATTTAAAATAATCATGTAAATTAAGTAGTGCCCAAGGACATGGTGAGGGTCCTTGGGACAATAAGTAAATATTCCAAATAGTACATCAAGAATAGTTAGTTAGTAAAGTACAACCAACCCATGTGCAAGAACATGGGCAAGTGGGAATCGGACATAAGGAGGGGACCACCCTAACCGAATTCTGTTAGGGTAGTTAAGGGACAGCATGTGCGGACGGGTCCCCCCATGTGGGGACTAACTACCTAAAAAACTGTAGGCTCTAACTAACTTCCCTATCTAGCTAAATAACCTAGGACTAACCGAAATGGACCCACTAGTGCACCCGACAACCTAGGACTAAACCGGGTTGACACTAACCTAGTACTAGTTGAAGAGACAACCTAGTACCTAACCTAGGATGGTCCAAAAGGTTGGTTATGGTCCTAACAACTTAGGTATACTTTAGTAATTACCCTATGCTACTTAATTAATTAATTTATCAGCATAATGAATTAATTTAAAATGACAAAACTGAAATCATAAAGCAATTTCCAGATTTCGGTTAAGACAAGAAAAAGACAACCTCGTACCTAACCTAGGATGGTTCAAAGGATTAGTTATCGTTATAACGACTTAAGGGTACTTTAGTAATTACCCTAGGTCACTTAATTAATTAAATTAGCCATTTAATTAATTAAATTAAAGGGGTCAAACCGAAATTCTTACACTAACCTAGTATAACTCTAGAAACATCCTAATACTTAACCTAGTATAGCCCAAAAGAGTTAGTTATGGTTCCAATGACTTAGTGGTACTTTAGTAATTACCCTAGGTCCCTTAATTAATTAAATTAGCCATTTAATTAATTAATTTAAAGGGTCAAAACGAAATTCTTAGGAAAAATTTCAGATTTGACTAAGTATTGTGTTTTGCTAGTTCTAGTCAATCTAGGAAAGGCTTTTTAGTAATTAATTAATTTATTTATTTAATTAACTTATTAAACCCTAAGTTTAATGAGTCAAGATCAGTTCCTAAGACTTAGACTCACGTTCAAACTCAAACAAATACACGACGCAATACAGTAAGCAAGCGAGCGAAAGAAAAACAAAAAATTCCATTGAATCTCCTAGGCGATTTCAAGGTTTCTCCAAGTTTTCGTTCAAGGTGGTCTTCGTAGATTAAGTTCTACATAAGGTATGGGTTTCTCTACTGGACTTCTTTCTCCAAGACAACTTTCTTTCCAACGAATTCAACGATCTTGAAAACTAGGGTTGCTCCCGTGTTCTCGTCGAACCCGTTGTCCCTAGTATCCTTTTCTATTTCATGCTGAATTGGTTAGAGATCATGTTGTTGGTATGTGGTGATGGCTGATCTTATATGTAATGTTCTTGAATTATGAATATCAAATGAACCTATGAACTTGTAGTCGTATAAAGTTAATATTATCATGTAAAGTAAGAATCGATGATATGTTAAGTTACGTCCGTGATGTGTTAGGTGATTTTTGTGTTTTGGCCGAATGTTTGTTTGCTGTTGTTGTGATATTATGAAGATGATAAGTTCATTGAATATTAATATCATGCTGTCCAAGAGGTTTAAGAACGTTATCACTAAAAGCCATAAACTAAGAATTGGCTCAAAGTCATCTATCAAATCACATCTTGAATGAATTGGCTATCTGATTCCAATAAAATTGGCTAACACTACTTGGTCAAAACGAATGCATGCTAATGGCTAGGAGCTTATGTAAATAATTGAAAGATTGGCTAAGGGTTCATACATATGGCAATTTAAATATGAACATACGTAAAAATTGGCATGTGCCAATAAAAATGATTTGCTATTTTAATATCCCAAATCTTGAGCCAATACTAATTATATGCCAATTCTTGTGTAGTAGGAGTATCAAGTATATTATAAGAACTTCTAAAGTAACTCAATGAATCGATAACCAAGGGCATGTCATTCATTGGGACAACTCCCAACATACTATAAAAGAATGAACTATGAACATATGTAAGTCATTGAAAGAAGTGCTCATCGTCCATAAATGATGATATGAAGCTACTACATTAAAGTAAAGAAGTAACGTGAGTTATAACATAATTAAAGGGGTCTAAACTAAGTAAGTGAACAGAATGGGGTGTTAAAGAAAGTGAGACAAGTATAACTTACACCTAAGCTACTATGTTAAATGATTACTCACGAATGAAGGTGTCAGAATGTGTGAGACTAGTCTCATTAACACCTAAGGATGATATGTAAGCACAATTCACATTCATCAATGTAAAGTAAGGATGTAAGTGTAAGAACAATTCACACTTAATACCTAAAGAAGATATGAGAAATCATCTAATGAGCTACGACTACCTCATGCTAGAAGGAAGCTTCGATGATGTATGAGTTGAATGTAAATAGGAACTTTAAACTGAGCACCGATAAGCTAGTTATGAGTGGTGATGCCTTCTTTCGGGAAGGGCGGAGGTTTACGTAATTCTCATGAGATGAGACTGTCCACCAAGGTGGGTATGGGTCTCCCTAAATCTCCTAGTCTTTGAACTATGTTGCCACCATATGGAACTAGCTTGGTTCGAACCCAATAAGCTAGCATGTTTTTGGTTTCACTTTTGCCAGTGACTCCACCTTTTTTCGGTGTGGGGGAGACACCGGATTTCATGATGCTCACATGATCTATGTCGGTTTAGGTTGAAGTTCCTCAAAGTATAAAAGATAATGAAATGAACGATACCAAAGGTGTTTGTCCAGGACAATCAGGAGGTGAAACCAGATTCAAGTAATGACATTAGGTCATTCTTGGTCATTGCACTTCATGATCCCGATGAGAGTCTTAAACTTCATCCTAGGTATAGCTGGTGTTTACATCAGCCTACGAAGGAATGAAATGAAATATGGAAGTACGAATGAACGAATGAAGCAGACTCTGTGTTTGCTAAAGAAGGCCCTCGGTGTATTGAATATATGGTGTAAAGAATGACTCACTATAAGGTGCCTTAAGATGCCTTAATGCTACATCCACGATTCCAAGGTCTCGTGGATATGAAATGTAATTTATATGAAATATGAAATGTATGTTATGTGAACCGATGTGTGTATGATGTGTGACATATTCATGGTATGACCTTCCTATTACGAATTAGGAAAGTCCAGAGATTTGACTTCCTAAGAAAGCATGTTGATCAGGAAGAGCCATGGCTTATAATGACTTCTTATATGATTCCAATATATGGAAGTAGAAACATAACATTAACTAAATACCCCATAACTTCCCTAACATGAAAGTAATGAAATCAATGGCATGATCTATAGAGAATGGCTTATGACATGTATTGAATATATGGTGTAAAGAATGACTCACTATAAGGTAGGGAAATCATTCCTTAGTCCTTGGATTACTTACATCGATTTATTGTGGGTATGGGACCACAATGAATCATTTCACTTGTAAGTAACACATAGGACCAAAGGAATTATTGAATTACACAACAAGAAGAAGAAAAAGAAAGAAAAATAAACTAAGTCCCAAGGTAAGAGCTCTCGGGTTTGGAGGATCAAAATTTCCAATCTTCGCTCGAGTTGTTCTAAAATTATGTTGATGATACTAATGTCTTGTAATCATATAGAAAATGAGTTGTGTGCTTTGAATGAATTAAAATACATCATATTCATACCACAATTCACAACTAACGAATTAGGAAAGTCTAATGACTAGACTTTCCAGAAATGGCATGTTGCTTAGGAAGAGCTTTCATTGATCATTCATAGCTTTATGTGTATGTGTGTATACACCCATACTTAGTACAAGTGGTGTACTAACCCCCTACTATTTACTATTTTTATAGGTGCAGGTCAGAGGACAGATTGACGACACTTGCAGCGGTTTGGACTTCAGCATTTCTCCAAACCATTTGGTAGATCCTCTTTTTTTCGAGGATGCTACAGTCTTAGTCTAGCTTTAGATATAGACATAGCTAGTGCATGTTGTCCCTAGCGTTTCTTTCACATTTCATTTCGAAACTTTTGACGTAAGGCCGTTTTGGCAACTTAATATATTATATTCATCGTTTGTTTTGAAATGTTCTTGATATTCGATGGTTGTCTATTGATGTTGAGCTTATTATATAATGTTTAATACGTATGACTATATGAAGTCTAAGTAAACTTCATACATATAAAAAGTTTTAAATTTTCCGCAAATTTAACTAGATGAATGTGATGAATGCAAGATGAGGCTTGCTTGCGACCTCATAGAGGTCAACAACGCCGGTGGCGATTCAGATTCAAGAATCCGGGTCGTTACAGCAGAGGCTTTTGGTTCTGAGTCAGATCACTCTATAGGGTCGAATGAGTCCAATGCCTCCGATTCTAGATCGCAGGGAGCCACTCCCGGATGTGCCTGCCCCCATGCCTCGTCTGATGAGGCCCAGAGTTCGGAGTCTACTTTGGCACCCCGGCATGAGGACCCTGCACCTGTTGCTGATCAGCCTAACCGGTGGTGGGTAGATGGCCAGTACCAGATTTAGAGGGATGCCAAGTTGTTGAACGACAAGGGGGTAATGACTCACACTTTTAAAGTTGAGCGGCGGGGTCTTCTAGGGAGCTTACACACAGTCCCTGCGGTACATGACTTATTCACCCGCCACGAGATTGAGTGGATGGCTAGGAGTGTGGGACCTTACAGCGAGGAAATGGTGCGAGATTTCTACGCCTCTTACGTAGAGACTTTCTAAGGTTCGTTGGACAGGCGAACTAACCACGCCAAACATGTGCCACTCATAGATGTCTGAGTTCGAGGCTGTCGGGTGGATATCTCTTCTCCTGCCATTCACCGCTTCCTATACGCTAAGGCCACTAATGCAGCGAGGGTTCCCCTCACCCCAGAGTTCGACTACAGGTGGGACGTGGTCAAGAATTGCCATTTTTAGCGAGACAAAGATCTTAGAGAGTCGACCAAGAGGTGGATAACACAACTGATAACCATAGACGGTGAGGGAGCAGACTGGGTGCTGAACCCCAGAGGCCTTATCAAGAAGGCCAACCTCACATTTGCAACCAAGTTCATCTAGCTTTTGGTCCGCCACCGCCTATACCCCACAGGTGCAAATAATATACTTACCTAGGATAGAGCGGTCTTGTTAGCAGCTAAGGTCCCCGAGTTCGAGATTGATTTTGTGACATTGTTGATCTCAGTTATCAATGAGAGGGCTTTTAAGTCCTTCACTACTTACCCCTTTGCCTGTATGATTTTTCATCTGTGCAAGAATGCTGGAGTGCCCATTTGGCACATAGATGTCCTCCGTACTCCAACAAGGACAGTGGATATCGATCTCATTAGGGATGAGGCCAATGAGGCGGCACCACGGAGAGGGCCCAGATTAGATGTGCAGATGTTGGGTGAGAACTTGGCGGATATTGTAGAGCAAGCCCAAGGGGCTGATCATGCTACTTCAGAGCCTACCGACACCACCCCGGTTGAGTCTACCCTTGGCACTAGTAGGGCACCGAGTTCCTCCCGGTCTACACCACCCCGGTTGAGTTTGCCCCTGGCACTAGTAGGGAACCAAGTTCCTCCTGGTCTACACCACCATCAGAACCACTGGTCCTGATTGTTAGGGTAAAGAAGCTAGAGGCCCAGATGGAAACTTTAATGCACCATATCCAGCCTTGGATGCAGAAGTGTATTGCCTAGGCTGAGGACTTGAATGAGAAGAAGGTAGATCAGCACACGGAGAGGAGGATTCAGGTGGTCCACCAGCGCCTCAATGCTTTTGAGTTGAGGGTCCTAGCACGCCCATCACCCACCATTGATTTGACGACTATTCAGGAGGCTGTGGGGAGCCTGCGGGCTGATGTTGATGCGATACTTGATACGAGGGTACCTGATCCTGAGGCCGCACCTGTGGAGCTTGAGGAGGATACAGTGCTTACTGCACTATTCCGTACCACCACTGCACCTCAGCATCCACCACGTGAGCGTGCCAAGAGGCACCGTTCCAGCCACACCAGTGAGAGTGAGGATGTTCGGGCTAGAAAGAAGGAGCGGATAGATATGGAGGCTGCGAGGAGAGCCTCGTTGGTTGATGAGGAGGCCCGGCAGATGAGGGTTTAGGAGTTAGCTGCTGGGGCGTCTAGCTCCAGATAGGAGGTCATTGACAGGAGCACCATTGAGGGTGCAGATATTGCTGGAGGCACCACTGATTGTGTCCCTACTACTGAGGGAGCGGGTTCCAGGAAACCGAAACCGCCTGCTTGTTGATATTTAGCGCTATGCGCCTCAGGTTTGCTTCACCTACCACTTTAGCTTTATATTTCTTATGCACAGGGGATAATTGCATGTTTTTTTTTGGTGGTGGGGTAAATAGAAAGTGAGTGCTAGGGTGAAGTCAAAGTAGCCCAACTCACGATCCTCTCTTGGTGGTTTTCTTGCCTGTGTTCTTTTGCCCCAAGAGACTTATTACTTTACTATCAAACCAGCATGTGTAGTATCTTGTAAAAAGTCTGAATGTGAAATATGAAGCATGATGGCTAAATATGAATGATATTCTGTTCTAAAAAGAATGCTTGCATGATTAGGTATAATGAATGTTGAACGTGTTGGCTCTAAGCATGACATATAGTTGCACTACTGCATGGCCCTCAATCTAACACTCGAACTAGGTGTCGATAATATGATAGGGTAATGAAGTGTCAAGAGAGTGTGAGGAAATTTGATTGTTCCACTGTTGGTACCTAGCTAGAACCTGCCCGGTTAGTCCGGCAAAAAAGGAATCTATGTTAGACATCTAGAAGGATCATAGTCCCTTGTTCAAATTAGCTAATTTTTAGCCTAAATAAAAGAGAACCAAATGAAATCGATCCCCTTTTGATCCAAATATTTTGAGCTTACAATAGAACTTTCTTTTCTACACTAACTCATCTTCCCTAGGTATAAGGTGTTGTCCCTGGTCCCTCCTTGGACATGTGCACTTCGACTTAGGCCAAAAGCATAAGTTGAGGGTGGCTAATGCAGGAACTGACCTCATCTTGGCCCTGACCCAACCTTGGGTATTGTGTACCTCGACTCATGGCAAAGCCATAAGTTTAGGGTTGCTATTATGAGTGATGTCCCGAAAAATTGGGGATAAAAAGAGTAACGTGGAAAAGAAATAGTAAATAAGAGAAGTGACTCTGTCAAAACAATTATCAATTGAGTAAATAAAAAAAAGAAAAATAAAATGAGTGGTGAAGAAAAAGAAGTAAGAAGTAACTTCCACAAAAAGGGAAAGAAAGGAGAAAACAAGGAGGGCATAATAGACAATGAAAGAGGTAGAATGCTTAGCCGTAATGTCATGGAGGCCAACAAGTCACTAAAATTTACCCATATGTACCATATCTGACCCTAAGCCTACGTTACAAGCCAAGAAAGTCCTATCGTGATCCTAAGAGTCTAATATGGTGAACTTAAAGCAGTAAAAATAAGGGCAAGCCTATGGCGACAAGTACCAATTAGGTGAGAAGTTGTTTTGAGTGTGAGTGTTGAATAATGATTCTTATACTCAAATTTGAAATCACTCTGCGAAAAAAGGAGGATATATTTTTGAAGTGAGGGCACTAGTTGCAATATTTGAAAGATTGTACCTTGGTCGAGGTGTCGGTGCGTTGTGAGTCTGTGTCATGGTCTGATCCACATGAATGACCCTAGTAAGCCTAAGAGTAAATGTATGCACTAAAGCAATGAAAAGAGTTGGGATTCATAGCCATATGATTGTGAAAGCTTAAAAGAGAGTACTTTTGTACAAAAGTGTTGTGGTGAGTCATAGTGTGTCGCTTGAGGACAAACAATGAATTTAAGTTGAGGGTGTTGATCTACCGTGGTTTCACGGTACTTTAAATATTTTTTCCTTAAGTTTAGTCAGTGTCTATGGCCTTTTTGTAGTAATTTTAATGTGTTTTTATCTATTTTTTGTAGGAAAGTTATCCGGAACGAAAATGCAGAAGGTTGTGAAGAATCACTGCAGAAGTGACCCACGAAGCCATCGACGGCCAATCGTCCCATCGACGGATCGTAGGTGGTGACCGTCGATTGGAGGTTCAGGAATCTGGAAGCAACTCGGGGAATTTTGACTAAGTGTGGGGCTACGGAAGTATTGACGGTCCGTCGGTCCATCGACGGACCGTCCTGGCAAGTCGTCGATCAGATCAGAGAGTAGTCTCAGTACCCAGTGTTGAAGAAAAGCTATGTATGGAACGACGAGAGGCATCGACAGATCGTATGTGAATCGACGGACCGTGATATTGGTCCGTTGATTGGATCGGAGAATATGCAAAAGTGAAAGATGAAGAAAAAGCTAAGTCTTGACCGATGGACGCAGTCGACGGTCCGTCATTCCATCGACGGACCGTCTGTAGGGCCGTCGATTGAAGACGCATTTTGTGGACAAACTTTCCTTATTTGATTTCTTTTTTTAGGACAATATCTTTACAAATAGGGTGTAAAACCTCATTTTTAGGGTTTGGATATTTTATTATTTTTCGTACTCATGTTCTTGGATATTTGACTTTGCAACTTGGCAATTTATTCAAGTTTCCGGAATCGATTATCAAGTGAATTTTGTTGTTTCAAATGTTATTTATGGATTTTCTTCAAACTTGTCAAAGTAAGTTCATGAATTATTGTTTATCAACTATGAATTGTGTTCTTCTAGTCATAGGTAACTAAATCCACAACTAGGGTTGTGGAAACCATGGGTGATTAACAAAGTAAAACTAGTTAAATAACAATTCTAGAATACGTTCTTGCATGTATTGATAATTCTTTCGCTTAGAAGTCTTTTTAACGAGTGCATGTGTTAGAACTCGCCATGTTTCTACTTGCCAGACCAAGGGGATAGTTAATAGGAAAATATTTATCAACATAGATTTAGTGGGACACTATCTAATAGGCTAGTTTCGATTGGTGCAAAGTAATAACTAAGTCATACATCAAATATGATGCTTAATATGAAGTAAAGGAAAGGGTTAGTAACTTAAACACACGTAGCCGGACCAATGTACGGGGTGAAATTCTCTAAATGCCGGACCAAGGATTTAAAGATACCTAACTTATCACTTTGCATGCAAGACACTAGGAAGGAATTGTTATAGCTAAGATTATTGCGTTATGAACCTATAGGGAACACTTACACCCTAGTTTCTCTCACAACTTGATAAACACCAAAGATTTAATCTCGCTACTTGTTTTACTTAGAAATAATTAAACACTTTTATTTCACAAAACACCCCCCTTTAATTAACTGTTTTCGGAAAGCACTTGACTAAATAGACGTAATTGTATATTAAAGTTAAGTCTAAACCATTTTCCTCGTGGATCGACCCCAACCTATCTGTTGGGTTATTTACTTGATACGACCGCTTATACTTCTGTAAGGAAGTGTAATTTGAGCGTATCAGCCACCAATCACACAATATACTTATTCATCGAACTCCTCCAATAGATTTCCCGTAAATAATGGTACATTTTAGTGGCTCCAGGGTGAATAGAATATTGAGAACTATGGGCTTCTAAAAAGATTTGTTCCCTGAAGTCATCAACATTAGGAACACACAAACGACCTTAGTACCTTAGGACACCATCCCTCCCATCGGCGAAAGCCTCTACGGACTTCTTTAGCACCACCTTTTTTAATTCTACTAAGGTCAGATAAAGACATTATTTTTCGTTAACATTAGCCACGAAAGATGATTCAGAACAATTATGGACATATACACCACCCTTGATGGAATCCACTAGTTGAACTCCCAATTGGGACAAACTATGAACATATCAAAAAAATCTTTTTTCTCATTGTCAACACGTGTAACATTACCATGGACTACCGACTAAGGGCATTCCCCACAAAAATTGTTTTATCGGGGTGATAGAGAACACTCATAATTTAATCTTTCAACAACTAAAGCCACCTTCTTTGGAAGTGATTTAGATCTCTATGGTAAATACATATTTCAAGATCTTTTTGTCGGTGATAACAAGCAATGAACACCAAACAAATAATGCCTCCAAATCTCGAAGGCAAATACAAATGCCGCTAATTCAAGATCTTGGGTAGGATAGCTCTTCGTATGAACCTTTAGTTGTGATGAAGCATATGAAATCACCCTATGATTTTCATAACAACACATACCAACCCTACTCGAGAGGCATCACAATAAATGACCAAAATATCCATCCCTTCGAGTAACGTCAAGATCAGAGAGGAAGTAAGTATATCTTTCGACTCTTGGGTACTTTTCTCACAACAATAAGAGTTTAAGAGTTTAAGACTTCACTAACCTCACCATTACTATATTGCAGACAAAACCCTACGGATCATATTCCTAACTTCTAGGAACAAAAAAGATTGACCGCTAGGCATAGAATTTCTCCCCCTTAAACTCTAGGATAGGGTTATTTGAGAATTGAAATTTGACTACCCATGTTCTACAATCTATAGAAGCGTAACATAACAATAACCAATCCATCCTAAGGATAACATCGAAATATATAATGTCAAAATCTATGAAATCCTCCAAAGTTACTCTATGGGATAAGGAAACAAGACATCTTCTATACACCCTCTAAGCCACCACAAAATCACAAAAAGCGGTAGAGATATAACACGGTTCTAACAATACATATGGAAGCATATTTAATCTCATAGCCACATATGGAGTCATAAATGACAAAGTAGCACCGGCATCAAGTAAAGCATACACATCAAATTAAAAATTCTTAACATATCGGTCACCACATCTAGGGAACTCTCTTGATCACTCCTAGATTGGAGTGCATAGAAGCGTTTTTTCTTAGGCTTATTAACACCCGAACCACTTCCACTGGCTGAAGCATAGGGTTGAGCCTTACGAAGACCGTCCCCATCATTCATATCTACCAAAGGAAAATTTCTTTTTTTGCGATTTGTTTACTCATACCGAAATAAAGCATTGGATCCTTCTAACCACTTCCCTCCATAATTTCTCCCACATTTACCACAAGAAGGATTCCAAGGACTATTACCATATCCTTGGGTTATTGTGTTACACAACCACTCATTATTACGCGTAGAAAAAGAACTAAAAGAACCTTGACCGGAGAACTCTTGTTACAACCTCAAACATACCCGTCCACCGAAACTAGTATGCCAATAGTTACCATCAGCAGTTGTTGCACTCTTAGCCTTTCTAGATCTTTCCTTCATCTTTTCTTCCTCATATTTTGGGGCATGCACCATAGCGTAAGAAATTTCCATGTCATGGGAAAGAATTGTTGTTCGGTACTCTTTGACTACCACGTCGGACACAGGCCACACAAACTTAATTATCTTTTCCCAACGATCTGCCATAATTGAAAAACCATACTTAGATATTTGAGTGATCCTTAAAGTGTATTCCCTTACACTAATATTTCCTTACCTGAGGATTATTAACTCAAGAACCGTGGCCTCTATCATATGTTGAGGGAAAACTTTATAAAGAAGAGCACTTTTGAATCTTTCTTATTCTGAGCGGCCCAGTTCCTTAAAACCTTTCCTCATTAAAATTATTGAGAAATATGTGAGCAACCTGTTTGAGCCAACACTTTAAACCTGACATACGCTATGTATTTCTTATATTCTCATTCAATGGGTCAATAAGAGTTTGAGTAGGATCTTAGGGTGAAACTCTTGATGAACATTGTCTCCCTCAATCATTCTACAAGCCCTTCTTGTAGTGATAGCCTCAAAGCCATCACTCACAGATTAAGAGAAAGACTTATACAGTTAAACACCATGGCACGACTTAGAGAAGCGAAGAAGTAAAGTTTCCTAAACATCTAATAGCCTCTTATACATAAATGTTGTGTGCTTTAAACTTATAAAGAAAACTCTACTATATGTGGTTTGAGACATCCTAGAACCATTTAAAACATTGTGATGTGATTACAAAGTTCGTCAGGACCAATGGGGTACCCCCTAGATGTAAAAAGGCGTAAATTATCTCCAGAGGCCTCACAAAAGATACTTACCATATCATTACATAAAGTAATACAAAATGTGTAGAAAGTTAAAACATTTTAAACAATCGAATTCTTTCATAAAATGAGTTGAAGTGTAATAAAATTATCTCAAACAATCTAAAGAAGAGATACAATCTTGAGACACAACCCATACCATAGTCCAACATGAAAAGAAAGACATACAAGAGAAATGGGCTGATCAAATCCTCGAATACAATGATGACTCGCAGAATCTTCACTAAGAACCTAGACACATGTGTGAATCGAGAGCGCCTGACCCTACATTATGATAAGAAATTTAGGATAGAGTATATGTTAGTACAAAAATTTACTAAATATGATAAATAGCATAAACAACATAAATATAAGCATTAATAACCATAAGACATAAGGTATAAGCATAATCAGGACATAATAACATCATAATGAAAGAGGAATATATAGTTCCTTAAGTAACCTTACTTATCCTTAGCCAAGTAAGCCTATATTCAAGATTAAATCATGGTAGGAATATCTAGAAACACTCCAAGAAAATAAACTTCATAGCATAATCACATTATTCATACTTACTTTAAAGACATGAGGATTCACCTCTCTGCCTAACTTATAAAGGCTATGGATATTCGCCTCTTGACTTACTTAATTTAAGATTATGGTTACTCGCCTCCACAATCACATCATATGACATGGGTAATTGCCTCTACATAATTTCTTGAGGATAATGAGTACTCTCTTCTATGTCCACTCATCATAATAAGAACATGGGGAATAACCTAATGTTAAATTCTAAGGAGCATTAGACATCACCTCATATCCTTAACATTCAAAGGTCATGTGTACTGGCCTCTAGCCTCATCATTCACTAAGCATTCCTAGACAAAAATGCTTAATGAATTATGAATGTAGACGCGAGTACCCTTTACCTCTATATGTTAAGGATATGAAAATTATTTTCAATACTCCTTAGAATTGAACAATGGTTATTCCCCATATTTTTTAAGAATTAATTTCAAAACACTATATCTCATGATCTTCATTGATTCTTCATTCTCAATAAATTCTAATCACCATTTATCTATCCAATAAGGAGTATCTAATCTACAAAATTTTCGTTCAATGCATCAATCTAAACTATATAAATTCTACCCAAAAATAATAGGATACACATTGGTACATGTAATTTTTATCTTAAAACATGCAATTATACCAACTCAATCTAGAAAAATCGTAATACAATTATTTCAATCAACATTAATCACAACCCATAACTTTTGAAGAAACCCTTACTATAATTAGAGATTTAGACTTCACAATTGCGGAAATCAAGGGACTCCATAGCGAAAAGGATCCCATGGATGAAAATTTATCATACCTTTGTCACAAAACCTACAAAAATCTTTGAGATAGGAATACTTGTTCATGACCTAGCTTCAACATCCTTCTTCTTCTTGCATCTTCTAGAGAGAGAATATTTGAGAGAGAATTGGGGATTTCTTTTTGAGAATTGAGAGAATGACTTTATTGGGGTAGTTTAGGGATCTAAAATACTTATATAGGTGGTGTAGGTTTAGGCAAAAATACAACACATTTATTTAATTTAAATTAGAGCATATTCAAGTGCGTCTAAACTAACTGCCAACTCTCGATACATGGACCTCCGTCTGAAGAGCAGTCAATTGACCTACAGTCAATCTTGATCAGTTGTGCCTCATTTTTAGAGTGTTTTGGGCAAAATGACAGCCACTGGACCACAATGCATGGTTCCGCCAACGTTCCTTAAGTCCATTGTGGTCCATGGCCATGATAAATTTATGAATTTGCAAAATGATAGCCCCATATACGGTCCTTACGTTAACTCATGGACTGTGGTTGGCCTATGTGGATGGCACCAGTAAGTCCCAATTCTGCAAGTGGAAATTGAGGGTCACGGTTTTACCATTGTCTATATTTAGAGAGGTGTTATGTTTTCTTAAATAATAAAAGGTGGGGTAGTGATCATGGTGCAAAAAGTAGTTAGGTCCTACCTTGTAAGGGGATTCATATTCGAAATGGTTAGTGATCTTGATCGAGTAAATAGTGTGGTCAAGGGTGGACTAGTGAAGCAAAAGAAGAGATGGCATGTCATTAAAGGTTAGCCATGTTCTTAGTGGTAGTATTCAAAACCTCACTATGAGATAAAATGTTTAAACTATGATTAAGAACACAATGAGTAGGGTTATGGAGTCGAGGGTTAGACTCATGTGTATTAGTACATTTAAGGTATACGAGAATCGTAAAGGCAGAGGGATGAATGTTAAAGGGTGTACTTTATAATTGCATGTTTCGTGGTGGTTATTTCTTCATATTATGTGGTGGACAATAGGTTTACCGATGATGCCTGCTACTACTTGTAGTTATATTAATACTACTCTTACTATACCTTTTTGCATAATCTAGTTGCAGGGTCAGTGATATTTAATAGGTGAAGACGAAGAAAATGTCCAATTGTTTTGACTCTTCCTTCACTATGTCGGGAGCTGTTCCAATAGTTATGATATTTTATACCATGTAATCTTATATTCTCTTCTACCTCTTTAGACTAGATCTCTGGGGCGTTAGTTATTTTACAAATTTAACTTGGATTGTTAAAACTCTTTTTTATGTAAGGATCTCATGAATTTCCTTATATTTCTAGTTTTATTAGTCTTCAAGATGTTTTTTACCATTTGGGGATCAGTGTCCTCCTCCGTAAGTGTTAGAGTTGGTACCCGCAAAACCCGGTGGTATGGGCCGTGACACATTGGTATCATAGCCCAAGTTGCAAGTCTCTGAGTACAAGAGTAAATGTTGAATAGAGTCAAATGATTGAGTTTGTTTATATTAAAATATAATCTTCACAAATCTGTGAGGCATTTTATGCAGTCGTTCCATTTATCGTCTCCATCTGTGTGGTTTGTCGTTTGTAGTATAGGTTGATTCCAATTGGTACCTTAAGATTTCCATTGGTATCTCAACAAAGTGAACTAGCTTTCGTAGTCACGACTGAAAGGACACAAGCAAAGGTAAATTTGAACCATGATGGATCAGATTGGTATCTGGCCTTAGAGGTTGTATAAATGCATGGATGATCAGTTATTGGTCATCCATGGGGCGAAATAAATAATAATTTTAACTTTCTTGTGTGATGTAGCTTGAAATTGTGATTATGTGCATGGTGTTTTCTAAATAACTGCTGGGGTGCATAGTGTACTCGTCAAAATGCTTGAAATTATGTGAGTTATGATTGTTTGGATTTTCAAGAATTTTTGTGAGGGAGAGATTTATCACTTGTTTATGTGCAAATGTCAAGAAATAAACTACCATGTAATTCGTATACGAATTATTGACGTGTGACATCAAATACTTATGAGAGGGAATGAAAATGTTAGTTTTGCATAGACATACCATTGATAAAAAGGGTATGGGAAAAGAACGACTACAGACGGTAGCGAAATTCCGGTTTCAAGGCAGTCGGGATTGGTCGGGAACCATATAACAAAAATGGTTATTATTGCATAGTAGTTGAATTTTCTATGATGAAAGGTTCCCTTTATATGTGTAGTAACCTATTATAAACTATGTTATTAATAGTCATATTTTTAGGATGTGCATGGTTCTGGTGTTAATTAGTGGGAAAAAGTTTTGGTTTGTATACCGCGGGGCTGACCTTGGGGTGGACAACGCCTATCATAGCTAAGAGGCTTATGCTAAATTCTTAACTATGACCCTGCAAGTGAATGATAAACACTAGAAACGGGGAGATCCCCCAGGAAGTGTTGTCCTGGAAACTAACCCTGTCATGGCCACTTAGGAGAGGTCATCCCACCAGGGCGAGAGCGCCCGGGCGGAGAGTCTCCCTCTAGAGCAGGACAGGGCGATATAATATTGACCATGTTTCCCTTTTTTCCCCCATTATTTCTCTTATGGACTCGTAATCGTGCATGGGGTAAATTTATCAATCAAATCAATACTACGCAATAGAACAATGTGTTATACTCACCAAGAATTTAACGACAACTATTATAATAGAAAAACAAGTATCGTGTGCTTACAGACACTTAAGGAAGATCAAAAGGGAAGTAGAAATATTTTTAGTTACCTGCCCTAGCGGGGAAAACCCAAATCGATGTCCATGGGGAGGGGGAACATTATCATTTCAATCTAGGTCATCCGAGGCTACCTCGCACATCCATGCCTCTCTAAAGCAGGAGTACTCCTAAAAAACCTTTGGCTCGATCCAGAGCTTTTACTAGTGGGGCGCCACACACGAAAAAATGACCTTAATGTCCTTCCGCATCCGGCCCATCAGAAAGTCCCTCTCAACATTCTTCTTTTTCTCTCATCGTAGCTCGCAACAAAGAATCTTAACCTCGAGGGAAGTGGAGGGTTGAGCTGGAGTCTAGGTTCTAGCGCATGAGCCTCCCAATATTCTGTGAATGGCAATCATTCTCTCTTCCACACAAGCTCCAGAGAGTGGGGGTTGAAATGGTAGGGAGGGAATCTTTGACCTCATCATCATCCTCTCTTTCGTAGTCTGCCTCAGCTGCTGCTCTAATGGTGTCATCCCCGTGTGCCTTTATTTTCTTTCTTCTAGAGATGGACGGTTGCCGAATCAAAAGATGGTAAAAGGAGGGATACATCATAAGTACCTCATAAGTGTCCAAGAGTGGCGCCCCCGCACCGCTTGCATATTGCCGTCACTAGTCAAGGTAGGAAGAAAACCTTATTGTTTCCTCATTAGAATATCATCCACTCGGACATAATATCTTCCCCTACATTCATCCTAATCCCCTACACGACACAAGCCACTACTAGAGCCCAAGAAAAGGACACATTTGAGCAAATTCTCGATAGACGGATTGTTCTAGATGCAAGGTTTAACCATCTCTTGGCGTCAGGTGACCATTGAGTACTAGCGATGCCCCCCGTAGTAGCCTACTAACCCCGGTTTGGCATGTAGCCTTGTCTAGTACATTTCACAGCCAACCCAAAGCCATCTCCTTAGTCTGGACTTATACTATAATTTAGAGACCTCTAGCACCTCGAGAACCTCAATAATAAACTGAGTGCCTACAGTGATGTGGACTCCTTAGATACTAATTGTATGGTAAGGATCGTCCAAGCGGACACTAGGGATTAAGGTATATAACTCCCTCATCCATATTAAGCCCGCGACAGGGAGATCCTATGTCGGCAAACCCTTACAAAACTCTAATAGTTTGGCATGAAAGGTGGTACTTTCTCCATTAATCCATGCATGTGGAAACCTCTCTCGCAAAAAAAATATTGAGTTCCATTGATCATGGTGCCTCTCCCTACTTCCAACATTGGGGAACCAAACAAAGGGAAAGTTTTCTTCATTGATTTAAGCCATGGTTAGGCAAGCCTACAAAATAAATGAAATGTACACATTAGAACTCCTTGAAATTATTCAATCTCGGGATAAGGAAGGGAAAACTTTCTATTTGATGTTGCAAGAGGCCACTATTTCATAGGATCCCGCCTTAGCGGGACGAAGGCTGCCACAGCAGGATGGAGGCTGCTATAATGGGATATAAGCCGCTAGACTGGCCTTCATATGGGTAAAACATCAACGCATGATCATGGCTCCCTTACGCCCAAAATTTTGTTTCTAAATTTATTTTTCACCATATTAGTGTTTCTAGAGTACCCTAGTACCTAAATATGTGAATGCCCTAGAATGTCAACTCCTAGATGTTGCCCAAGTTTATTTTTTCTACCAAGAATCTATTTAACTTCCCACACCCATTTAGGAATTGTTTGAGCCATATGATCGCAAAATCTATATGCTTAGAACGTTTTGAAGATATTTTGAAAGTAAGGGCAGTTCCATGCTACGTCTTTCTTATCGAATCACGCAATCCATGTGAAATTTTTGAAAACTAAATCAAGGTCATTCTACTTAACCTGTTCTTTTCATTAAATCGTTCTTATGAAACTATTGCAGTAATTAAAGTAGAGAACAAGAACTTTACCTTCATATTGACGTCCGGAGCTATGAAATTGAGAATCATTCCTTTTATCCCCTTCTAGATTTGTCCCAACCTTCCGCTACGATGAGAGGGTCCCACTATAGTGACTCCACCTCAGAAGGAACGCAACCATCATGAGGGGTCAGGCCAGGAAAAAGGGTGTGTCTCTCTTCCTTCGTGTGTTGGCTTATTTGCCTAGACGGTTGTAAGATAATATTACGACTAAACCTTGGGAGCCGCTACCTTTTGTCGTTCCTTGATGGGTCAATCCGTAAGTTTCAAAGTACTCTAAAATTGCCTCGTGCTTACTCCTCCACTTGTCGTTCTAGGATGAACGACGGGTAAATTGGTATCTACTGTAATGACCCAAACTGTCATTACTTATGAAGGGATAAATGTCGTGAGTAACGAGGCCCCACTGTCCGATGCCGCTACATCGGCAGCACCCTTGTTGGATGGGACTGCGAGAGTGGGATAGTCAAGGGAAGATCTTAATGACAGGAAGTATTATTTCCTCATTTTATCTGTAAGTGCCAAAGAGAGACAAGATCACCCTAGGAACCCTCAAAAGACTTCTCTAGGCTTGGAAAGGAAGGACTAATATATTTCTAGTACAAGGTCGACAACACCTCGCTGATTCCTGGCTAAAATCCACCATTTTATTGTCCGTATGAAGAATTGGAACTACAATTCCTCTGCATCTTCTTGAGTAGTCATCAATTCTTTCTCAATACGTAGTATATTTCTGTTTGTCAGTAGAATTCATGTTTAGTCTTTTCGGCACCAAAAAGGGATGGTTATACATGTACTCCTAGTTGTTTGATATTGTGTGTACCGTGGATAAGCTTTTGCCGAGTGAACTATGGTTAGGTGACAGTTTGACTTCTCATATGTTTTATCTGTGCTTGTTAATGTCGCCATGTTTTTTGTGCATGCATGTGAATAGAAAAATGGGAAACAAACCTAACGAAATAACTAAGTATGTAAACTTGCATGCCATGAACGTGTAACTTAAATGTGTGACTATGTGAATTGTTCATTAAGGGTGTTATTTTGGTTGTGGTTTTGCTGACTAGACCATATGTTACATCTAACACATATATTGGATCGAGTGTCATGTTCGGATACACACATTAAACCGGTTGTCACGTTCTGACACATTTATTGGGTAGGGTGTCACATTCCAACAAAATTACAGATTGGGTGTGGGTTCCATGGGAAACCATTTGTGACTACAACATTTGTATCTACGATCATTAATTTTGGGGAATTGTATATTTATCCTAAAATGATATTTTAATAATGTGCCCTGTACAATGTGATTATGGTATTGTAATTTATTTTTTATATCTTGTTTATTGGAGTTAACTGTCAACGATCATGCCCAGTCTATATGTATATTATTTGAATAGTGGAGACCGAGGTTCCATGTGTTACTATCAGCTTCCTGTGTTTTATGTAAGGAGATGTTGGGTAGTGCTCAAGGGGCAAAAAGTAGGTAGGTCCTACCTTGGAAAGGGGATTCACATTTGAATAGGCTAACGAGTCTTGATAGAGTATATCATGTGGTCAAGAGCGGAATGGTGATGCAGAATAAGCGAGGGTTGTCATGACCATGTGGTATACCTTAGAAGTAACATGGAATACTTCACCCCGAAGGGGTCATACAAGCCCTTAGCATATCATAATATAAGATAGTATCAAAGTAGAGAAACTTTAAAAACTTTCGCCATACAATCAAAGTTTTTTTATAAATGCAATCAAAAGTCTTACTAGACTTTGTCTCAAACAATTTAAACTCAATATTGAATTATAACCTTGGGGACACAGCCCATACAAAAGTCAATAAGCATGAAAATAAAAGGCATAAAGTAGTAGTGGCTTTGTCCTAATAACGATGAGGACTCACCCAAACGTTGAACTCCTTGCTCATTAGAAACCTATACTCAAGAATGGAACTCAAATATCTGAACCTTACATTTTATTAGAATGTACGTAAAGTATGCGTTACTACAATAGTAATAAATATGATAGCTAGTTTAATATCATAAGTGCGAAATATTATGAGTTAGTTAACATATGCATACTCTAATACTTCATGAAATATCAACTATAACCATAAGATACAATATCATATCTAAGTAAAGTCTCCATCATAAGCCATATATAAGCATAATTTCACCCTTAGTCTTTTATATCATAAGAGAAACATTTCAAGTAACATGAAAGCATACTTGTGCTAGGAGTGGACAAGACCCCATGATCCCATCCAAGCTAAGTATTCCTTAAGGTTATGATAAATGTGGTCCATATATAAGTCAAGTCGTAGACTCTCATAAGTAGCTTCAAGTCATACTTGTGTAATGTATAAGTAAGACCCTATAATCCCACTCACACTAAGTACGTCCTTAGATCATCATAGATACGTACGCTCTTAGGTCTCATCCATAACTTAATTCTCATAAATTGAGTAATTCATAAGAAGGAAAGAAACTATAGCACAATCCTATATAACCATTCATTATAACAGAACACACCCTTTGGCAACCATAACTTATACTTGTACATTGCATAAATAAGAGAGCATAATCTGATCCATGCTAAGTACAACTTTTAGGTCCTTAAACTCATACTTCTTTACTTGAGACTAGTCCCCCTCACTAAAACTAGTAACATTATTAAACAGTCATTGAGCAAACTTTTAGTTTCTTATTAGTTTGAACCCGACGAGATGCTTCTCAGGCATGTCTAAGTTTATTATTAATATGGAAACCATGAGATACTTCCTTAATCATGTCTAAGTTCATTTATGCTTTTGAATAGTATGAGGTACTTTTTTAAGCAAGTCTTAGTTCATTGGATACGCAGATGTAAACCCTAACACAACTAGGTGAAGGCTTACACCTCATGAGACCTAACTTTGGGAAACCCCACACTCTACTACATAAGACTTCCCTCTTTTTACCTTGTATAGTCCTCACATTAATTAGGTGTGGTTCTCCTCTCAACATAGAGCCCGAACCCTACCCTGTGTGACTCTCCCTCTCATAGTTAATATTCATTTTGGGCCAAGCATACACCCCTAAATTCATTATTAAGCCTTTCCGTTATTGATATCTCATGGAAGAATGCCCTTTATAATTAATATATGTTTATGTGATTCTATCACTTTATACATTCAAGCATTAATAAGGTCGGTTACGTGAGATTAGACCCTTCACCACAATTCAACATATTAGACTTTTATTCCCATGTACACTCTACTCTCAAAGCCTTTACTTACATAATTCATCACATTAACTTTACTCATAAATCCCTAGTGATTCAACATTCTTGAAAACAATCTTTATTCTCAAGGCTTTACATCATACATCATCATGCATATCAAGATCTCAAGACGTTCTAGTCATAACCTTCATTTTTAGAAATTCTAGTCCAAGTTCATCATATAAGTTCAATCTCATGCATTACTAGTCATGATTCATAATGTATAATACAATATACTTCTACTCATGTCCATATGTTTAAATACATGAACAATTACTATATAATTCATCTATTTAAAAGATCCCTCTATAAATCCTCAATTTTACACTTTCATGGCATAAGCCCACATAATATGAATTTCATTAATTAGAGTAGTGTTAACCATGGAATACATATAAATTCATCATAATATCATGATTAAATACCAAAAAATGAAAACAAGTATTATCCACTCAAATTGAATTCTAATCAACACTACCAACAACATAGGGAGAAACCCTAGCTAGAATTGGGTTTTATCTTCACAATTGATGGAAATCTATGCGGCTATGTGGATGGAGAATCGATAGATGAATAATATATAATACCTTTATTATAAATCCCTCACAATGCTTTTAAAAATGCCTGAAGTTAACCTAACTTGACCCTCTCTTCTTGTTCTTCTTCTTCTTCTTTTTTTTTTGCCTTCTTGGGTTTTCTAGAGGGAACTTTTTTTGAGGAAAAACTTTGGGATATTTTGGGGTTTTGGAATTAGTGACTTAGTTGGGGGGGTGGTTAATGACTTAAAACAGTTTATATAGGTGTATAAAGTCCATATAAAATGATCCCCACTTAAAACCAACTAAAAGGGGATTTACTAAAAGACCCCTAACTATGAAGCCCACTCCCAGTAACCATGAAAAGCCTCACGAACCGTGGTCGTGCCTGTGGTCCTTGGGAAGTGTCTATGGTTGGGTGGCTTTGTGTCAACAATGCTTTGCCATGACCACGAGCATTCCCACGAACAATAGTCAAGACTACTGGCCGTGAAGTGGCTCTTTGTCAGTGGTATAGTGTCTTAGCCCCAAAGACTAGCCTCCCACAAGGATAATAAACCTTCACGAGATCTCTCACAAAACATTTTCAAGAACACTTGTTATGGTAATAGCCGTGAACTTGGAGCAGTGCTTGCCAAGGTTTGGGCAGCCTTTGCCTTTGCCTTGGGCCTTTTACCTTCACGTTGGGACTTATCTTTTATCCTTGACTCTTGTAGCCCTCAACTAAATCCTAGATAGTCTAGTGAGATATCGGAGGTCATTTTAAGATTCTAACCCTTGCTTCAAACTCTAAAATCTCCACGTTAAGAACTAGTTTAGTCTACGAATTTCTGAATGTTACAATATCTCCCTCTTGGTATCATTCGTCCTCGAATGACGATTCTAAACACTTCTTATAGGAAACGACTCAGGACTAGCATTCCATCATGCATGCAATTCATATAAATGCACATAATCAAGGGAGTAAAACATCAATCCCATCTAAACATATTAAATGCGACACAAGTGAGTAGGAACTATATCTAACAACCCAAAATGCATTAAATTTTATATCTACTTGTAAGCAAGGATGAACTACCATCTCTTAGCTATAAAATTCTCAACATACTCTCATTGATCTCATATGCATTTTACTCACAAAATGCATTTATTCAAGGAGGAATCTTTCAACTCCAAAATAAGGCATCCTCACTTATACATTTCATGAAATAAATTTACATTTCTATTCAATGCACAACAACAGGAGGTAAAACAAAGTACGTATGTCATTTCTATCGAGAACTAAACTTTTTCATTAACATGCATAAAAGGAAATTATGGCAACACATAAACACACAATAACCTTGACAAATGGGAACACCATCTCCCCCTTGGAGTAAGCCTATACAAACTCTTCGAAACATCATTCATACTAAAGGGAATCTTCAAGTTCCAATTTAACTAGTCACTAAACACAAGAAATCTGGAATTTACTAAAAAATAAAGCACACACCGATAACAACATAAGGATATCACACTGGATTATTTCTGTCTTGGAGGACGTAGAACCTATTCTTCTTTTGAGTCTCCTCCTCTATACCACTAGTCGCTACTTTCTTATCCTCCCTTCCTTTGCCTTAAGAACTGGCAATCTGTCATTTTTTTACTACGCATTCCACACCCATAAAGACCATATATGCCGATTACGAATTTAGCATGGTGGTTCTTTCCATAATTTGTGCAAATAGGCTTATCAAATGGAGACCCCTCTATGTTTCTCTTAGTCAACCTTAGGGGTGTTGGAAGAGTCTCGATCGATATATATTTGTTTAGAGTTAGGTCTACCTTGCCTATCAGATTTAGCATTGGAGAAATTCCCATCACCAATCCTAGCCGTTTTTTCCTCCTTATTCTTCTTTTTAAGTTTTGACTCCTCAATTTGTTGGGCATACCCCATAAGACTAGAGAGATCCATGTCATGATGGAAAGAACCTATCAAGGAATATTTCTTATTTGAATCCTTCTTACTTATTGGTCCCCCTTCTACCATCCTATTGTATTTCAATTTTTCATACCATATTTGTGCTTCATCTTTCAATTAATAAAAGGTTAGCTCTAGTTTCTCTACCGAAGTCACCCCCATGGCAGCAAGCACCATATTCACCTCATCTATAAAACCTTTAGGATCTTCCTCTCTTTTGGAGCCATAAAACTCTAGAGGGGTTCATCCTCAAAAACTCTCTCACTCTAAAAGCCATGCAATTTGCATTCGGGTTAACTAGAGCTACCATCCCTCTATTGACTTGGTCTTTCACGGCTTGATTCAACAATTGCATTGTAGACCTCAATTCCTCATCAGTCACATACTTCCCTATAAGTTCAATTGGAGCTTTAGGAGGATCTTGGTGTGGAACTTGGAGAGCAACCTTTTGCTCCACATTGCCTTCCTCATCTTCTCTAGCATTTCCCCCCGTATTAGCCACAGCCTGAAAAAATCAATGGGCACGGATTAGCAGAAGGACCTACTAGATCCAAACTCTATTGCACAACTTTTGAGAATGATGAAGTGAAGTTTTCTAAAATATCCAATACCCTCCTACTCATAAATATGCAGCTCTTCACATTTATGGACAAGACTCTGCTAGACGTCGTTTAAGACAATTCTAGAAACATTCTAAATATTGTTCTATGATACCAAGTTTGTCACGACCCAGGGTATACCCTAGAAGTAAAATGAATTACTTCTACTCGAAGGGGTCTCACACAAGACCTTTGCACATCATAACATAAAATAGTATAGAAGTACGGAAATTTCAAAAACTTTATCCATACAATCGAAGTCTTTTATAAAAGCAAGCGATAGTCTAACTACAATTTGTCTCAAACCACCTAAACTCAACTTTGAATTAAAACCATTGTGATAGAACCCATACAATAGTCTCAACCAAATCTTGATATTCTTCCTCCTTAGAAACCTATCCTCAAGAATGGAACTCAAATCTTCGAACCCTATATTTGATGATAATACAGGCAAAGTATGCATTACTTCAAGAGTACTAAATCTGATAGCTAGCATAACATCATAAGAGCACAATATCATAAGTGTTAGTCAACATAAGATATAATCTAAAACATCATTAAACATCAACTATAATCATTAGAGACTATTTCATAATTATAACAAAGGTCTCCAACATAGGCATTATATAAGCACTATTTCAGTCTTAGTCTTACATATCATTAGAGAACCATTTCAAGTAACCTTAAAGCATATTTGTGCAAGGCATGGAAAAGACCTTATAATATCATCAAAGGTAAGTATCCCTTTTGGTCATCATAAACATAGGCCACAAGCATTCTCAAGTCATAGATTCTTATAAGTAGCTTCAAGTCATACTTGTGAAATGTATGAGTAAGATCCCATAGTCCCCTTACACTAAATTGCACCTTAGTCCATCATAAATACTTACCCTTTTATTATTTCATCCTCAACTTCCTTCTAATAACCATGGTAAATTGTAACCTTTAGTCAATATAAAAAGGAAGGCAACTATGCACAATCATATCTAAACATATATCATATAATAGAAACCTTCCTTAACAACCTTAAGTTATACTTGAGCAATTTATGAATTATTCCCCATAATCCCATCCATTCTAAGTATCAATTTTATGTCCACATACTCATACTTCTTGACTTGGAGACTAGTCCTCCTCTTTAATCCTCGAAACACTACTAAACACTCATTTAGCATACTCTTAGTTCCTTATTAGTTTGAACCCTAGGGGGTGCTTCGCAAGGATGTCTAGGTTAATTATTAAGATGGACCCTATGATATATTTCCTTTAGGATTTATAAGTCTATTTATGCTTTAAACACTATGAGGTACTTCATTAAGCAAGTTTTAGTTAATTGGAGACGGAGATTAAAACTATAACACAACTAGGTGTACGCTTACACCATATGAGACCTATCTTTGAGTAAACTCACACTATACTATGTATAGTTTCCCACTTTTTACCGTGAATACTCCTCATATCAACTAGGTGTGGTTCTCCTTTAAACATGGAGCTCAGACCCTACCTTGTGTTACTCATTGTCAATATCTATTTGGGGGCAAGAATACACCCTAAAATTTATTTTTACGCCTTGCCCAACAATGGTGTCTCATGGAAGAATTCCTTGACAGTAATCCGTGTTCAAGTGAGTCTATCACATTATAAATTCAAGCATTTATAAGTTAGGTTTAGTGAGTATAGGCCTTTCCCCACAATTCTACGTATTATACTTTTGTTCTCATGTAGACTTTACACTCAAAGCCTATACCTAAATAATTAATCACATTAACTTTACTCTCAAATCCCTAGTGATTCAAAATTCTTGACTGCGAGACTTATTCTCAAGGCTTTACTTCATACAATCATCATACATTCTATATTTGAATACATTCTAGTAATAAGCTTTATCTTTACGAAATTCTAGTCATAGTTCATCATACAAGCTCAATATCAACCCTTACTAGTCATGATTCATAATTTATACTATAATATAATTCAATTTATGTTCTTATGTATAAATTTATGAACAATTTCCATACAATCCATCTATTTAGAAGATCAGTCTATAAATCCTCAATTTCATCTTTTATGGCGTAAACCCACATAATATCAATTTCATCAATTAGACTAGGGTTAACCATGGAAAACATATAAATTTATAGTAATATCACGACGAAATACTACAAAAATCTTAAACAAGTATTATCCACTAAATTGAAATCATACTCAACACTACCCACAACATAGGAAGAAACCCTAGCTAGAATTAGGTTTATTTTCATAATTAGGGGAAATCTAGGGTGCTCTATGGATGGAAGAATATATAGATGATTAAAATGTCATACCTTGACTATAAGTCCCCCATAATTCTTGAAAAAATGAAGGAAGTTTACTTAGTTTTACCCTCTCTTCTTCTTTTAGTGGCTTCTAGAGTGTTTTTAGAGGAAGAACATTGGGATCTTTTGGTGTTTTTGAATTAATGACTTTTTTGGGGTGGTTAATGACTTAAAATAATTTATATAGGAGTATAAATTCAACATAAGACGACCCTCACTTAAAACAAACTAAAAAGGAATTTACTAAAAGTCCACTCACGAGGTAGCACACTCGTAGGCACCACGACTGGGCTCATGAGCCATGGTAAAGATAACAAGTCGTAGAACTTTTGGTGGTGCTTGGGCAGTATCTACGGTTTTTTATGTTAGTCTCCACAATGCTAAGTCATGACCGCGATCCTTCACACGAACCGTGGTCAATACCATTGGTCGTGAAGTGGCTGGTTGTCCATTGTCCAGTGTCTTGTCCCTAAGGACTTGCCTCCGTAAAATCTAAGGAACCTTCACGAGGCCTCCCATGAACCGTGGTCAACACCACTGGTAATGTTTATGGTTGTGAACTTAGGGCATTGTTTGCCAACGTTGGGCCAGCCTTTGGCTTTGGCTTGTGCCTTTCCATTTACCCATGGCACATGACTTTATCCTTGACTCTTGTAGCCCTAAACAAAACACTATACGGTCTACTAAGATATAGGAATTCTTGTTTGCCAACGTTGGGGCAGCCTTTGCCTTGGCTTGTGCTTTTCCCTTTACCCATGGCACTTGCCTTTTATCCTTGACTCTTGTAACCCTAAACAAAACAATATATGGTCTACTAAGCTATAGGAATTCATTTTATGATTATATCCCTTTCTTCAAACTCAAAAACCTTCATGTAAAGAACTAGTTTAGTCTATATATTTCTGGAACGTTACAAGGGCATGTCGTGAGTGGTGGACTGAGTTGGAAGTAATTGTATTCAGAAACTTTTGTATGAGATAGAATAGTTATGTTATGATCAAGAAAACAGATTAAGGTTATCGAGTACTGGGTTAGAGTCAAGTGTACCAGTACGTTTATGGTATACATTAATGGTAAAGGTGGGGGGATAAAGGTAGAGGGGTGTAATTTCTTATTGCATGATTCCTTCTGGTAGATTTCTTTAAATTATGTAGCGGGCATCAGGTATACCGATGATGCCCACCAGTATGTGAGGTTTGTACCAATACTTTTTGTTGTGCCTTGTGGCATAGTCTAGTTGTTAGGTCACTGATTTTTCATAGGTGAATAAAAAGACAATCTCCAATAGCTTCTACCCTTCTTTCTTTGTGGTTGGAGCTATGTCATTAGTTAATGTATTTTATACCATTTAATAATAGAAGCTCTCATAACTATTTAGACTAGATCCATGGGGCGTTATTTATTTTACAAATTCAACTTGCATTTTTAAAACTCTTATTGATTTAAAGATCTCATGAATTTACTTTTATCTCCAGTTTTCATAATCTTCTGCATACTTTTAACAGTTGGGTATCAAGGGACCTCTTACATAGGTATAAGAGTAGGTGCTCGCACGGCTTAGTAAGTTGGGTTCTATTATTTTTCAAGGGAAAACTTTTAGGATAGGATTTTTAACTCTAAGTAGGTGTTTGGCCATGAATTACTATATCAAGGTGTTGAATTGGGAGATTGAATCGACTTTTGGATAGGATTTTACATTGATTCCATCTGATATATTAATATCTCTTATATCTTGTATTAAGATAAGTCAAAAATATAGAACCATAAAGAAGATGAAATAGAAAGAAAAACATTTAATTAGAGTCAACAGAAACCACTTTGTTTCCTTAAGAAATTTAATCCCCTCACTGTACCTGAGGTTACACATTAATTTCTCCCAAGATAAAATGGAGTAAACTGTTAAAGAAGTAGCGATACCTCAAACTCAATAACTTTAGAGGTTGCAAGAATAGTAAGAAAAGCACACACAAACTCAGTCGATCAACATTTTTTTTGAGAGAGAGAAATGTATGCAGAGAAGAAAAATTTTGAGTGTATTGAAAAACAAAAATAATCATTTATTTATAGCAACTTGCAGCAAAGGAAAGCGTCTGTTCGACAATGGTATGAACGCTTCTGTTAAAAAATGTCGTTCAGATGATTGTGTCTATGAAAGTCATTTGCAAAGTGCAAATGAAAAGTCATTTATTTCATATTGGTAGAATAAAGGAAATTTTTGTCCTTATATTAGGAAACATTTCCTTTTCTTCTTAAAGGATTAAGAAGAAGGTGTCCCCTCATGCCATGGTTGTCTCTCGCTCGGCCTAGGCTTCGGCTTCGGCTTGGAATTTTGATTTGGATCTAGATTTGACAAAAGATTTGATTGATTGATAATAATTTTGGTCAAAATGTTTTCTTCAATCTCATTAATTTAATTATTTTTCCTAATTTCCTTTGTCTTATAAATTAATTGAGGATTTTAGTTAACTATTTAATTAGCAGAATTAATTTAATGTAATGGGATTTACTTAAATTCTCGTGTAACGGTAACGTTTTTCTTGAAGGGACATGTTCCTTCTAGAAAATCATTATTTTTTCCATAAAGACACAATAGTCTGAAAAGATATGTTTGAACAAAAGCGTTCATACCATTGTCGAACAGACATATTCCTTTGCTGCAAGTAGTTATAAATAAGAGAATATTTTCTTTTTTCAAGACGGTGAAATTTTTCTTCTCTGCAGACATTTCTCTGAAAAATAAAATTATCGATCAACTAAACCTCTGTGTGTGCTCTTGTTACTCATATTGCGCTCACTGAAGTTATTGAAGTTTTAGGTACTGCTATTTCTTTAACAGGTTAATCTGTTTTATCTTTGGAGAAATTAATCTGCAACCTTAGGTACAATGAGGGATCAAATTTCTAGAGGAAACACAGTGGTTTTGTGGACTCGAATAAAAAGTTTTTCTTTCTATTTCATCGTATATTTTTTTCTATATTTTTGACTTCCTTAATACAGGATAGGGGAAACGGCATTTTTAGTCCCTATGTTAAGGCTAATTTCTTATTTTAGTCCTTCTGTTATTTGACTTAGCACTATTAACCTTTAATTATATCAAGTGAGTGATTCTAATCGTTCAACTAACAGATCCAAAAAAATTAACAAAGAGTTCACTGCTAAAAGGGGTAATTCGGATATTCTAAAGTAATTGCTTAAGAAAACAGAAAACGTTTTTTTTAAAAAAATCATTCGTTGCATAATTTATCGTTTGTCGGTATGAGAGGGAGGGTTAATGCCTATCAAGTTGATTTTTGAAATTATAGCTCAAACGACGGGCTTGTTCTTCTAGATAGAGATAGGGAAGACTTAGCTTCTTCTTCAAAGAGAGAGAATTAAAAAGGAAATACCCGAACTACCCTTTTAGCACTGAACTCTCTGTTAATTTTTTTTTAATCTGTAAGTTGAAGGACTAAAATCACTTACTTGATATAATTGATGGTTAATAATGCTTAGTTAGATAACACGAGGACTAAAATAAGAATATAGTCTTAACACAGGGACTAAAAATGCCGTTTTTCGTACAGGATATAAAAATCTTAAGAAATTTAAAAGTTTCTGTATCTGAGGTTTCTGGAGATTAAAAAATTTATGGTTTTCTAATCTGTTAGAATTTTTAAAATTCATTCGATTAACGATTAACAGAACATAAAAACTTTATCGTTAAGTAAGAAACATGTTGTGTAAGGATTTATTCTTTACCGATAGTATTCACATACGAAAATCCTCTTCCATTTGTGACAGAAAAATGACTAATTCAAGTCAATTAAATGTTCAAACAGTGAGTGATGCAACTGTAAGTGCTGCAACAACAACGGTTGAACAGAATTGTTCAACTGTTAACCTATCACCGGCTGAGAAACCTGCAAAGTTTTCTGGAGACGACTTCAAGAGATGGGAGCAGAAGATGTTCTTCTATCTCACTACGTTGAGTCTTCAGAGGTTCATTAATGATAATGTTCCTATTATGTAGAATGAAACTCCGCCTGAAGAATGATTCTTGGTAACGATACTTAGATTTTTTGTGTAAAAATTATATTATGAATGGCCTGAAAGATGATTTGAACAATGTGTACAATAATGTCAAAACCTCAAAAGAACTCTGGGATGCTTAAGAAAAGAAGTAGAAAACAAAGGATGTCGGAATAAAGAAGTTCATTGTGGCAAAGTTTTTTAACTATAAGATTATAGACAGTAAGACCGTCGTTACCCAAGTTCAAGAATTGCAGGTCATAATCCATGATCTCCTTGCTGAAGGATTGATTGCGAATGATGTTTTTCAAGTGGCTATCATAACTGAGAAGTTACCTCCATTGTGGAAGGACTTTAAAAACTACTTGAAACATAAACTCAAGAAGATGACTGTTGAAGATTTCCTCGTAAGGCTGAGAATCGAAGAGGATAACAAGGCTGCAGAAAATAGGTCACGTGGTAACTCAGTAATATCTGGAGTAAATATTTTATAAGAAGATCCAATAAAATTAAAGAAAAGAAGGAAATTATCTGGTCCAAAAAGCAATTCTCCTAAAGAAAAATTCAATGAAAGTTGATTCAGTTGTGGTAAACGTGGTCAGAAGGACAACAAGAAGAAGGATCAAGAAAATTTGGCTAAATCCAAAGTAGAAATGGACGATCTCTATGCAATGCTTTCAGAATGTAACTTGGTTTGAAATCCAAGAGAATGGTGGATAGATTTTGGTTCCTCATGTCATGTTTGTGAAAACAAAGAATTGTTTTTCATCATGTACTCCAGCACCTACAGAAGAGAATTTGATTATGGCAAACTCCGCTGTTGCAAAGATGGAAGGAAATGCCAAGGTCTTATTAAAGATGACATCAGGTAAGGTGGTGAGTTTTAACACGGTCTCGCATGTTCCGAATTGCGACAGAACTTAGTTTCTATTCCAGTTCTCACTAAGAATGAATTCAGATGTGTATTTGTTTATGATTAAAGTAGTTGTGAGTAAGAATGAAATGTACGTAGGAAAAGGTTATCTTAGTGATGGCCTTTTGAAAATCAATGTAATTCCATTTGATAAAAATACAGATTATGCTTCTTCTTACTTGCTTGAGTCTAAATGTTTATGACATGAACGTTTGGGACATGTTACTAACAAAACCTTACAAAAACTTATTAACTGAAATGTTTTGCCTAAATTTGAGTGCAATAAATCAAAATGTCAAATTTGCGTTGAATTTAAGTATGTTAAGGATCCTTCAAAATCTTTTGAAAGGAATTCAAATCCCTTAGAACTGATTCACACTGATATTTGTGACATGAAGTCAACATCATCACGTGGTGGAAAAAAGTATTTCATAACTATTATTGACGATTGCACTGGATGTTGTTATGTCTATTTGCTAAATGGTAAGGATGAAGCAATGGTTGCATTTAGGCAATATAAAACTGATATTTAAAATCAGTTGGATAGAGAGATCAAAATTATCAGAAGTGATAGAGGTGGAGAATATTAAACTCTATTTGAAGAAATATGTTCGGAGAATGGAATAATCCATCAAACTACTGCTCCTTACACTCCTCAGTCTAATGGGATTGCAGAAAGAAAAAATCAAACTTTAAAGGAAATCATGAATGCCTTACTTAAAAGTTCAGGTTTACCAAAAACCTTTTGGGGGGAATCTATCCTTACAGCAAATTGAATACTCAATAGAGTGCCTCGCACAAAGACACATGTGATTCCATATGAGAAATGGAAAGATAGAAAATTAAACATGAAATCTTTCAAAATGTGGGAGTATCTAGCAAAAGTCCAGGTTCCTATACCTAAAAGGGTGAAAATAGGGCCTAACAATGTGCATTGTGTATTGATTGGATAAGCCATAAACATTAAGGCATGTTGATTTTTTGTTCATAAGTCTGAACATCCGGATATCATGATAATACGGTAATGGAATCAAATAATGCTGAATTATTTAAACATATCTATCCGTATAAAACTGGACTTGAGTCATAGTGGAGGGTCTAAACAACCCCGAGAAGAACCAAAAGAGAATGAAACTAATGGAGAGAGTCCAAAGCGAAGTAAACGTCAAAGGATATCTACTTCAATTGGATATGATTTTGTAACATTCCTTCTTGAAAGTGAGCCTCAAACATTAAAGGAAGTAATGTTGACTAGCGACTCAACCTTATGGAATGAGGTTGTCAATTGTGAGATTGAATCTATCCTATGTAATCATACCTACGAGTTGGTTGAATTTCCTCCAGGAAACAAACCCTTGGGTTCAAAATTGATCATTAAAAGGAATATGAAGGATGATGGAACTATTGACAAATATAAAGCAAAACTTGTTGTAAAAGTCTTTAGACAAAAAGAAGGTCTTCATTATTTTGACACATACTCGCCATTGACTAGGATTACATAAATTAGGATGTTAATTGCCCGAGATGCAGTATACGGTCTTGAAATCCATCAAATGGATGTTAGAAATGCCTTGCTAAATGAAGAGATGGAGGAAGAAATTTACATAGAACAACCTTAGGGCTTCGTAGTTCCTGGTAAAGAAAAGAAAGTATGCAAACTTGTTAAGTCACTTTATGGACTAAAACAAGAACCGAAACAATGGCATGGAAGGTTCGATCAATTGTGTTGTCAAATAGATTTAAGATCAATGAATGTGATAAATATGTTCACATTAAAGATTCTACGAATCAGGAATTCAATGTTTGCCTATATGTGGATGACATGATGATAATGAGAAAAGACATTGCCAATGTAAGAGCTACTAAGCATATGCTCGCTAGTAAGTTTGATATGAAAGGTGTAGGAGTTGCAGATTTGATATTAGCAATTAATATTATCAAAACTCCTAACGGTCTAGAAATGTCTCAAACTCATTATATTCAAAAGGTACTTGAAAAGTTCAAGCATTTGAATTTCAAAAGGGAAAAGACCCCAATTGATGTGAACCTTCATCTTCCAATGAATAAAGGTGAAAGTCAGTCTCAATTGGACTATGCCAATGTGTTGGGATGTTGATGTATGTCATTAATTGTACACGACCAGACATAGCTTCCGTTATAAGTAAACTGAATCGATACACTAGTAATCTCAATCAAAATCATTAGTTGGCAATGAAGAGAGTTTTGGGATACTTAAATGACACTCAAAACTATGATTTGTATTATAACAAATATCAAGCAGTTCTTGAAGGATATAGTGATGCAAATCGGATTACTGGGTCAACTAAACCAAAATCCACAAGTGGATATGTTTTCCCTATTGGTATAGGAGCATTATCTTGGAAATCATCAAGACAAACATGTATAGTTCGCTCTACATGGAGTCTGAATTCATCGCCTTAGACAAGGCAGGTGAAGAAGCTGAATGGCTCTGGATTTTCTTAGAAGATATTCAGTTTTGTCCCAATCCAATGGCCCCTATATTCATACAGTGTTATATTCAAGCTGCAATAGGAAGGGCTGGAAGCGTTATGTATAACGGGAAGTCTCATCACATAAGACGAAAAAAAAACTCTATTAGAGAACTACTCTCGAGAGGAATTATCACAATTGAGTATCTAAAGTCAAAGGATAATGTGTTGGATCCACTTACAAAAGAACTTACTAGAGAGGGAGTTGAGATATAATTTACGGGAATGGGACTATGGGCGAGAAAAATTTATCGTGGAGGTAACTTTACCTAGAAGACGGGAGATCCCAAGGTCCAAGTTGAAGGAGATAAAACAAGTCTTTGATGACAGTTCAACATTGTAAAGAATTATTTTATGATTCATTCTCATGATTACACAATGTTTAGTAACAAGGATAAAGTCATAAGGACCTTTTAATGGTTTCTAAGTTCGATAAAAGGTATATCAAATAGTATATCTACGTGATAACACATTAATAATCACTTATGTGAGTGTGAAGTGTAATTCGCTTAGAATCTGGTAAGGCCAATTCTCTAATAAGTTACTAAACGAGATATGGTCATGGCTGAAATGAACAAAATAGTGAGAACTATTAAACGTTCAAGGGTTTATTGTGTGACTTATGTTTTTTAGGTTTCCACCAATGTTCGACGGTTCAAAGATATCAAATCTATCAATTGACCGAGTATATCCTATATATGTTCACTACAGAATGTTCTAAGGGAAACCTACTTATCCATATGCGATTAACCCTTACTTACAAGAGACACAATTTTTTCATGCATATGTGTAAATAATAGTCATTTCGCATTCATGTAGGGGAATATTTGTTTTTAGCAAAATGTGAATGGGAAAAGAGAAGAGAAAATGGAAAAGTCAGGAAACCAATTTTTGAGGTAAATGAAAATTCATTTGCAAAGTGCAAATGAAAATTCATGTCTCCCAAATTGGTAGAATAAAGGAAATTGTTGTCCTCATATTAGGAAACACTTCTTTTACTTCTTAAAGGGTTAAGAAGAAGGTGCCCCTCAGACTGTAATCGTCTCTTGCTCTACCTCGGCTTCTGCAGATTTGGATTTGGATTTGAATTTGACAAATGATGTGATTTATTGATTATATTTTTGGGAAAATATTATTTTATCAATCTCATAAATAATTCTTCTTCCTAATTTCCATTCTCTTATAAATTAATTCAGGATGTTAGTTAATTAGTTGATTATAGAATTAATTTAATGTAACGGGATTTATTTAAATTAGCGGGAAGCGGTAACATTTTTCATGAAGGGACATGTTCCTTCCAAAAAATCGTTATTTTCCCCAAAAAGACACAACGGTCTGAAATGACATGTTTGAACAGAAGCGTTCATACCATTGTCAAACAGACGCATTCCTTTGCTGCAAATGGCTATAAATAATAGATTATTTTCATTTTTCAAAACACTGAATATTTTTCTTGTCTGCATACATTTTCTCTCAAAAATAAATTGTCGATCGATTGAGTCTGTGTGTGCTTTTGTTAATGTTCTTGCATTCGCTAAAGTTATTAAAGTTTGAGGTATCTCTACTTCTTTAACGGGTTAATCCGGTTTATCTTGGAAGAAATTAATCTGCAAGCTCTTGTAAAGTGAGGGAATTAAATTTCTTAAGGTAATACCGTGGTTTCTGTTGACTTGGATAAAAAATTTATCTTTCTATTTCATCTTATATCTGTTTCTATATTTTTGACTTACCTTAATACAAGATATAACAATATCATGAGATGAATTACCATATTCTCAAAAAAACCATGATCTGGGAATTTAATATCACGATTTGGCATCTTTTAAATATAAAAATCTACCAACAACTTTATATTTTGTGAAAACAACCCCACATTATATCTATGTAACATTTATTTCATATATAAATAAAATTAATAACCACATCATTACGTTTTAAAATTTATATTCTCACCAACATAAAAAAAAATTATTGCTTTGAATTTGTTAAATATAAATAATAATGTAAGAATTGATTTCGTGAATATAAATAGAAATGGATGGAGTAATACCTTTTTGTTTTTTCATAATTAAAAAAAAAACTTCTCTTTTGGCAACATGTGAATCTTTTTAAAGAAATTTAATATTATAGGACAAAATTGGCGATGTATGTTTAATGATCCCTACTTCCAATATTTTTTATTTTAGCACGAAATTAATGCACTAAAAATGTACAATTGCACACAAGTGAAACAAGTCATGAACCATATTATATTCTCACGCAAGTGAAATGTACACAATTATTTGTGATAATACCAAAGGAGTGATAAAATATTCTTTGTCTATGAGCATGAAAATATAGTTGCGAAATGATTTTGACTAATAAATGGCTCAAAGTAACAATGTTGTTTCGTCTACTTGGTCATATGATAGAACAATTCAAGTTCAATGGTAGAAGATTGTCCGTACTATGTGGGAGAATTCTATGAAAGACCATCAAAATACAATTTCATTTTAGTTTTTTAATTGAATTAACGTTTGATCAACTAATGTTAGATGAAAAAATTCATTAATTGGAGAACAAATAACTTTGTAATAATTTATTAGACGATTTTATGTATTTTCATTCATTTGATAAGATTCGATAAACATTTAGGCTATTTTAATAGTTTCACAACTTATGAAATTCTTATTTTAATGAGAAAATATACAACACAAAAATTTAATATTGTATGTCCAAAAAACATTAGCTTCATCTCATGATTTCATATTATGATATCATATAATGATTTCATACCGCATAGACAAAAAAGAGCCCTAAATCTTCTATTATCCATTATTTTATGGATTCAAGTGTTCAAATTAAGATTTTGAAACGATAAATTGGATGTTATCTTCAAAAACTCAAGAACATATTAAATGGCTATTGTGAATTGATGTTAATTTCCTTTTCCAACTAATTCTAAAGAATGAGTTCCATAAGCCTTAAGCAAATTGTTTAAGTATTAAATATTTTATGATATCCATATTTTTGAAATCAATATTTGAGTTTATTGACCTTTTTCGAGGAAATTGGTGTTTGTTCAGTTTTTTCTATAAATTGATTTTGAATACATTTTTGTATACATTGTGTGACTTCTGAAGTTATTCAGAAGGTAAAAACTCAATTTATGGATTGATTTATTGATGCATTTTTAAAAAGGGGCTAAAATTAAAAAAAAAATGTATAAGATGAACATTATGACACGAATTGCCCTATTTTTACCCTTATTGATTGATTGATAAATTGTTTTAAAGCATGAAAGTGGACTTGAATTGTGTCAGTTTTTGCCTCTTGTTTGTGGTGTGATATTGCTTGTGTGCATTTATAGTTGAACACCCTTATGAGACGTGTGATTATTATGATGTCGAACTCTTTGTTAGAAAGTGTTATTAAGATGAAGTCATTTCTTGTAAGTGTTTCTTATGTCGAGGTCATTTTTTGCAAATGGTTCTGAATTCCATGTCATTTCGAGCAAGAGATTTATCATTGTGATTTGATACATTTATATTCTTATTGGCCAGTTAAGTGTTAATTGTAATTGTGCATCGTTACATGTGATTGACTTGTTTGATATTAGGATTGAGTCACTTGATTCATTGGATTATTTATTGTGACTATTGAATTATGAATGTTAAGCCTTGGGAACCGTGTATTATAGAATGTCTACGTTGTAGTTTGAGGAGGTCCGATTGTAGTGTATGGGGTGTTTTATTTCTAGAGAGATGCCTTGTTTATTATGTTGCTTGATGGGTAGCATGTTAAAGGGTACTTAGTTCTGGCTTCTATGATTATGTAGGTTCTAAGACTCGTATAGTGTGGTCATCTTCTTGTCCTACTTTCTGAGTTTTATCAAAGGATTACTAAGAGGTAACTTCTTTAAACCTTGACAGACACTCTTCTCAATTTCATTATGCTTTTTTTTAGATTTGAGATCAAAGAATGAGACTTGTAATTATTTCAATTTTTGCAGTTTATGTATTTGGCTTCTCCATTTGACTACCAAATTTTGGGGTTTTGAATAGAATGAAAAAATTTCTGCTTTTTGTTTCATTTTCATTACATTGAAGCTGACTTGTATTTGTGTAACGACCCGGACTCTTGAATCCAAATCGCCACCGGCGTCGTTGATCTCTCAGAGGTCGCAGACAAGCCTCATCTTGCATTCATCACATTCATCTAGTTAAATTTTACGGAAAATTTAAAACTTTTTATATGTATGAAGTTTACTTAGACTTCATATAGTCATTACACATTTACAACATATACTAAGCTCAACATGAAGAGAACAACCATCTACCATAAAAATCAATTCGAAACTGAAGATGAATATATCATAAATAGTTTGCCAAACACGGCCTTATTACAAAGCTTCGAAATGAAAGGTGAAAGAAACGCTGGGGACAACATCCACTAGCTATGTCTATATCTAAAGCTAGACTAAGAATGTAGCATCCTCGAAATCAAGATGATCTACCAAATGGTTTGGAGAAACGCTGAAGTCCAAACCGCTACAAGTGTCGTCAATCTGTCATCTGACCTACACCTTTAAAAATAGTAAATAGTAAGAAGTTAGTACACCACTTGTACTAAGTATGCATGTATGCACACATACACATAAGGCTATGCATGATCAATATAAGCTCTTCCTAAACAACATGTCATTTCTGGAAAGTGTCATCACTAGACTTCCCTAATTCGTTATTTGTGAATTGTGGTATGAATATGATGTATATTAATGAATTCAAAGAACACAACTCATTTTCTATATGATTACAAGACATTAGTATCATCAACATAATTATAGAACAACTCGAGCGAAGATTTGAAATTTTAATCCTCCAAACCCGAGAGCCCCTTTTTCCATACTTAGTTTTATTTTCAGTCTTTTTCTTCTTATTCTTGTTGTGTAGTTAAATAATTCCTTAGTCCTATTTTTTACTTACAAATGCAATGATTCATTGTAGTCCCATACCCACAATGAATTGATGCAAGTAATCCAGGGACTATGGAATGATTTCCTTACCTTATAGTGAGTCATTCTTTACACTATATATTCATTACATTTCATAAGTCATTCTCTATTGATCATGCCATTGATTTCATTACTTTCATGTTATGGAAGTTATGGGGTATTTAGTTAACGTTATGTTTCTACTTCCCTTTATTGGCGTCATATAAAAAGTCATTATAAGTCATGACTCTTCCTAATCAACATGCTTTCTTAGGAGGTCAAGTCTCTGGACTTTCCTAATTCGTAATAGGAAGGTCATACCATGAATATGTCACACATCATACACACATAGGTTCACATAACACACATTTCATGTTTTATATATTATACATTTCATATCCATGAGAACTTAGAATCGTGGATGTAGCATTAAGACATATCAAGTAAGGGCCCAACATATGGGATCTCAACCCGAGGGCCTTCTTTAGCAAACAAAGAGTCTGCTTCATTCGTTCAATCGTACTTCACATTAATCATTTCAGTCATTAATAGGCTGATGTAAACACCAGCTATACCTAGGATGAAGTGTAAGACTCTCATCGGGATCATGAAGTACAATGACCAAGAATTACCTAATGTCATTACTTGAATATGATTTCACCTCCTTATTGTCTTGCACAAACACCTTCGATATCGTTCATTTTTTTATCTTTCATACTTTGAGGAACATCAACTTTAACCGACATAGATCATGTGAGCTCATGAAATCCGGTGTCTTCCCCACACCGAAAAGAGGTGTAGTCACTAGCCAAGGTGAAACCAAAACATCCCTAGCTCGCTTAGGTTGAAAACCACTGGCTAGTTCCCTATGTTGGTAGCATAGTTCAAAGACTAGGAGATTTAGGGAGACCCATACCCACCTTGGTGGATAGTCTCATCTCATGAGAATTACGTGAACCTCCGCCATTCGTGAAAGAAGGCATCACCACTCATAACTAGCCTATCGGTGCTCAGTTTAAAGTTCCTATTTACATTCAACTCATACATCATCGAAGCTTTCTTCTTAGCATAAGGTAGTCATAGATCATTAGATGATTTATCATCTCTTCTTTACGTATTAAGTGTGAATTGTCCTTACACTTATATATAGAATGTGATTGAGATTTATTTACTCTTTTGATGACTTGTCATCCTTACTTTACATTGATGAAATGTGAATTGTCCTTACATATCATCCTTACTTTACATTGATGAATATGAATTGTCCTTACATATCATCCTTAGGTGTTAATGAGACTAGTATCACACATTCTAACACCTTCATTCGTGAGTATTCTTTTAACAAATTAGCTTTGGTGTAAGTAAGACTTGTCTCACTTCCTTTAACACCCCATTCTGGTCACTTACTTAATTTAGACCCCTTTAATTATATTATAACTCACGTTACTTCTTTACTTTAGTGTAGTAGCTTCATTTCATCGTTTATGGACGATGAGCACTTCTTTCAATGAGTTACATATGTTCATAGTTCATTCTTGTAGAGCATGTTGGGAGTTGTCCCAATGAATGGAATGCCCTTGGTTATGGATTCATTGAATTAGTTTAGAAGTACTGGAGTTGTCATTTCATTGTTTTGGCTACACAAGATTGGCATGTGATTAGTATTGGCCTAGAAAATATGGAAATAACTTCATAGTCAATTTATTGGCACAAGCCAAACATTCATTCAAATATAATTTCATGGAATCATTAGCCAATTCTATTACATATTTTTGGAGATAATATTGTAGGCCAATTTATTGGCATACGCCAAACTTTCACTACACTTGAACTTTTAACCTTTGATTAACTTACAAGAACAATTTAATGTTTTTACGTTCACAAGTTCGCGTGGATAGGGCATGTTGGGACTTGTCCCATTGATTGGCATACCCTATGTTATGAGTTCATTAATGTAGAGATTGGTATGAATTTTCATGTTTTGGAAGTAATATGATTAGACATATGTTTTACTAGCCAATTTGTTGGCACAAATCATAATTTCACTAGGCACTGGTCATGAGAATATCATGGAGATGTTTTTAGCCAACCTTATAACATAACTTTAGGCTCAACGTTTTTAAACATCTTGGACAGCATAATATGATCATTTAACGAACCAAACATCATCAACAAGTCACATTGACAGTAGGTATGCACAACAAACCGTAATCATCTTCATACATAACATTTTCAGGCACATCTTAACATAGTATCATTCTCTTAACCAATCTTAGTTCATGACTTTAGGGTAACGTTTTTAAGAAATATTGGACAGTATCATATTAACATTTGATGACTTTATTATAATCATAACGTCACAACAACATCAAGTCAATATTCGGCCAATACACATCAATCACCTAACACAATCACGGACGTTCTTAGCATATCATCGATTCTTAGTTTTCATGATAGTATTAACTTTATGCAACTACAATTTTATAGGTTCATTCGATACTCATCCTTTAAGAACAATACATGTTAAGAACAGCCAGCACCACATACCAACAACATGATCTCTAACCTATTCAACATTGAAATCGAAAAGGATACTAGGGACAAGGAGTTCGACGAGAACGGGAACAACCCTAGTTTCAAGATCGTTGAATTCATTGGAAAAAAAGTTCTCTTGGAAAAAGGAGTCCAGGAGAGAAACCCATACCTTATGTAGAACTTAATCAACTAAGACCACCTTGAAAGAAACCTTGAAGAAACCTTGAAATTGCCCTAGAGAAATCGATAAATTTTCTGCCTTTTTCTTGCGTTCGTTGCTTACTGTTTTTGCATCCTTTTTTTCTATGAGTTTGAACGTGATTTTTGGGTTTAAGAACTGATCTTGAATTATTCAACTTAGTTTTAATAAGTTAATTAACTAATTACTAAAAAGACCCTCCTAGATTGACTAGAACTAGGAAAACACAATACTTAGTCAAATCTGGAAATTGGTGTTGACTATGGTTTTGGTCAACATTTTGACTTAATATTAATTAATTAAATCCTTAATTTAATTACTTTAGGGACCTAGGGTATGTACTAAAGTACCCCTAAGTCATTGGAACCAAATTAACCCTTTTGGACCATCCTAGGTTAAGTACTAGGATGTTTGTTGAGTTATACTAGGTTAGTGTAAGAATTTCGTTTTGATCATTTAAACTAATTAATTAAATTGCTAATTTAATTAATTAGGTGACCTAATATAATTACTAAAGTACCCTTAAGTCGTTAGGACCATAGCCAATCCTTGAACCATCCTAGGTTAGGTACTAGGTTGTCTTTTTCTTGTTTTAACCGAAATCTGGAAATTGCTTTGTGATTTCGGTTTTGCCCCTTTAAATAAAATTAATTAAGTTGCTAAATTAATTAATTAAGTAGACTACGGTAATTATTAAAGTATCCCTAGGTTTTTAGGACCTTAACTAACTCTTTGGACCATCCTAGGTTAGGTACTAGGTTGTCCCTTTCTTGTCTTAACCGAAATCTGGAAATTTTCTTTGTAGTTTCGGTTTTATCCCTTTTAAATTAATTCCTTAAGTTTTTAAATTAATTAATTAGGTAACCTAGGGGAATTAATAAAGTAACCCTAAGTTTTTAGGACCATTACAAACCTTTTGGACCATCCTAGGTTAGCTACTAGGTTGTCTTTTCAACTAGTACTAGGTTATTGTCAACCCGGTTTAGTCCTAAGTTGTCGGGTGCACTAATTATTTTATTTCGTTTGGTCCTAGGTTAGTTAGCTATTTAGGGCAGTAGGTTAGAGTCTAGAATTATTTAGGAAGTTAGTCCCTATATGGAGTGGTTCCTTGTGAACGTTTTCCCCCCTACCTACCTAACCGAATTCGGCTAGGGTGGTCCCCTCTTTTGGCCACTTCTTCACATGTCTTGCACATGTGCTTGCACATGGGTTGGTTGTACTTTCCTAACTAACTATTATTTATGGTTCATTTGGGAATGTTTACTTATTGTCCCAAGGACCCTCATCATGTCCTTGGGCACTACTTAATATACATGATCATTTTAGATAGTCATGTGGAATGGTATCTAGGCTTGACACTTGGATACCTCATACTTCAGTTAATACTTGGAAATCTATGTTTTTAGCTTAGGGTCTTTATTGCAGGCACAATTCTTAAACAAACTCATAAATTTTAGAAAATTGGACCCCTTTAAGCCAATATTTCTAGTATGCCCAATATTTTGCTTATTTGGGTATTATATAGAAATTGGCTAATACCCCTTAGCCAATTTTCTATACTATGCTCAATATTTCTCAATATTGGGCATTGGGATGCCTACGTATCCCCAATACGCATTCTTAAAGACCTATTAGGATATTCACTAGACAGGTAATTTTCCAGAATGTTACATTATCCCCCCCTTAGGAACATTCGTCCCCAAATGACACTTACACATCACTTAAACAAAGAGGGTGACTTTCGAAAGTTACTTTGTCATACTTAAACGTTTCTCTTTTGTGAATATCTGATTCACACTTATTTGGATGATGCATATCTTTCAAGCTTGTCTGAAGCTTCATATTTGAGATTGAGGAATTTCCTTCTCAATCACACTTAACTTAATGCACATCACAAATCATGCAACACAGAAAAATATGTCTATGCTACACAAAAACAGCAACATAAAATTCAACATAACTTCGTTTTAACTCACATAGTGCTATTATAAGACATACGATTAGTGACTTATAACTCCAAATTGAAGCACTTAAACTTAGAGTTTCTTAAACATAAACCAGACCTAGGAAGAGTATATCTAACCCCAAGAACTGAACAAGTGAGGGTAACAAGATCTCATATTTACCACGGACATAGAGTCTATGAAGGGACTTCTTGTTCCAAGTCTTTGACGCTAACTAAGTGGTATAAATACCCCTTAGATATCAACTTATTGTCTTTTAAATGTGAAACAATTTTTCCTACTGGATTTGAACCACGCCCTTCCCATTCCAGCTCTAACTCATTTGGAAACTGAAGCCTCACTATCCTATTTCGACAATCTATCATAGCATAACACTTATGGAGCCAATCCATACCTGAGCGACATCCTTGAGCTTATATGCAGCCAACTTAGCCTCCTCCTCTTCATTAACACTCGTGGCATGCATTTAGAATCTACCAGTACTCACCTCCATGCGAACGACCACACTTACTACACATCTTTCGGTCGCGCTGGGCATTTCTATCATTTCCCTTCTTGGAAAGGCCAGCTCTTGAGTCTGGCGCCTTACACCACTTGGCCATCCTAATTCTTGTATGTATTCTTCTACGCGTTCACACAAGAAGGAAAGTAGATACTTAGAATGACACAAAGTGTCAAAACTCTTAGATAGCACGATAAAGAGTAGAAGAAGGGAGAATTTCCTATCATCTCGTAGTCTCTAAATTATGATTGTGGCGTGCTTCACAACCATAAGTCAGAAACTACATAACGTGGTTGTGTTGAGCTTTAGTTCCGAGGTAATTTAACCTCATGCTCTGGTACAAAGTTTATAACGACCCGGATTCTTGAATCCGAATCGCCACCGGCGTCGTTGACCTCTCAGAAGTCGCAGACAAGCATCATCTTGCATTCATCACATTCATCTAGTTAATTTTTACGAAAAATTTAAAACTTTTTATATGTATGAAGTTTACTTAGACTTCATATAGTAATTACATATTTACAACATATACTAAGCTCAACATGAATAGAACAACCATCTATCATAAATAATAAATTCGAAACTGAAGATAAATATATCATAAATAGTTTGCCAAACACGGCCTTATTACAAAGCTTCAAAATGAAAGGTGAAATAAATGCTAGGGACAACATACACTAGCTATGTCTATATCTAAAGCTAGACTAAGAATGTAGCATCCTCGAAATCAAGAGGATCTACCAAATGGTTTGGAGAAACGCTGAAGTCCAAACCGCTGCAAGTGTCGTCAATCTGTCCTCTGACCTGCACCTATAAAAATAGTAAATAGTAGGGGGTTAGTACACCACTTGTACTAAGTATGCATGTATGCACACATACACATAAGGCTATGCATGATCAATATAAGCTCTTCCTAAACAACATGTCATTTCTGGAAAGTGTCATCACTAGACTTCCCTAATTCGTTATTTGTGAATTGTGGTATGAATATGATGTATATTAATGAATTCAAAGAACACAACTCATTTTCTATATGATTACAAGACATTAGTATCATCAACATAATTATAGAACAACTCGAGCGAAGATTTGAAATTTTAATCCTCCAAACCCGAGAGCCCCTTTTTCCATACTTAGTTTTATTTTCAGTCTTTTTCTTCTTATTCTTGTTGTGTAGTTAAATAATTCCTTAGTCCTATTTTTTACTTACAAATGCAATGATTCGTTGTAGTCCCATACCCACAATGAATTGATGTAAGTAATCCAAGGACAAAGGAATGATTTCCTTACCTTATAGTGAGTCATTCTTTACACTATATATTCATTACATTTCATAAGCCATTCTCTATTGATCATGCCATTGATTTCTTTACTTACATGTTATGGAAGTTATGGGGTATTTAGTTAACGTTATGTTTCTACTTCCCTTTATTGGCGTCATATAAGAAGTCATTATAAGCCATTACTCTTCCTAATCAACATGCTTTCTTAGGAGGTCAAGTCTCTAGACTTTCCTAATTCGTAATAGAAAGGTCATACCATGAATATGTCACACATCATACACACATAGGTTCACATAACATACATTTCATGTTTTATATATTATACATTTCATATCCACGAGAACTTGGAATCGTGGATGTAGCATTAAGACATCTCAAGTAAGGGCCCAACATACGGGATCTCATCCGAGGGCCTTCTTTAGCAAACACAGAGTCTGCTTCATTTGTTCATTCGTACTTCACATTAATCATTTCATTCATTAATAGGCTGATGTAAGCACCAGATATACCTAGGATGAAGTGTAAGACTCTCATGGGGATCATGAAGTACAATGTCCAAGAATGAACTAATGTCATTACTTGAAACTGATTTCACCTCCTGATTGTCTTGCACAAACACCTTCGGTATCGTTCATTTCTTTATCTTTCATACTTTGAGGAACTTCAACTTTAACCGACATAGATCATGTGAGCTCATGAAATCCGGTGTCTTCCCCACACCGAAAAGAGTGGAGTCACTTGCCAAGGTGAAACCAAAATATCCCTAGCTCGCTTAGGTGGAAAACCACTGGCTAGTTCCCTATGTTGGCAGCATAGTTCAAAGACTAGGAGATTTTGGGAGACCCATACCCACCTTGGTGGACAGTCTCATCTCATGAGAATTACGTGAACCTCCGCCCTTCCCGAAAGAAGGCATCACCACTCATAACTAGCCTATCGGTACTCAGTTTAAAGTTCCTATTTACATTCAACTCATACATCATCGAATCTTTCTTCTTAGCATGAGGTAGTCATAGCTCATTAGATGATTTCTCATCTCTTCTTCACGTATTAAGTGTGAATTGTCCTTACACTTACATATAGAATGTGATTGAGATTTATTTACTCTTTTGATGACTTGTCATCCTTACTTTACATTGATGAAATGTGAATGGTACTTACATATCATCCTTACTTTACATTGATGAATGTGAATTGTCCTTACATATCATCCTTAGGTGTTAATGAGACTAGTCTCACACATTCTAACACCTTCATTGGTGAGTATTCTTTTAAGAAATTAGCTTTGGTGTAAGTAAGACTTGTCTCACTTCCTTTAACACCCCATTCTGGTCAATTACTTAATTTAGACCCCTTTAATTATATTATAACTCACGTTACTTCTTTACTTTAGTGTAGTAGCTTCATTTCATCGTTTATGGACGATGAGCACTTCTTTCAATGAGTTAGATATGTTCATAGTTCATTCTTGTAGAGCATGTTGGGAGTTGTCCCAATGAATGCAATGCCCTTGGTTATGGTTTCATTGAATTAGTGTAGAAGTACTTGAGTTGTCATTTCATTGTTTTGGCTACACAAGATTGGCATATGATTAGTATTGGCCTAGAAAATATGGAAATAACTTCATAGTCAATTTATTGGCACAAGCCAAACATTCATTCAAATATAATTTCATGGAATCATTAGCCAATTCTATTACATATTTTTGGAGATAATATTGTAGGCCAATTTATTGGCATAAGCCAAACTTTCACTACACTTGAACTTTTAACCTTTGATTAACTTACAAGAATAATTCAATGTTTTTACGTTCACAAGTTCGTGTGGGTAGGGCATGTTGGGACTTGTCCCATTGATTGGCATACCCTATATTATGAGTTCATTAATGTAGAGATTGGAATGAATTTTCATGTTTTGGAAGTAATATGATTAGACATATGTTTTACTAGCCAATTTGTTGGCACAAATCATAATTTCACTAGGTCCTGGTCATAGAATATCATGGAGATCTTTTTAGCCAACCTTATAACATAACTTTAGGCACAACGTTTTTAAACATCTTGGACAGCATAATATGATCATTTAACGAACACAACATCATCAACAAGTCACGTTGACAGTAGGTATGCACAACAAACCGTAATCATCTTCATACATAACATTTTCAGACACATCTTAACATAGTATCATTTTCTTAACCAATATAGTTCATGACTTTAGGGTAACGTTTTTAAAACATATTGGACAGTATCATATTAACATTTGATGACGTTAATATCATTATAACGTCACAACAACAGCAAGTCAATATTCGGCCAATACACATAAATCACCTAACACAATCACGGACGTTCTTACCATATCATCGATTCTTAGTTTTAATGATAGTATTAACTTTACGCAACTACAAGTGTATAGGTTCATTCGATACTCATCCTTTAAGAACAATAAATGTTAAGAACAGCCAGCACCACATACCAACAACATGATCTCTAACCTATTCAACATTGAAATCGAAAAGGATACTAGGGACAAGGAGTTTGACAAGAACGGGAACAACCCTAGTTTCAAGATCGTTGAATTCATTGGAAAGAAAGTTATCTTGGATAAAGGAGTCCAGGAGAGAAAACTATACCTTATGTAGAACTTAATCTACGAAGACCACCTTAAAAGAAACCTTGAAATCGCCCTAGAGAAATCAATAAATTTTCTGCCTTTTTCTTGCGTTCGTTGCTTACTGTTTTTGCGTCTTGTTTTTCTATGAGCTTGAACGTGATTTTTAGGTTTAAGAACTGATCTTGAATTATACAACTTAGTTTTAATATGTTAATTAAATAAATTAATTAACTAATTACTAAAAAGCCCCTCCTAGATTGACTAGAACTAGGAAAACACAATACATAGTCAATTCTGGAAATTGGTGTTGACTATGGTTTTGGTCAACATTTTGACTTAATATTAATTAATTAAATCATTAATTTAATTAATTTAGGGATATAGGGTAAGTACTAAAGTACCCCTAAGTCATTGGAACCAAAATTAACCCTTTTGGACCATCCTAGGTTAAGTACTAGGATGTTTCTTGAGTTGTACTAGGTTAGTGTAAGAATTTCGTTTTGATCATTCAAACAATTAATTAAATTGCTAATTTTAATTAATTAGGTTACCTAAGGTAATTACTAAAGTACCCTTAAGTAGTTAGGACCATAACCAATCCTTTGAACCATCCTAGGTTAGGTACTAGGTTGTCTTTTTCTTGTTTTAACCGAAATCTGGAAATTGCTTTGTGATTTCGGTTTTGCCCCTTTAAATTAATTAATTAAGTTGCTAAATGAATTACTTAAGTAGCCTATGGTAATTATTAAAGTATCCCTAGGTTTTTAGGACCTTAACTAACTCTTTGGACCATCCTAGGTTAGGTACTAGGTGGTCCCTTTCTTGTCTTAACCGAAATCTGGAAATTTTCTTTGTAGTCGGTTTTAGCCCTTTTAAATTAATTAAATAAGTTGCTAAATTAATTAATTAGGTAACCTAGGGGAATTACTAAAGTACCCATAAGTTGTTAGGACCATCACTAACCTTTTGGACCATCCTACGTTAGCTACTAGGTTGTCTCTTCAACTAGTACTAGGTTAGTGTCAACCCGGTTTAGTCCTAGGTTGTAGGGTGCACTAATTAGTTTATTTCGTTTGGTCCTAGGTTAGTTAGCTATTTAGGGCAGTAGGTTAGAGTCTAGAATTAGTTAGGAAGTTAGGCCCCACATGGAGTGATCCCTTGTGCACGTTTTTCCCCCTAACTACCCTAACCGAATTCGGTTAGGGTGGTCCCCTCCTTTGGCCACTTCTTCACATGTGCACATGTGCTTGCACATGGGTTGGTTGTACTTCCCTAACTAACTATTATTTATGGTTCATTTGGGAATATTTACTTATTGTCACAAGGACCCTCATCATGTCCTTGGGCACTACTTAATATACATGATCATTTTAGATGGTCATGTGAAATGGTATTTAGGCTTGACACTTGGATGCCTCATACCTCAGTTAATACTTGGAAATCTATGTTTTTAGCTTAGGGTCTTTATTGCAGGTACAATTCTTAAACAAGCTCATAAATGTTAGAAAATTGGCTAACACCCCTTTAAGCCAATATTTCTAATATGCCCAATATTTTGCTTATTTGGGTATTATATAGAAATTGGCTAATACCCCTTTGCAAATTTTCTATACTATTCTCAATATTTCTCAATATTGGGCATTGGGATGCCTACGTATCCCCAATAAGCAGTCTTAAAGACCTATTAGGCTCTTCACTAGACATGTAATTTTCCGGAATGTTACAATTTTTATGAAAAGACAAGTGCCATTACGACCTTTTTTAAGTCCTCACAATTGGTATTCGAGCCCTAGGTTCATAGGTTTCGTATGTGCAGAAACCATATCGAAGTAGCCTTAAGAATTGGTACCTATATGTTTATACTTATTTTTGAGAGGATACAAAATTTGTTTTTAAATATCATTTTATTCATCCTTTCTTGTCATTCATGGTTACCTTTGAAGTGCTGAATTTTCGCGTGTTGTTTTGGAAGATATCAAGGACCAGAGCTTTGGTTTATAGTGGAAGAGGGGAGGCAGTCCTTGAGTCTGTATTTTAGTAAGGGGTAGGGATAGGGCCCAAGCTAGAGGTCACGCTCATGGAGTAGAATAACTAATAGGTTGTGCACCTAGAGTAGAACCAACCACAAGTAAAGCTAGATAGTTTCTCCTAAGACACACGTTAAGGTTGTTCAGGAAGAGGGTACTCTAATTTAGAAGCTCCTTGGTTTAAGGAGACTTTTTTGACGATGCTATATTTGTAGAATAACCTCTTTTAGAAATGTGCAATAAGTATGTCGTAAGGTCCTCAAACAAGGAAATGGGTGCAGATCCCAAGTCAGCAACAAACACTAGTTGTTCATGTTTAGGTGGGCCAACCAGCTTATTTTCGAGCAATGATATTTGGTTCATAGATTTCTCTTTAGATTATTTTCACAGTGGCTGATCATTGCTTATATGACACGTTTTAGAAGATGAAACCACCCCACTTTTAAGGTCGTAAGAGTGATGATGCTCATGAGTTCTTGACTTTGATACATTAGATTCTTGAGTTAGTGGGTATTGTGGATGCTCGTTGCTTTTGGTTTGTAGAACTTATGTTTTGTGGTCACACCTAAGAGTTGTGGAGGACTTTTTTGATGTCTGGACATTTTATGTCTCCTCCAGCTAATTAGGACATGTTCTCTAGTGATTTAAAGGACCATTTCATTCCATGAATAATGAGAAAGGATAGTCGATTGAAATTTGAGTGCTTGAATCAGGAAATTGTTTCCTCGATCGAGTAGCATGCCTGATTATGTGAGCTTTCTAGACATAACATGACTATTTCTCCGAATGAGGTAGAGAGTGTCTGTATGTTTGTGAAAGGTTTGACTTTCTTAGTCAAATCTTATATGTTCAAAGTGGCCAGATATAGGGTTTCCTTCCATTTCATTAAGCTTCGCTAAAAAGGAGGAGTTGATGGTTCTAGATTAGTTTGGGGAGACCACGAGGGCCTGTTAATTTGGATAGCTTCTGGATGTCTCATTTGGAGGTAGAGTGTTGCATTGATGTAGTAGTAAATTTCACCGTTATTGAATGGTTCATAGTTCTATTATAGAAGCAGAGAGTGGAAATTTTGGATGTGGATCATATGGTTCTAGTTGAGGTATCTATGATAGATTGTTTGGTTCACAACAATATTTCACAGTGATCATGTATTGCTTTACTTTCGGAGATCCATGTAATCTTATGTGACAGTATGCTCACGAGACTCATTCCATACCTCAACATTATTATTCAACTATTATTGCAAAAGATTCAGTGCATCCGTCCATCAGTCAAAGAAGAGATCAACCTGGTAGAAGATGCAAAACTTATGGTAGGGGTTCTCCAACTCTTCAGGGCTGAGGTAGAGGTTGTAGTAAGATTATAGTTTGCCATAAGGTCTAGTCTTATGCTTTTGTAGGTAGGCGTGAGGCTAAGACTTTTGATGTTGGGATCATAGATATCGTCTAAATTTCCCATTGACTTAAGTCTGTATTGTTTTATCCGAGATCTACTTCCCCAAACTTGTCTACCAATTTTGTTGTTGGGTTTGATGTGATCATTAATTTCATGTGTGTGCCTATTCGTATTTCTACACCTGTGGGTTAATCATTAGTGGTGGATCGATAGTATCATTAAGTAATATTTTTTTGTCGGGTATGATAGTTTGGTAGACTTAATAATTTGGGAATTGTTGACTTTTATATCATTTTAGATATGTATTCTCTCTCTCCGCATCATGTTATTCTTTATTGATATGCTAAGACTGTTACCTTACCAATGTTGGATATCTCGAGAGTAGAATAGTCGGGTGCTAGAGGTTTCTACCCTTTCACAGATAACTCCTTCATTTTAGATTAGAGATCAGTTGATACAGGGTGATCTTCCATTCTGACTTTAATTAGGGATACTTGTGTTGAAAATGTTCCAATCAATTTTATTATCGCGATTTGAGAGTTTGCTTTTGTGTTTCTTCTGGACCTTTTAGGTGTTCCTACATATAAAGATATTGATTTTCCTATTAATTTGGGGACATGCACAAAGTCCATCCTATTGCATTTTATTGTATGACTCCAACTTAGTTGAATAAATCTAAGGATTTGCTTTAGATTTTATAAAGTATGATGTGGTCCTGTATTATCTAAGGTCTTGTTATCACTAGCTGAAGTTTAGTGATGTGTCATGATTTCACAGCATTTCTAATGTAGTTCACTTAAGGGTTGTGAGTGTCTAAAGTCTTTTGTAGTGCTTTAAACAAGTTTTGTTTCTTGTTTTGCGGGAAGAATGTTCAGTGAAAAGAGAAGAAAATAATTGAAAATAGTGCAGAACCAGACCTACAGAGGCAATCGACGGTGTGTCGTTCAATGGACGGACCGTAGGTGTGATCGTAGATGAGTAGCTCAGGACATTGAAGGAAAATTAGGGAAGTTTGACCAAGTGTGGAACCATGAAAGGAACGATCAACGGACTGTACTAGTGAACCTTCGTTTGGTTCAAAGAAGGTTTTGGTACCTGATTTTGGAAGATTCTAAGTATGGATCTACGGAGGAGCATCGACGGCCCGTAGATGGATCAACGGATTGTACTTTTTGTTCGTCGTTTGATTCAGAGAGGGTCCCATACAGAGAAGTGAAATAATTCTATGTTCTAACTTGCAGAAGCAGTCTAAAGACCGTCGATTGATCGATGGTCCGTTAGTTGGTTCGTCAATTGAAGTCGTGTACCTGAACAAAAATTTCCTTATTTAAATTCCTTTTCCATTAAGACTTTGTTTTCTATATATATATATATATATATATATATATATAAATTGTAGTAAGACCTCGTTTTTGGTGTTAGCTACAATTACTTTTAGTCTACTTTGTGGATTGGAGATTGGTTTTTTCAAACTTTAGCAATTAATTAATTTCCGATTTTGGTTTGAATAATTTCTTGCAATTTCAAGTTGGATTTCTGGATTTGTTCTTCTTGTTAAGTAAGTTCATGATTTCTTGATCTAAAACTATGAATTCACAACTAGACTTTGGGAACCATGGGTAATTAACAAAGTAATCCTACTTATTAAGCAATTATTGAACATTGTTTTTGCATGCATTAATAATTCTTTCCTTTAATAGTCTTTTTAGCAGTGGCCAACGTTAGAACTTGCCTTGTTTCTTCTTACAGGACCAAGGAGGTACTTAATAATAAAACAATTATAAACATAGATTTAGTGTGATACTATCTAATAGGCTAATGTCGATTGGTGCAAAGTAATAACTAAGTCATATATCGATTATGATGTCTAATATGAGGTAATGGTAAGGGTTAGTAAATTATACACATGTAGCCTGACCAAGGTGCGGGGTGAAATTCTCTAGATGTCGGACCAAGGATTTAGAGATACCTAACTTATCACTTTGCATGTAATACACAAGGAAAAGATTGCTATTGCTAGGAATACCATGTTATGAACCTGTGGGGAACACATATACCCTAGTTACTATATTATCTTGATAAAACCAAATGTTATTTTTGCTCAACAGCTAATTACACCGTTGAAGGAATTTGTTTCACAAACCCCTCCCTTTTACATACTTTATTGGGAAAGACATTAACTAAATAGATATAATTGTTAGTTAAAGTTAAGTCTAAACCATTTTTTTCGTGAGATCGACCCCAGCCTACTAGTTGGTTTCTCTAGTTGGTAACGAGCACATATGTTTCTTTAGGAAGGTATAATTTGAGCGTATCAGTTAGGGAATCGGATACCCTAGAACAACTTTAAGAAGCAGTTATTGGCACTATTAGTTTCTTGTAAGGTCTTTCTATTTGGCTGAAACCCTTGAAACATTCATGGAGTGGATGAACATGGTGATTTGAATGTACTTTGATTTCATTGTGATTGTCTTCATTGAAGACATCTTGGTGAACTCCAACACTGAGGAGGGCCAGCATCGACATTTAAGGATTGTATTCTAGAGATTGAGGTAAGAGAGTGTTTATTCCAGTTTCCTAATATCAGAGTTTTTGATTGATCATGTTCCAGTTTTGGGAAATGTGGTGTCAAAACAGTGTGTCCGGGTAGATCCTACAAAGATTGAGGCACTGAGAGGTTTGACAAGACCTACATAAGATACATAGATTTGTCATTTTGTGGAACTTACAGGCTATTATTGACAATTTTTGTAGAGCTTCTCCAATATTGCCTCCCCTTTGACTAAATTGACTTGATAGAGTGTGACTTTTCATTGATCTGATGAGTGTGAGGAGTTCTTTCAAAATCTGCACACCTTGTTGACGTCTTCTCTTGTTTCGACTTTATCATTGGAGGGTGTAAACATCATCATTTATTATAATGCTTTTGGAGTCGTATTAGGTGGTGTTCTAGGTAATTGAAGACAAAAGAGAGGATTTACCCCACCCATGATTTTGAGTTGGCATTCATAGTGTTTATGTTTAAGATATGGAGACATTATCTATATAGAGTTCATTGTGAGGTCTTTATAGATCATTAAAGTGTTCAGTATATTTTCAATATCTAAATATGACGCAACAAACATGGCTTGAGATACTAAACGCCTATGATATCACGAGCTTGTATCATCTTGCCAAAGCCAATATGGCGGTTGGTGGTTTGTTCTATCATTAGATGTCTTGCCGCTATTAGTCTGAAAAAGAGGTCATTAGTAAAGATGTTTTGAGGTAAGCCAACAGTCTCGTGTGTTTTCAGATTTATAAGGAGGCATGTGGTTTTACTGTTTTTATTGAGGCGTGTTCTTCCTTAGTTGATCATAATTGTGAGCACGATTTTTATGATTAGAAGATATGTATCATTCAAGACATGGTGTTAATAGGGGAACCTAAGGAGTTTGTCATTGATTCTAATGGTATCTTGATGATTGGGGGTAGGATTTGTGTTCCCAAGATGTGCAAGTTGATTAGGAAAATCATTGAGGAGATCCATTGTTCCCAATAATGCATCCATCCCAGTGTGGAAAATATGTACCATGATTTAAGCCTGCGGTATTATTGGTTTTGTGATATTAGGAGAGATATTACAGATTTTATTTCAAGGTGTTTGACTTGCCAACATGTTAAATATGAGCACCAAAGGCTTGGAAAAATATCATAGAGGATGTCTATTCCTAATTTAAGTGGGAGCAGATCACTCTGGACTTTTTTGTGGAATTACCTACCCCCATGGGTGTGTGGTGGTTGACAAGTTTACAAAGTCTGCCCATTTCAACCCAGTTTAGATGAACTATACAATAGAGAAGTTAGCCGAGCTTTATATTTGTCAGATTATGCCATTACATGAAGTCCAGTTTCTATTCTCTCTTACTTTAGTTCCTTATTTACTTATCATTTTTGGAAGTCATTGCAACATAATTTGGGTACTAGGTTAGATATTTGTACATTTCTTAATCCTCAAAAAGATGGTTTGTCTGAGCGGATGATATATCTTTTGGAGGATATGCTTCAAACTTAGGAGATTTATTTTGGTGAAAGAAGCTGGGATCAACATTTTCTGCTGTGGTAGTCCGCGTACAAAACAAATTACTATATTTAGATAACTATTTTGAGGTATTTTATGGAAGATGATACAAATCTCTAATCAAATGGTTTGATTGAGATGAGATAGACTCATTTGACAAAGACTTGCTTAGAGATTCTAGTTGTAACAACCCTAAAAATGGATAAGATAAGTAATGCTTAATGTGTCAAGAATGCCTACGATTAGACCAGGATTCACACGGATTGATGCGCGTAGAACCAGACCTCGGAACCCTTTCTACAGCCAAGACACCTAACTTGGGGAGTTAGTTGAGCTTTGAAAGGTTGGGTCCAACCTTGTAGGGCTCTCGAATACGAAGATTTACTCGAAGGAGTCTTTACCGGACTTAAAAAGGGGAAATCTTAGGTTTGAAGGGTCTATGGGTAAAATGGTCTTTTTCCTGGCTAAGGGTAGTATCGTAATTACCCTAAATATATAATTAATTATTTAATTAATAAGGTGGAGGGGCAATTTGGGGAGAGAGGGCCGAAATTGGGCTCTTGAAGTGAAGTCTTGCTCCACCCGGGTTCGAACCTAGGTGGAAGCAATGAAGTAAAGTGATTTTTATTTAAGCTATTGAATTAATGTAATTAATTAATAATTATTATTCATTAGCTGATTTAAAAAAAATAAAAATCAGATTTTTAATAATTTACTAAACCTTATTTGACTAAGTCCTAAACTAGACTCCTAAGCCTAATATAACTCCCACTCTCTCACGTCTATCTCTCAACTCTCACACTCAATCTCTCTTATTCTTTCACACGAAACTTCTCTGCCGAAATAAGATACAAAGTTAGAAAAATAAACCAAGTTCTTCATACTTGAAGAACTCACACGAAATCACAAGAAAACAAACGTTAGTCGCACACTAGGCTAAGGGAGGTTGTCATTCGAGTGGAGTTGATATTGAGGAGGCTTAAACGTGTTCTTGGGTGAAGTTTTTGGGCAGCAAGTCAAGGGTTTAACGTCAAAAAGGTATGGGTTTTCTTCTCTCTTGTTCCATTTCCCAAGAGACCCCTTAAGGTTCATATTATTCATTCGAAAACTAGGATTGTTTCCCCTTTTGCATGCCCCTGTCACTAGCTCCCAATGAATCGTAGGTTGGGTATGATTGCTGGTAGATGTAGGTGTATGGTATGTTTTCGTGATGAATATGATTATGTTTGTGTACTTGAAACCGTATGAAAGACAACCATGTACTCGAAATTATGTGCAAGTGTGTGTGTGTGCAAGTATGTTACAGTGAATGAGGTTCTCTGTGTAATTCTCCAAAAAGTTTAATGTATTATGGTTGTATTTTTACGTGTATAAACTGAGGTAAGTCGTGATGTTCATATGAAATGTTATGTGGCTGGATTGAGAGAGAAATTCTTGGCTAAACGAATCCATGAAAATGCACCTAAAACGTTATAAATGAACCACGAAATTTCCCTAAGAACATGTGTAATTTGATGAAAAAGGTGTAGAAAAATCGTGGAATAAATTTCCAGAACCTGGAAATAGGCTTTAGAAAGAATCTGGAAATTTTGGACGTCAAAAGAATTAAAAAAAATAAGTGAGGCCTGCAGGGATCGAACCCAGGACCTCACTAAAGCTTACCTAACAAATAAACAAAAAAAAAGGTTTTAGGCGGGGCTCGAACTGGGGCAGTGATCAGCGAATTTCGCCAGGGCAAAAAGGAATAAAATGAAATGTTGTTGTGGGGTTTCTATCCCACAACACGGAAGACCCTTGTTAATTAAAAAAAAATATATGGGGTCGTGGGGAATCCATCCCACGCCCCTCAACGAATGCAGAAACTAATAAAAAGAAAAAGGGGTCGTGGGGAATCGATCCCACACCCCTTAATGCCTGTAGTAATTAAATTAAAAAAAAGGGGGGGGCTGTGGGGGATCGATCCCACAACCCCTTGGTCAGTAGCGAATTAGGAGCATAGGAGAAGGATAAAAAAATTCATTAAAAAACTATGGGTTCGTGGGAATCGATCCCACGCCCCTCAGTAAGCTGTAGTAAGATTCAAAGGAGAAAGGAAAAAAAATGAAAATAAAAGAACTGTGAGGCGTGGGAATTGAACCCATGACCTCTAGGTAGGCTGCGAAATTAGAGAAAAATAAAGAGAGGCTGTGGAGGTTTGATCCCACAACCTCATGGTCTATGCGAATTGGACAAGAAGAATTAAATGAAAAAAATAAAAGGGGTTGTGGGGGTTCGATCCCACAACCCTTCGGCCAAATAAGAGGAGAATCCACGGAGAAAAATAAAGAGAGAATGTTGATGTTGGGACTCGATCTAGGGTCCCAATGTCATGTGGATTAAAAATAAAGTCAAGGAAAAATGTAAGTATTGTCCAAGGGATTCGAACTTGGGTTCCCTTGCCCAAATTTCCGTATTGATACATAAATCATACGTGAATTAAATGTCCAAGAATAATGCACCTACTTAGATCGAAATCGAGATCTTGGCATACATACAAGATGAATAAGTCTTGTACTACATAATCTTAGGAATATATGAGTCACTTAATGAACTATGAATAAATCCTCATGGCTTGTATGTATAGACCTATAAGTCTAGCATACGTTTAAAAATAATTGAACCTAAGATGTATGTAATGAAATGATGTAACCCTAGAAGGGTTAAGTACGAGTGTGAAATACACTAAATGTCCAAGTGCATTGGCATACGATGAAATGATTATTCTGTAATGAAACGATGAAACCCTAGAAAGGTTAAGTAAGAGTGTGAAATACACAAATGGCCAAGTGCATTGGCATATGATGAAATGAACATTCACGTAAAATGGGGTGAGTAATTATGAAGAGCAAATGTGCTAATGTTAATGAATGTGGTGACAACATGATATGAGGCTAATGGGAAAGATGAGAACAATCTCAAATGAGCCTAAGTAAATGCTACCAAAACGTACTCACCTATGAGAGTGTAAAGTTAATGAAGAGACCAGTCTCTATGAACACTCTAATGAAAGTATTGAGATTAACACACTTAATACTAATGATGAGATGAGTAATCATCTACTGAGCTATGATGTCTTTATACTAGAAGACAGCTTCCATGACGTATGAGTTGAATGTGATGGAACTTTATACTGAGTACCGATAGACTAGCTATCAGTGGTGATGACTTCTTTCGGGAAGGGCGGAGGTTCACGTAACTCTCATGAGATAAGACTGTTCGGATTGCCGGGTATGGGTCTCCTTATATCTCCTAGTCTTCGAACCTATACTGCCAATATAAGGATCTGGCGGGGTTAAATTCCCATGTACACTAGCATGTTTTGGGTCACTTTGGCCGGCGATTCCACCTCTTTTCGGTGTGGGGGAGACACTGGATTTCATGATGTTCACATGATCTATGTCGGTTAAAGTTAAAGTTCCCAATGAATGAATGAGGCCAGCCTCAAATGATGCACATAATGAAATGAATGATACCAAAGGTGTTAGTATAGGATAATCAAGAGGTTAGCTAGACTCAAGTAATGACACTAGGTTATTCTTCATCATCGCACAACAAACCCGATGAAAGTCTTAAACAACATCCTAGGTATTGCTGCTGTTCACAATAGCCTATGAATGGAATGAAATGAAGTACGTATGAATGAATGAAGCAGACTCTGTGTTTGCTAATGAAGACTCCCTAGTTGAGGTCCCATATGTTGAGCCCTCATTTTGGAAAGTCTTAATGTCAAGTCCATGATTCCAAGGTCTCATGGCATATGAATGAATATTATAAAAGACGTTATGTGCTATATGTAATATGATATGTGCTATGTGTAAGATGTTATGTGTTGTGTGTAATATGATAAGTATGATGATGCATGTTACTCTCATGGCATGACTTTCCTAATCCAAATTTGGAAAGCTCACTGAACTTTCCTAATCCAAATTTGGAAAGCTCATTGACTTTCCTAATCCAAATTTGAAAAGTTCACTAACTTTCCTAATCCCAATTTGGCAAGTCACTAACTTGACTTTCCATAATCGTGTTGTTAGGAAAGAGCTATTGTTACTCATGCATGTCCTTGGTGTGTGCTTGAATATACCCATACTTAGTACAAGTGTGTACTAATCCCATACAACTCTATATTTTTAGGTGCAGGCACAGGTGGACGCTAGAGTTTATAGGTTGACGTTGCAGCTATCCGTACGTGGAGCTTTCATCCGAACTTGGTAGGCCCTCATGCTTTCGAGGATGTGTACCGTTATTATCTAGCTTAGATGTAGGCTTTAGCTAGTGGAGCATGTTCCACTAGTGTTTCTTTCCACTTTCGTTTCATACTTTGTATTGGTGCCATTTTGCCTAAAATACGTTTAATGCAATTATGAACTGTTTCTTTCATTTGATTATCTCTATATTAGATGGTTGATTTGTGAACGCCCATGATGGCAGTCTCGAAAACAAGCCCCTCCTAGTGAGCATATGCATCAAGCTACTCGTCACCACGAATGTGTGCCCATGGGTCATAGGGGGTAGGACAAGAGGTCCATCATAGTCTGCAATGTTCACGTTGCCTCTATAATAATCCTGAGGTCATGGGGCTGCAAGAGGTTGCACCCTCAAGGCATCACCTAACTAATTCTCAAGGTGTGCCTGGTTGTTTGCCAGAGCTTGTATGGGAGGCTGGTGGCCTGTTCCATCACATACATTCCCTCTATTAGGATTAGCTGGGACCCCTTGATTGTCCATCCTTTGCAAAGTTCGATTCAATTACGGATCGTATAGAGTGATTTGTTCCCCTCGGCTCCGTGTACTTGGCATACACTAGAGCTTGACCTGAGAGAAAAAAAGCAGAAATAAAAAGTAAAATTAAGAAACAGTTGACTAAAATTCAATAATGTAGTTAAAATTAATCTAAAGACAATATTTGATACACTCAAATTAACCCTTCCTAAAGAAGAATAAGCTATGGTTATCAAGTAATGAACCCAACTAGTAGGTTGGTGTCGATCCCACTAGGAAAATGTTTTAGACTTAACTATAACCCAAGATTATATTTGTTTAGTCAAAGTCTTTCCTAAACTAGTAATTAAAGGGGAGGGGGGGTTTGTGAAACAAATTCCTTAAATTGTATGATAATCAAGTGAACAAAAGTAGACTTAAGTTGTTATCATGATTAGAAAGGAACTAGGGTGTATGTGTTTCCCAAAGGCTCATAACGCAGTATTCCTAGCAATAGTAATCCTTTCTTAGTGTATTACATGCAAAGTAATAAGTTAGGTATCTCTAAATCCTTGGTCTAGCATCTAAGGAATTCACCCCATACCTTGGTCCGACTACGTGTGTATAATTTACCGACCCTTATCATTACCTCATATTAGACATCATAATCGATGTATGACTTAGTTATTACTATGCACCAATCGACACTAGCCTATTAGGTAGTATCACACTAAATCTATGTTGATATTTCTTTTCCTATTAACTACCTCCTTGGTCCGGCAAGTAGCAACAAGGCGAGTTCTAACATTGGACATCGTTAAAAAGACTTCTAAATTTATAAATTATCAATGCATGCTAAACACTATTCAAGAATTGCTTAATTACTAGTTATGATTTGTTAATTACCCATGGTTTCCACAACCGTAGTTGTGCATTTAGTTACCTATGCTAGCAAGATCACAATTAATAGTTTTAGATGAAGAAATCATGAACTTACTTAACAAGAAGAAAACCCCAGAAAATCACTCTTGAAATTCAAACCATGCACAATCTTCAAAACCAAATCCAGAAATCAATTAATTGCTAAAGTTGCAAAAATCTATCTCCAATACACAAACTAGAACAAAAACAATACTAGCCAACCCCACCCTACATATAGAAAACAAAGTCTTAATGAAAAAGGAATTCAAATAAGGAATGTTTTGTTCAGGTACACGGCTTAATTGACGAGACAACTGATGGACCATCAATCAATCGACGACCCATATTTTTCTTCTCTCAGTTAGGACTTAGAATTTTTTTTTTCTCTGGTAGGCACCCTATCTGAATCAAAAGACGTACCAATGGTACGGTCCATCGATCCATCTATAGTCCGTCGATGCTCCTTTGTAGCTCCATACCTAGAATCTTCAAAAATCATGTATTGGAACCTTCTCTGAACCAAACCATGGTTCACCAATACGGTCCATCGATCAGTCGATGGACCTTCGATTGATCTCGTGGTTCCACACTTAGTCAGACTTCCCTGATTTTCCTCCAAAGCCTGAGTTGCCCCATCGACGATCACCACCTACAGTCCGTCGATTGCTTCCGTATGTTTGTTCTGCACTTTTTTTAGTTGACTTCTCCGCTTTCTACCTGAATATCTTTCTTGTAAAACAAGACACAAAACTTGTTTAAACCACTACAAAAAGGCTCTAGACACTCACAACTCTTAAGTGAAATGCATTAGAAATATTGTGAAATAACGGTATATCACTGTCGGTGGCGGTGCATACAAGGATGTCACAACAGCTATTGACTCAAAGGAGAGACCAATGAAGAGTAGATTAAGGTGCACTTTGATGCGGTTTTTGAGGATTTGGCTGATCGGAAGGATGCCATGGTTGAGACTGCATGTCAAATCTCGTTCAGAGACACCACCATATAGGGGACTAGTGGAGCTGGTACCGATAATATTACTTTGGGTACTGATGCCCGTGATCAGACTGATGCATCTGGCACTGATTCCCAAATAGATGGAGCGACTATATATACATGATCTTTCTATAATTCACTTTTGTCTTACTATATGTTATTTTTGACTTATGCATATATTATCTTTTTTGCATTTAAGGATAAATTATTTTGTTTGTGGTTTGGTGAAGCCCAACATTTGTGTGAATTGTTATGTTTTGTTTATATATTTGGGTTGTAAGTTTTATCTTTTATTTTTATTTCATTGTGCGAATGATTGAGCTTGTGGATCGTGTTTTAATTTGCCAATGATTTTGACCCATCAAAAAAAATTACACCTCTTGTTTGGAGATGAATGTTTTTGTTCTCTTGCAAATTTAAGTATTGGTTTAGATCAGTATTGATGACTTAAATAGTGCTCTCAATCGAACAAATATGAATGTGCGGCTACGATGAGTCCAGATGAAGTTGCATAGACAATATGTGAACTCTTGACATCTCTTTATGACTAGCCAAGTATCAAATTGAGTCTCTTGCAATGAACATTGCACACTAGTGAGAGTGTGGACTTTTGTTTGACTTTAGTGTCGATGCGTTGTGTGATAATCTACAGTGAACCATGCATGTAACATCTAGAATTTACCCCATTAGTCTGCTTGACTAAGTTATGCAATTTCTTGAAATGATCTTAAGAAACTTAAGAGAGTGTGAAATAGTTCTACATATACCGCTTTTGTGGACAATCTTGTGAGTGTGTATGATCCTTGCTTGAACACCCTTCGAGATTTGACCTTTTCGCGGATAAAACTTGATGAAATCATAACTTTTCATAATCCCATACGCATAATGCATTTGAAGTTGTGGTTTGTTTGAATAGAAAATTTAGGCAATAAGACTAAGTTAGGGGCGTGGTGAAAAGAAAAGGTATATAGAGAAGTGCAAAAAAGTTCCCTTTAACCCATGGTTTTGAGAAAATTGTGTAACACCACATAAATTTTTTAAGCTAAGAATCGAACCATCCTTCTTGGTGAGTAAATTTTTCCGAGGAACTTACAACTTATTAAGTATTAAGTTTAGTTCACTAGATTTAGCACTTTATTTTCCAAAGAGAATTAAATTGGGAAAAACAAAAATCTGAAATTTTGAGAGTTAAGCTAAGTATGAGTTTTTGGTCAACTTCAAACAAACATAACTCCCAGTACATGTTAAGTTAGGTGAACTACAAGATACCATTGAAGTTATCTTTGAATTATCTTTCCAATGCCGTAAATTTTGCTAAACTTCGAGTTCGGATGAGTGAGATATGACCTTTGAAGTTAGGCTATCAAGTTAAGGAAAGTTAGCAGAAAATAGTGAGGGGTATTTTAGTCCTTTCCTTACCCAATCTGATTTAACTCGTTTTTAGTCATATTTTAGGGGTCTAATCCTTTTACGTTCAGTTTTAAAATAATAAGAAACACCTAGGGTTTTATTTGAGAGTTCAAGAACATGCAAGAAAAGAAAAGAGGAGAAACGAGGCATGGATGAAGGCGTTCGTCGACGCTCTTGAGTCTAGTTGCGGATTTTTTGCCATGGATCTAATACCAAAGAGGTATGTAAACTTCCATAGTGTTGGGTTTGTTCACCCACACGCCAATCATTTAATTTTCAGTGAAATTTCATAAAGTTTAAAGATTAGAGTTCTTGATGAGTTCTTGAAAAGTGTTCTTGAAGTTTATTCTAAATCTTGTTGTGTTGGAGTTTTGATGATTTATTGAGATCAAATTGAATAATTTTAACGTAAGTAATTGAATAGAAGTGATTGGTGAAGAAACCGTTAGAATTTAGGTGATTTAGGGTGAGAAAACGAGCAAAAGTGCTCGGAAGAATTTTTTGGGTTAGGGCCTGGCGCGGCGCGCCTACGAGAGCGCAACAAACCCATCTCTGTCCATTAGGGTCTGGTGCCCCGCACCACCCATATCCCCAAGGTCACTTGCCCCATCCAATTTTCCTCCGACTGCTCCGTTTGAGTTAGTTTAAAGTGCACCTTCACTCTTTTTTGATTCTAAGTAATCTAAGCTACTTCTAAACGCCTAAAATTAATCCTAACATAATCATTACCTTGAATTTGTAATTCACATTCAATAGAGAGTTAAGAGTAGAGTTAAAGAAAGCCTTTGAGTTCAATTATGAATCCTTTTGAGGTCAACTATTGATTTTAACTAAATTTTGAGGAAGAAGATATGAGAATGAGAGAGTCATATACATGAGTTCCATCTAGTTACCTAGACCTTCGAGTCAATTTGTTCATGCCCATAAGTGAAGCATGAACCCTCCATGTTAAATAATATGAAATCATCCACATGAGATCATGATCCTTGAATCGATTATCCAATTCAAGGGAGGCTAAAATCAAAGCCAAAGAAGTTAAGAGTCAAGTTTAAAAAGTCAGCAGCAAGTCAAAGCAAGTTCATAAAGTTTTCAAAGGATTCTTAAATAATCATTTAACTTTGTTTTAAGTCTCAAGTTACAAGTTGAGAAAAGAGCAAGGAGTTGAGTAAATATCTCAAAAACTATAAGGGAACTAAGTATTCTCTAAAGGTTTATAAATGTGTTTACATTTAAGTTAAGAGGAAACTAAGAGTTCAAAAGAGTTTTGAACAAAAAGGGGAACATTGATTTCTAAAAAGGAATGTTTTAAAGCTAAGGGTTCAGCAAATTATCTCAACCCAAAGGAAGGAAGTTTAATTAAAAGAATGAGCTAAAGTATGTTTTGGGAGTAGTATTGAGCACCGATGTATGGATGAGAGTTCATATTAACTCCAGTCTCCATGTAAACCATGAAGTCATCATGGGAATTGAGGGGTCATACTTTTTAGATGATCATGTAAGTTAATCTAGTAGATCCACTAAGTTAAGTAAGGTCCTATAACGAGGGCAAGGTATAGGATGGTCCTTGGGCAACGTGAGGTAAAACGTTATATCATCACTTAGTCTAAAAGTGATGGTTGTCGGATAGAGAATCTCCCACAAAAGTATATTACTTTCATATATAAGTAAAGTTGAGTTTGTTATTGCATTTTCTTTAACTAACTAAGTTGCTTTTAGTGTTTTATCAAGCTTTTTATATATATCATGTGTATTATTGCTTTATATTGAGTTGAGTATCCATTGTCGAGTATCATATTTTTGAGTTCTATATTTTATCTCTGAGTTGAGTATCTTATTCTTGAGTATTCCTTGAGTTTGAAGTTTGAGATGAGGTAACCATGTTTCCATCTTTTATTCAAGTATCAAGGTTATGTTATGCGTTAGAATTGCCCTTACATGCTCGTACATTCCACGTACTAAGACAATTGGCCGGCATCTTCTCATGATGCAGACACAGGTATTCAGGATCTTCAATAGGAGCTTCGTTGATATATCCAAGAGTTCGAGTTAGCTATGGTGAGCCTCGTTGTTTTTGGAGGATTTTACTTACTTTTCAGTTTAGTTACAAGGTTGTGGGTCTTGTCCCGACTTCCATCTTTATCAGTTAGAGTCTTCATAGATAGTCAGTATAGTTGAGGAGTCTGTATTAATCATTTATTTTATTAAATGTTTTAGATACTAAAGTTGGCTATTTAATGGCTAGTTGAATACATTATTTTTATTCAAAGTTGTTCATCTCAGTTTTAAGCTTTTGTATGCTTAAGTTAGTATTTTGCTTGTAGTCAGCCAGGATGAGGTTTTGCTTGGGGACCAGCGATGGTCTTTGAGTGTCGACCACATCCAAGGTGTAGAGTCGGGTCGTGACAAATTGGAACCCTTACATATATAAAAGAGAGGAAAAGAAAAGAAAAGAAAAATAAAAAGAAAGAAAAAATTGTGGATTAAAGTTTTAAAATACAACAAGAAATGGGGTTTCCAACAGTTCATGGAGCATGAATAATGGGATGAATTGTGAGTACGAAAGAAAATGACGAAGAAGAGGAAAGGAAGTGTTGTTCGAACCAAATTTCATTAGAATAAGAAGATAATGAGCCTAAATGACCATATCTTTACACACAGCCCCATTACAAGCCTTAAAAAGGTCTTTGTGGTCTTGAATAATCTGAAACAAAGGTTGATTGGTACATACATGCAAACCTATGTGTGCAATCATGCATTGTATTCATCTTTGTGAGTGTGAGCATTGAAATTTATTTCGAAGATTTAAATTTGAGAACCATTGTGTGTGAATATGGAATTATTCTATTTGTGCGGGTGTTTGAACACTTTTGGTGAGCTTGAACTTTCATTTGAAGCAAGTATAGTGATCTTGAAATTCTTTGGCAATGTTAAGTCACAACATTAATCTATAAGTGCACAATTGATCCTTGCATGAGTAAGTTGAGTCTTTTTGTGTGCATTCATGATTTAATATTGTTTAGCACTTTTGGAGACAACCTTTTTGAACTGCTAAATTTGAGTTTTACTTTAGTACAAGCAAATGTTTAAGTTGGGGTTGTTGATGAGTCCATAATTTGGATTTATTTAGGGCTTTATTTTCAGAGACTTACTGTCTTCAAATGCATATTTTGCCCCTCTAATTGATATAAATCCTTGATTTTTCAGGATTTTAGTTTAGGAAAAAAGCATGGACACTAAGGAACAAGGAAGTTGAAACTTGAAGAATAGAAGGTCTGATGATCGTCTAACTAATTAGGTGTGTCGCCAATTGGCAGTGATGTCACTTTATGTTCTAGTATGCTAATCCTTGAAGGATAAAATAAACTTACCGATCGAAAAGAGCAGTCTGCGTGCTGCCGGATGGTTCCACTATACAATCTACACCACCCAAAGTTACAGAACATCAAAGATATTGAAGGAAAATGCAAAACAACGATACAAATGACAAACAGAAGTTCGCCGAGTGTATCGGTGATCCCAAATTTTTGCACCGTCTGACCCCTTGAACCACAACTTTCGTTAACTATAATTACGTTTTCAAATTCATAATTTACTATATAGACAATATGTAATCAGTTTGCAATTATCATTCTAGCTTTAAACATTGTCTTAGACATTTTTCCTTTAGCTTTTTGAAGATTTGAAGATTTCCAATTCCAAGAAATTGGAAATAGGGATTAAATATTATTCATTATAGAACTGTGCAAACAAAATATCAATTGTACCCATTGATGGAACCAACAGTTGGTATTGATTTCTTACTTTTTACTATGTCTAGCTAAAACTCCAATTCTTGGGGTGTGATTATGTGATTATGTGTTCATATAACTGTTGTGTATTCCTAATTATTAGTTTATTTGCTATGTAAAAGTGATTTCATTCAATAGTTGTGGTTGAATTTCATAGGGTTGTACTTGCAAATACAATATTAGCTTAGTGTTTTGGGCTTCCTCAAGAGAAAGGGTTTGAAACAAAAACGACTGAATCGTTTGTCTGTCGGTAGTGGATTGTCATGGGTTCAGCTCGACAGACAGAATCCTAAACCTTCTTCCACACACTCAGTTCAACAGACTGAGAGAACTTAGTGAAGATTGTGCTTAATTGTAGCTCATTGGTGTTCCAGAGAAACCAATTTGATTCGGGCTAGATTGTTCGAGAGAGAATTCAGCCCACTAAAGTCTATCTTAGTCACTTCTACGAAGTTGTTTACTACTAATTTAAACTACCCGATTGTTTGTATTATCTCGTAATCCTATCACATCCCACGATTCTCGTCTCCATACTTGCATTTTCGTGTATTTTTAGTTTTAGTTGATAATTGACTGCTAATCCCCCTTTGATAATTTACACTCGTGTCACCCTTTTTAATTTGTCATGTTTTTATTCGTAAATGACTTTAGCTATAACTAGTTTGAACTAATTGGTACTTGGCAACAATTTCTCGGAACCACTCCCTATGGAATTCAACTCCAACTCACTTTGTTAGGTTATATTACTTACTAACCACCGTCGACACATAGTATTGGATGAAGTGCCCTGATGCGTTAATACATTGTCTATATTTCCTTGACACGAGCTTAAAAAATTATAAATAAGAGAATAAGTTTTCTACTTTATTTCATAATATTTCTTATCTGAAACTTGACAAACCTGTTTACCCTTTTAAGAAGAATTAATTGTAAGAAAATTTGAGAAAATGTAATTAATTTTATCTATCATTTCATAAATTGACAAGTAATTTTAGACAACTATTTTAATTAATATGTACAAGTAATATCAGTTGATGGTCTCTCTTAAACATTCTCTCTACCTCCACGTGATAGAAATAAGATTTTAACATACCCTATCTTTCCTTGACCGCTTTATGAAATTTCACTAGATATGCTATTACTGTGCTTATTTAACAAGTAATATGATACATAAGAATCTATAAATTAAGAGTTATTTTGAAGATAAGAGTATATCACAAAACCAATAAAGGACAATTATATTTAGAATAATATTTATTTTATATAAATAATTAGCTTTTTCCATCAACTTCAAGTAAATATATTTTTTTATTTTCTACTATTATTATTTGTTGTTATTTTCATGAGGTATATATATATATAACATTTTTCGTATTTGTTACATTTATAGTTATAATAGCATTTGTAAAATATAATTAGCAAAAATTATACATATAATAACAACCGATAATAATAAATATTAATAAAGCAAAATCTTTCCCAAAATTATCTCTCCAGCCTTACTTCACCCTTCCCTTTCCCTATTTGGATCCGTAAACATTCCCCCAAAAAATTAATAATTACAAACATCAAAATCCATGCCCCCCCCCTAAAATTTTAAAGCCCAATTAAATAGCTTGCTCCCCGTCCCACTTATCAAAAACCTAGAAACCCTTTTTCCTCTTTCCACGCCATTTCTGTGTGCTCCCTCTTCCTTCAACCTTTCTTATCTCAATTTTTTGTTCAATTTGTTTTTAATAATATGCGAATATTTCTTTTGTTGGTTTACATGGTCCTCTTAAAGCATATGAGATGAGCTTTTACAATATGATTTTTTTTTACCTCAATCATATACTCAAAATTATCTATTATGTATAAGTTTGAGAAAAGATTGAACCATAAATAATTTATTATATACAATTATATTCTATATCTTGCAAGAGATTATTGTCATGACTCCGATCAATGAGTATTGCATTGAGTTATATATTTTTGTCTATTTGAAGGTAATTATTTTACCTAAGTATTAATTTAATGATTTGGTTGAATTTTAAGACCTATATCTACGTGTTTTAAGAATTTTAAAAATTATTGGTTGGGTTACTTCTTTGTTTACTTTGTCGTTTTTTGATTTTAATTTTCTAGACATTATTGTAAAATTTATATTCAGGAGATTCTCTTTGAAATTCTGAATCGTTATTCTTTTGGTGATATAATACATTCCCATTATTGATAGGCATATTTATGGAATAAGAGCATATAAATGAAAAATTGGGACCGATGATGATCAAGCTAAAGTACAATGGAAGAATGTGGTAGGAGATTTGAGAGATAGGGGGAAATTTTGTTGCTTTGGACTCAAACAAGAGGATGTTTTACAAGAATGTATTTTGGATTATATTATGTAACTTTTTTATAACCAACAGATCTTTTAGAAATTCCTTTCATATGTGATAATGAAGTTGTTTGAAAGCCACCTTTTAGCTATATTATAAAAATTCATGAGATTATTAATGCTTGTGGAAGTAATTTTAAATTTGTAGCAACGAATTTTGATGGTTATAGCTTAATCTATATGTAATTTTCAAAAATAGGCAATACTTTTCACTTGTCTTAGAAAATTAATACTCGTAGCCGTATTTCATGTAAGTTATAGAGAAGTGTTTGAATTCTTAGCTTTGTGAAAAAATTATTTGTGCCAAATGCTTTAATTTTATATCTATAGATTTTCTAATTTATAGTTAAATATAGGTATTATTGCCACAAGAATAAAAATATGAAATTGTCACAAATTTTGAATTTTGAAAGCAAATAAACTAAATAATTTGCTACAATAGAATTCATTGTGTCTACAATATAAAAATTGTGATTGATTGATCTTTGACTTTATATGTCGATAGGAAATATTTCTGGTGTAAGATTGATCTTTGACTTTATGTGTAACTTTCTTGTTAAATGTGATTGATTTAGATATTGTGTGTGACTGAACTACTAGGCATTGAGATCGACCTTTTTGATTCATTTGATTGTTAAATTGTGAATATTGAATTGTGGATATTGAGCCTTGTGAGCCACGTAAAATAGAAATGTTAGGTTGGGTTGATATCTTGCGGGCTGTAGTTTGAGTTCTTGACTTTATGCAATGATATGCTTGAGGTAGTTTGTATGATGGATTCTTATGGTGTTGGATTTGTTACAGTGAAATTTCGTCGATGGGCTAGAGAGTTTTGGAGGATTTTTGTGAGGTATAGACCTATTGGATCTTCCCCGTTTGAGTGGGATGCATTCTGTACTGCCTTACGGTACGCTACGTTCCATAGAGTGTGAGGAGGAGAATCTATTGAGGTTCGAGAGCCTGACTAAGTGAAGTTTGTTTAGGAACACGTATGAGGCCCGTTTTCTTTGAGCTTTCTAGGCATGCTATGACTATTGGTATGGATGAGGCAAATAGTGTTTTCACATTTTTAAGAGCATCGACTTTCTCTGTCATGTCTTATGTTTCTAGATTAGCTAAAGAGGGGGTTTCCTTCTAGTCAATTGTGAGAACTACCAAGGAGGTGCAGTTAATTGCTTTAGAGGAGTTTGGGGAGACTAAAAGGGCCCATAATTCTAGTAAAGTTATTGGTGCCTTATCTAGAGGCAAAGGATTGGATAAAGGTAGTATATCCTTTCACTATCATGGACCGGTTCATTATTCTATGCAATCAACTTGAGAATCTTATAGCTTTGACTGAGGGTTCCATGGTTGTTCGTTCGATGAGTAGTAGAAGTTATTTGTGACTAAATCTTGCTTTACTTGTGGGGATCTAGGTCATATGATGCGACTGTGCCGTCTACACACTCATTTAGCACCTCAACATTTTTATCCAACTGCTCCTGGTAGAGATTGAGCTCCTTCAGCTGGGGTCGTGGCAGAGTTCAATCCGGTAGAGGTTGTAGGACTTTTGGAAGAGGTGCTCCTGCTCTGCAAGATGAAGTTAGATCTTTTCCAAGAAGGCCTCACACCGAGACTTCTGATATTGTGATTAGGGGTGTCAAATGGACGGGTTGAGTCGAAATTGGAGATATTAAAAAGGGTTGAGAAAGAAATCGGGTTGGGTCTTGACCTGCCCAAGTTTACATTGGGCTCAAATGGGTTGGTTCAAATAGGTTAAAAAACGGGTTGAGTCTTGACCCGCCTAATTTGATCCGATTAATCTCAATAATTTTAACATGGTAATATTTAACTTTTATAATTAGAATCCGAATTTACGCTCAATATTTTTCTTAAAAAAAAGCAACAAATGGATAGACAAATCCTAAAAATGTTGAATAGAAAATAATTCATACCTTTAATATAGGAAAAATTTTAGTAAAACTTTTTACTATGGGTTGAAATTTGAGATTGAATTGGGCTCAATTGAGGATTCTGAAAATGAGTTAACTTGAATGGGTTAAGATTGAACCCAATTCAAATTATCATTAGCCCAACCCTTAAAATTATGGGCGGATTGGACGGGTTACCTATGTTTGGGTTCAGTTTTGACACCCCTATTGTGATCAAAGGTATCAATGCATTTTTGTAGCCATCAATTTCAATATATACTAACAATTGTGGTAAATAATAGTTCTACTAATCCAAAGCCATCGAATTATTATTATTTTTCTTAATAGATAGGTACATTATTTTCATAGTAAACAACTCTAAAGAAGTACTCGTCTTCTCATAATATTCTCTTTGACAAGAATAGATTTATCTTTTCATCTATAAAATTTTCTTTCAGTCGAACTTGATATTTGGATGGAGAATTATTAAGACCTCCATAATTTTTGTAAAAAACTGGATCATCAACTCCATCAGGTTACTAGACACAAAAAATGTACCAGAATGGAGATGGGTATAATTTGGATTCAAACCGTGATCTCGTTGCAGTAGAATCTTCAAAAATATTTTTACACAAATTATGAGCGGGTAGAGGTGAAGTTATCTTTTTAAACGTCAAATACACAACCAAAAATGTTAGTATAAAAAATGCTTGTCAATATTATGAAAACATACTATTTCAAAGAGAAACAAATTGGTGTTTCATTGAGAAAAGACAGGAAGAAATTTTTTAGGGAGATAGAACAAAGTCACACGGACAGAAAAACAATGATTATTGATTATTCTAAAGAATATTAAATAACTCCGAATGGTAATAAAACTCTCATGCAGATTTAATTTGCTTGGACCTTTCCAAATCCAATAAGAGGCTTTTTTTTTTATTTAAAAAAAAGACTTATTGGGTTGAATCTGAATGATTGAGATTAAGATGTGAAAACCAAACACACTAAATGGATTGAATATAAATTATTTAAATTCAAACCTCCATTAAGTGCAAACAAATGAGTCCTTACACTCCTTTCATATACGATTTAAAACATATACTTATGTTTTTTTGTTGCTATAAAGTATCTATAACAGCAGATATATCAATTAAGACGCAAAAAACTATTTTCTCAATTTTATCTTCTTCACCATTACAAAAAAGGTTGTGTGGCAGTGCATAACGCACACACACGTTAGTTTTCTTCACTTTGACTAGTTTATTGCACAATTTAATTAATGAACATTTCATTTTCTTGTAAATAATTTTTTTAAAATAAAAAATAATACAAATATTCCTATTGAATATTAAATCAAATAGATATTAAATTTTGTGGACGAGAAAATGGTATTCCAACTCTGAAGGTTGGATATTCCCACTTTGAATCATATATATGATATATTTGTCACACACTTATTATTGTTACTCTTGGACTAAACATATAGGCATGATAAACATACAAATCTGTATTTGTTTGTCCTTTTTTTGCCTTTATTCACTAAAGTAAGAACTTTATTTGTGTTTTGCACTTAAAGCCCCAACGGATCTCAGAACTATTTTTCACTTAAAGCCCCAGGAGATCTAAAAACTATTTTGCACTTAAAGCCCCAACAAATCTCAAAACTATTTTACACTTATTGATCTTGATTACACTGATTTCTCTTTATTTTATATGCAGATGGGCTAAAATTCCCCTTAACTATTAGAATTTGTACAGAACACCGTGCATCCATCTTTCGTCCACCAGATATCCTAACACCAATCTTTTGGCAAAAACCTACCCTCGATATTAAATATTTCGCTCATATTTGATCTTCTTTTTACAGCTCACTTAAGGTTAAATTAATAAATATATATTTGTGATGTTGCCTAATCTGATTGATTTAAATTTCAAATCTTCTCTAATAAGTAAATAAAAGCCACATTTTTTAAAAATAATTTTTTAACTTAATAATAAAAACCATATATGATTATTATTTTGACCTAATACACTTCAAAATTAAAATTAATTAATTTGATTCGATCTTCATATTGCCCTATTTTTAATTAACCTATAATTTATTATAATCTAACTCATCAATAGAGATCCAAACTAGAACCAATACTTTTCCAGACTGCTTGTTCATCTATGTTTTTCTATTATTCTTATTAATATAACATTTTCTATCAAATATCAAATTTTCTTGCTCATTTTATTCTTTTAATTCTTTTTAAAATCTTTAATAATAATTAGGATATCAAGGAGTCAAACTTGAAACGAATTTACATGTTCATATTCTTTTAATTTTGTATTTTATCATGTTATAAAGGTGGGCGTGGGGATATGAGAAAAGGTTTTTATTTTTTAAAATTTAAATTTTGGGTATACAAAAAATAAAAAGAAGTATATGTACATAGTTAATTAATTAAATTATTCATTATTGAACTAATTGTTTCTATATGAATATCTTTATTATTGTTCCTCATTTTTTTCTCCCTTCTTTTGTCATAAGTTTGAAAAAAATTAAACTTAAAATGGTGGAAAAGATTAAAAAAGAAAAAGTGGAAGGGAGAGGAAGTGAAGAGCTGTAGGGGAGGGGAGTGTAGAGAGTGGAGGACTAACTTTTTTTATATGTTTAGGTTACTATTGAATTGAACATGTGGACAATCATATAAGCTCATATATAAGTAATTTCAAATCATTTTAAGAGAAAAGAGCCAAAAATGCCCTTAAACTATGAGATTGGTACACTATTACCCTCCATCCATCTTGTAGTTTGAACTATTAGACATAATGGTACTTATAGAGAAAACATTGATTTCAAGGGTGTTTGGGGGTCAAAAGGAGTCTCAAGGATAGTGTTGTGCTAATTTAAATAGTTGAGGGGCATTTTAGATATTTCTCCAATGTTTATAACATCCTTTGACATCTCTTGTAACTTGTCGGCCCCTCTAGTAATTACTTGTTGAAATTGGAATGGCCTCGAAAGAAGGTGTATTGACATCGGAAGCTACTTGAAGTATGCACAAAGGATCAAAGCAAACAAAAACAACTTCAAACATTTTATGATAGAAAGTTAGCTGAATCTTATGGTGTTATTATGGGCCATTGATTTTTTAACACCTCGTACTCAAGAAAATAAAAAAAATGTAGCTTTCAAGAATCTGGTATCAAAACCAACGGAAACCTCCCATGGACCGTAGGTAGAACCAGTGGTTCAGTCCTAGAATAACAGGAATTTTAGAATCTTATGATGACACCTATGGTCGTGAACCACGGTCCGTTGATTTACTCTTGGATCGTACGTTGGTTCCGTCATTGAGGTACATAATTTGATGGTCTGTAAACCCACCCATGGTCGACCAGTATGGTCTGTGGTTGGACCTATAGACTGTAGGTCTTATCGTAGATGAGGTTCGAGAACCAACTAGAAAGAAATGGATGTTGAGTCAACTTCAGATGGTCGTATCTTTTAGCACAAAATTATTAGGTGGCCCATGAAATATCAAATTAAAGAAAATTGAATCATCTTTCCAACGCCACCGAGCTTGTGTTGAGTAAAACATTATGCTCATTTTTGTGAAGCATTGTCAGGAAGACAAAAAACCACGACGACAGTCAACAATTGGTAGTCCAAACGACAGTTCTTAGGTCCCTTTATGGATGGCCATCATCAGCTTTTTAAGTTAGGGTCATTTAGGTCTATCACTATGAATTGGTGCTCTTAAACTACAACTAGGGTTCGAGACTTCATTTGGATGAATTCGCCTTAGTTTCTAGGGTCGAACATTGGTAAGGACCAACAAAACATTATTTACAAGGTTAAGAAAAGTCGACCAAACCTCCCAAGAACAATCATCAATGTTCTTCAAGGTTTAACCCCAAAATCTAAAGGGTTTCCCCGTAGATTTTGTCACCGGGTGTATGAGATTTCACTACTGGGTTTCTTTCATCCACTAGGTCCCTAAAATTCAGGCAACTCCCTGATTCTTCATATCTTGTTCAGACCTACGGTTTGTTAAACCTTGGAGTTTTGTTGTGATTTAACTATTGTAGTATGCTTAATCAAAATGAAATGTTTTGTTCGAATGTTTTCTTAATTCGTTGTATGAAAATCATAACCCTAGTTTTTATATAATCTTTTAGTTTATGAATTGTACTTACTAGTTTAGTTACATAGATAATCATGCTCCAGATTTTGAATATTACATTATTAGTATATAAGTGTTGCATTTTGAGATGGCATGCCAATATTTTGAGCTATTTAGTATTTAAATTACATTCGTGTCATTAAATATTCAGTTGGGAGTAGACTTAGCACTGATTTGGACTAGGATTCAGTATACTCTAATATTCCCAATATTACATGCCCCAGTAGGATTATAAGTCCCCGTTAATGGGCATTAGATTTAGTGATCACACTAGGCATGCCTTTATACCCGTAGAAAAGTATATTGGGTTATGCTGATGAGGTGTAGACGGGCTCCATCTTTAGCCCAGGTAATTTATGTTAGTTAGTAGTAGCTCTCTGTAATACCCCGAAAATATAATAACCTAAGCAAGAACCTTACACGATGTATATTTACTTTAAAATGGTTTTAAAATTGTTTCTATACCTAACCTAATGTAAATAACTTAGTTTGGATGTGTTAGTGCATAAACTTTAAGAAACAACCATGACGCCCAGAAACTAATAAAATTGAACTAATGTGTTCTTAGGTCTTGTAAGGGGTTTTGAAGTGTCGTATCATGATTAAAGCTTGTAAAAAAATTTACATTTGTAAGAATACATGCTTATGGACCTAACGTCTGGGTACAACCCCCCAAGGACCACCTTAGGGATCCTTGAGGAGGACCCAAAAGCTTTCAAAAAAATAGCATCACTTACAAAGCCAACATACGGCCAGTAGACTGGTCTATGGACCGTAAGTCATGATAGTAGGTGGGGAATTAGTGTTGGAGATATTGTATCCCAAAATGGATCCTCTGAACAAAACAATAAGGGTGCAGGACGGGGCGTAACACCACCTATAGTCCGTAGGTGGTGGTCGTAGATGCTGCCAAAAAGTTGGTTTAATGTTTTTAAGTTAGGGGTCCCATTTCGAGTTAGTTAATTAATTAGGGGTTATTAGGGGTGGTTATTTAGTTAATTACCTTTATAAACCAAACTATAATACCTTCAACTTAAGACTTTAACCCTCACAACTAAACTCACAAACTCAACTCAAAACTCAACTTCCCTCTCAAAACTCACTCTGATCTAATGAACTCCATTGAAGAAGAATAACAAGATCCAACTAGGGCATCAAGAACTTGATTTTTCTCCATAAATCTCTAAGGATTTAAAAATCTATGGAATCTATTTACTCTTGGGATCCTTTTCGCCAAGAGGTCCTTTCAAAATTGGATTTCAAAGTTCCCTAAATCGCTAGGTTATACTCAATTTCCATGGGTCTCTTTCTAAACTTTATTTCTTTGATCTAAATTGTTTATTTATGATTATATATGAATTTTTATGTATTAACTAAAGTAGGCATTGTGTTTTTTGACCTAATTCACTAAAGACCCATGAATCTTCCTTTTTTCTCAATCCTAACCCTAACTTGTGTTGAATGATTATTGGAAGGTAATAATCTAGTATGTTTCTATGTAATTTATTATTTTATTATGTTTTAACCTATATTATGGATGAATATCATGAAATTATGATTAAATATTTAAGGGAATCTTTAAGGCTATGAGTAAGGGCTTTCATGGTGATGAACATGATATTATTGAATTGTTGATTCACCTTTGGTAGGTTTTTTTACTTCATGTATGTATTCTGAGTTGAATTATGATTTCCTCTTCCATATAAACCTAAGGATGTCCAAGTATTTTATGTTATGGTTATGAATGCTATGCTATTATATGAATATTAATGCTCTGAGATGATTATGATAGTGTTGTTATGTTGAGTAGAAGGTAATTCGCATGAACATTATATGACTATGATATGAAAGATACATTCTCACATGATGTTTTTTCTATGATGAAAATTCATTCTCATCTTGTAACCCTTGAGCTAAATGATATATGTGGGATTAATTACCTAATGTATTCTATATGAACTAATGCTTAAGTAAAGACTAAAGATTACATAAAAAGGGGAATTGTGCTTAGAACCGAGAGGATATGAATGAGACAAGTTTCTTCCCAAAGGAAGGAAGCTTCCTTCAATGGTCTCATGAGATGGAAACCCACATGTTATTATGTATAAGTTTTCTAGTAACAATCTTCATATCCCTTCACTATGAAGCCCACATAGGGTTTAGCTAGTTGATTCACCTAGATGCTATCATGAATGTATGAACTTCCTAGGAAAGTAGGACACTCTCTTTTCAGTGTGAGAGGTATACACCAGATTCCAAGTAGATCACATGGTCTATGTTTTTTATGGCAAAGTATCCCAAATGCTTAAAATATGAATGAAGATAAGAACATGAATTCTAACTAGGGCTTCTTGAGGGATACTACTTAGTGTAGGTGATGATATCGGACGTTACCTATGCATTGCACAAGTGGGTCTTAAGAAAGTGTCTTGTGTGAGTTCTTTATGTATGGATATTTATGAATGATGTTATGATTGATTTACTTATTATGATGACTAATGATGTATGTAACTATGCTTATGACTTCTTTATGGTGCTTAGTATATCTTGGGGTATGAGACTTGATTTGTACATTGCATAAGTGAGCTTAAATGAGGGTTGTGGGTGATGTCTGATGATGTATGATGAATGAACTCAAGCATGTAAGATATGAACTATTTCTTTTGTATAATGTTACTTATGATCATGAATGACTATTTATATCATGGTATGGATTGGTTGTGTATTCCTTGAATGTGCATTATGACTTTTAACTTGAAATTGCATGTTTTCAACAAAAGGTCCCTTTGTGCATCATTTAATGGTTTTAATTTCATGGTTTCCATACATAGTACAAGTGGAATGTACTAACCCATATTTCTCTTTTTTTCTACCAATTGTAGGTTCGAGCTAGTAGGCCCTTTTCTGAACTGAAAAAAGGCTTGGATTGCATTCTCCAAGGCCATTTGATATGTCCTCATGTTCCGAGGACAACATGACACTTTTATGAATTCTTTCTAACTTGTAATAGATAATTATTGTACTTTGCATTCTGATACATTTGATTGTAAAGTCCTAAGGATCACAATTTGTGATTTTTATGTTTAACCTAGATGGTTTATGAGACAAGTCTAGATACTCTATTTTAATATATGAAAGAGTTTGACATTGATTGTTAAAGTTTTAAAATTTTCCGCATTATTCATTGTCTTATGTAAGGATGATATGCTAAGGGCTTGTATAAGACCCCTTCGGGGTCGAGTACATCGTATTACCACTTGGGGATGATCTCAGGTCGTGACAAACTTAGTATCAGAGCAGAAGGTTGTTGGATGATAATTAATATTGAGATCTCATGAACCACGTCTATTAGAGTCTTATTCATGAGTGTTAACCGCGTCACACTTATGAATTAAAGGCTATGTGATGTTTAGGAAATTTCACTTCTTTTGATGTTCTTAAGTCATGCCAAAGATTCTTAACTCTATGTGCCTTTCCTTCTAATCCTTTTCTTGTGGATATAGGATATAAATTTTAGAAGGGCAACCGCAAGAAGGGTTGAAGAGGAGATTGTGAATGAGGGAGTTCCTCCCCAAGCCAACCATGCTCCTCCTAATTAGCAAGTTCCTCTAGGTGGTCAAGTTTCGGTCAAGCCTCCGATTATGTGGGATGGAGAGATAAGGGCGGCTTTCCTAAACTTGACTCAAGTAATGTCTACTGAAGCTCAAGTCGAAACTACAGAAGCTCAAGCTATGACGGAACAAGCTAATGAGAAAGTTGGACCCCGTGTTAACCATAATGCTAGTACAATGGATTCACGTTTGAGGGACTTCACTAGGATGAATCCTCAAATGTTCTTTGGGTCTAAGATAAATGAGGATCCTCAAGACATTCTAGATGAGGTCTATAGGATTTTGTTTTCTATGGGGTAGCTTCAAATGAGAAGGATGAACTAGCCTCATATCAACTCCATGATGTGGCTCAATCGTGGTACACTCAATGGAGGGAAAATAGGGCTTTAAGAAAGGGTCCTATAAGTTAGGAAGATTTTAGAAAGGTTTTCCTTATAGTTTCTTCCCAAAGGAGAAAAGAGATGAAAAAGTTGAAGAATTCATATACCTTCATTAAGGAGGTATATGAGTGTTCGAGAATACTCTTTGAAGTTTACTTAGTTTCCTAAATATGCTCCATGTTTGGTGTCTAATTCTATGGATGAAATGAGTTGCTTTGTGACGGGTGTGTTCGATGATCTTGTGGAAGAGGGTCGTGCGGCAATGCTTTCATGATAATTTTGACATTTCTTGTTTGAAGGTGTATGGTCAACATGTTTAGAATACTAGGCTTAAGGAAGAGAAATAAGGATTCCAAGAGTAAAAGTTCCTATGATACCAGTGCTTCCAAGGGTAAACTTGAGGTTCAAGATAAGCCAAGGTTTAAGAAGAGGTTTCCAACTAAGGTACTCCCAATTTTCTAAGGGTCAAACAAGATAGGGTGCCTACCTCTAAGATACAAGGAGGAAAAGGTGTTTTTTCTCAAGTTGAAAAATCTAATTGTGCCATGTTTGGCAAAAATCATGTAGGCAAATACCTAGTTGGTAAGGATATTTGCTTTGGCTGTGGAAAGAGTGGTCATATGGTGAGAGAATGCCTTATGATGAAGGCTCAAGGTAGGGAGGATAATAAATCTCATGCAAGTGCTCCTAACTCCGATACACCTAAAACGAACTATTTCTACAAACTTCAAACCCGAGGTGATCAAGAGAGTTCTCTGGATGTTCTTATCAGCATTTTGCAAGAATTCTTAATTAATGTATATGCATTGTTAGACCCTGGTTCAATTTTGTGTTTTTTAACTCTTTTAGTTGCTAGGAAATTTGATGTACTACCTGATGTCTTCGACGAACCCTTTTCTATTTCTACCCCGGTGGGTGACTCTGTTGTTACTAAAAGAGTCTATATGAGTTGTCCCATCTCATTTTCAAGTAGATTCACATTGGTTTACTTGTTAGAACTTGATATGTTGGATTTTGATGTTATATTAGGGATGGATTGGTTGCATGCTTGTTTTGCTTCCATTGATTGTAGAAGAAGGTTAGTCAAGTTTCAATTTCCTAACGAACCGGTTTTTAATGGAACGGAGGATGTTCAATCCCTAGAGGTCAAATTATTTCATGTCTAAAAGCTTGTAAGATAATTTCTAAGGGATGACTCTATCATATTGTGAGGGTCAAATACCTTGGGTCCGAGGCTCCTCCTTTAGAGTCCATCCCTGTAGTGAAACATATTGTGTAGAGAGCAGGATCAAGAGGTTAATAATCAGCCACAAAGATATAAATGGAGCAAGGCAAAGAGTCATTGTCAAAATTTCTCTCAATGGTTTGAAACTCGTGCTCTGCAAGAGGATGTGCCTGATTTGATAAAACAATTGTCTATAGGACCTAATTCTGTTGCAAAAAAAGATATTTTTGGTATTTCATAAATGGATATAGATTCCTTGTTAGGCAGCGTGATGCAAAGCGTAAAACACAAAATTGTGGTGTTACACTTGTTGCCTCAACTACAAGTTTTTAAAACTCGAAGGATAAAAATTTGATGGCTGCAGATTTGACTTATTATGGTAGAATAGTTGATATTGTTGATTTAGACTATTACAGCCATTTTAAGGTTTTTCTTTTTAAGTGTGATTGGTATGAGGTTTAAAATTACACTTATGGTATTACTTATGTCTATTATAACAAGAGATGCTCTCAGGAAGAGCCTTTTGTGCTTGGATCTAAAGTACACCAATACTTCTATCTAATATGTGGAATTGAAGATTAGATTGATACAATCTTTAAGTATTTTGTTTGCTTTTCTCATGCAGCCAATTGTTGTTTGGTTATGTAATTTATGTTTGCTTCTTATCTGATTATTATTTTGAAGAACATGTACTTCTAGCTTACTATTATTTTTTGACTGTTTGTTGCCACAAACTTATATGACTAAGGTTAGTAATCTCTGCGCATTACTGCTTCAGTTATCAAACTGATTTATGACATGTAAATATGAATTGTTGTTGTTAATTATATACTTATTTATTTCCTATTATTAGCAGGTAGTTGACATTAGAAGCAGAATAGTGAGCTTTGTAGTATTTCTGGTACAATTATCAAACTACTTGGTGTTGTCGAGTTATTTCTCAGTTGTTAGTGTATTAAGCTGGAAAGGATGTATTGATTATTGTTGTTTCTTGTTGGCCTCTCATTTTGGTGCTGATATTTGAATGTCTTTTGCTTCTGATAAAAGTATTCTTGCATTTCAGAACCTTGTTGGCTTATTTTAAGGTTACATTGCTAGTGACTTCGAGACGAGTGAAGTATCATTTACTATCAAATATATCACTAATACTACTTTCTTACTAATTTAATCGTATATGAGCCTTTAGAAATTGTTACATTGTGATGGAAAATGTTTTTCCTGATGCATTGAGGAAAAACTAGTTCCAGATGCTAGTTATATTAAGCATATGCATCTAGGGTGGAAAATGGGGATGCAATAAATGTTCTATCTTCAAGCTACAGGTCAAAAATATATATTTAAATTCTAGTTGTGTCTTTAACATTTTGGTTGATGTTATTTGTAAATAAGCAAATGAATGACTTACAACTTCGTATTTCTCCATTTTCTATCCACTGTTGATTGTTTAAATCAAACCATATTATGAACTGTTGCCTTGGGATCTGATCTTGAACCAACACCAATTTACTCCATATGACTTTAGGGTGTTGTGGCATCACTGGCAGATACCGCTTCTTGATATTATACTCCTTTGAGTCAATAAGTACCTGTAGCTCATTATGTAAGGTACTACAATAACCAACTCCTTGCATGAAAAATTTTCTCAATAATTAGCAGCTATATCAATAACATTTAGACCCCCTTCTATTTTGGGCTTATAGTAATTGCTCCCTTCCATAAGATAGTTCTACTCACTGTTGTAACCGTAGTAATGATCTTCTTTGGTAACAGGAACATTTGGTACCAATATGTTTGTATTTGAAACCGAACACTCTTCACTATATGTAATCTACCACTGTGATCCTCTTTAGTATCTTTATATCTACAAGGATTTAGACCCACGCCTCTATGGTTTTCACACACACCCTAGGATGCACGTTTTTAGCATCTTTGTGACTGAATTCTTTGCATTTTAACAACTTTATTCTGTTATCAGTAAACATCAACATGTGTGGTCTAGAATAACCAGAAGTAAAGGTGCATAGTATTTGCAAACACACCTGCTAGCTACTTTGTGCTTTCGTGAGTTATCCTCTCAGTTGTTGTAAATACTAGTGTATAGGTTATATAATTATTTACAGTACATATAGTAGGTTATAGCATGCACAAAATTCAGCTGCTGCAATCTTCTATTATCAATGCACATAGAAAATTCTATCAGTGCCTGCACATAGAAAATTCTGGTCGGTTAATTTTTCTGATTATTATTTTGTAGGTTTACTTACTAAAAGAAAATAAATCAAAGAGATTAATACAAAGAAACAAGAATGAAATCAACAATACTAAAGAAAAAGGATTTGAATCCAAACAAAGCTCAAAGTCCATTGAAGAATCTGGATACTGATAGGCAATACCGCTCAAATGCTGAATTAGTCAACACATTTAAGATTAAGAGAGAGCATGTTGCAAACAAACGCAATAATAAAGCTAAGAAAGAGCATTTACCTATAGCGCTTAAAAGAAAGAAATATGAGGATTTCATTCCACAACAAGGAAAAAGTAAATTTGTTGACCAAAAATCTGTGATTCGAGCATATTCTAAGGAATAACTTAGTACTTCACATTTGATTGTAGGGAAAGGACAAAAAAAAACAGGTCATTTCAATGAGGAGAGTCCACTCAAGATAAAGGGTTAAAACTTCCTGTACACAACTTCAGGTTCCAAACGTCGTCCAAGGAAGGTGTTACTTCTTTTGTAGATGTGAGTGGAACAACACTAGGTAATGGAGAGGAACTACATGATATTCAGGACCTACTAAGCTTCAAATAGGTGAACTGGAAGTTGGTCCTACCAGCTACTAGTGTTGATCAGTTTCTGAAAAAATAAGAGATACACAAAGAACATGGTATTGATCATTCTCTACCAAACAAGAAACACGTCATGAAAAATCACTCATACCAGCTACTAGTCTTGATTATTTTAAGAAACAATAAGGAATAATCATAGGTGATGAAAGAAAACAGATTAACCACACAGTTGCTGATGTCGATTATACACCTGCTCCTTCTATTAATCAACATAATAAAGGATTGGATGCTCTTAAGGATCAAGAAGAAATCGGCGAGGATGAGTGTGTTGTAGGCGAGGAAGTTGAAATTGATTGTAGTACAAAAGGTATGCCTTAATTCTTGTAAGATTTATTACTCATTATAATGAAATTTCTTATTTCATTACTGCTACAACAATCTAGGGATATTGAAGCAGAAAAAATTTCGAGGAAAAACAACATGTAATCATATTCATGCAAGAAATTTGGAAGAAAGGGAGGAGGTGACATTTGATAAAGGACAAGCAGTGGGACCAACCAATAAGATAATGTCAGAATTAACCAATTTTATCGGAATAATTGCTAGAAATCCTTATCAACTTTATGTACAATAGTTGGCATGAAGTACCAAAAGATATCAAAAAGCGCGTGTGGGAATATATCAATGTAAGAACAATCACTTTTGAAATTGCATTTTCCATTGTTTTTTTACAAATGAAGTTACATATATTTTAGTTTGCATAGTCCAAATTCCTAATTCGAGCAGAAGGAAAGAATTGGGGGATGACTGATCTTCGCAATGCTTGGAGGCGACACAAATAAAAAATTAAAGAGAGAGTTTTTGATAAAAATAGTACTATTGAGGATATGCTAGCGAAACGTCCTGGCAACATTCCAGAAGCTCAATTCTGTCGGTTGATCGATATTGGAAACACCCAAATGTTCAAGTAAAGCTTAAATAGTGCATTTCAATTCGTTGACATATTTTGCACCATATCTATTCTTTTCTCTTTGATTTATGAATTGAAACATCTCTTTTTATTTAATTACATGCCATATTTGAGGTGAATTATATAAACAAGAAAAAAGAAGATTGGAGACATCGAATGGGACCAATTAATTTTGCAAGAGTATGCGTTGCATTGGTAATACTTCACAGACATATGAATTTAATCTTTACATACTTTATTAGAAGATTTTGATTTTTTAAATTTCATTTGATATAATTTGTAGCATGCAACAAAAGAAAACAATGAGGAACCATCACAGCCTGAAATGTTTATTGCAACTCGTACAAAGACGTGAAAGGAAATTAAGGTCGATACCCAAATTGCAATAGTAAGTTTCTGAATGAGGATTATTGGTGAATTTAATTCAGACTTAAAATTTATATATTGTGGAGAGTATAAATAGTTCTTACAGTTAACTATTGATGTTAATTTTATTCAACAGACTAAACTTCATAATCGTCAAATTTCTGGGGAAATAGAAGATGATGCCTTTGGGGAAGTGTTTGGAAAGGAACAACATGGCCGACTTAGGTGTTATGGAAGATCAATGACAACAAGTTCTCTAAAATAAATTTAAAGAAATTAACTAGCTAAAACAAAAACATGTGAATGAAATCAGTTCTCTGAAGGGAGAAATGAATGAAAAAATGTATGAAATGAGAGTAGAAATGAAACATTTTTTAGTCAGTTGCTGCAAAACAACCCTAGATTGAATGTTCAATATATACCAGGGGTTGTTGGATCTAATCTTGTTTCACCTGTTGATACAAGTCGCACACAAGCTGTAAGAGGCAAAAATATTCCACATTCCTTAGGGTAAACTCATGATTCAGTTCTTCAAAAAGGTATTTTGTTGATTCTTTAAGGCTTTTCGCTCACTTTTTCTCCTCTGGAACATCTCAACTGTATTTTCCTCAACTTGGTCTACTTGTTCTTGTTGTCTTTTAGTTTGATATTGCACGACAAGATCATTAAAGTTATTATGAGTAGAAATAGTAGATTTGGTTGTTGATTTGTATGTGTAAATTTGGACTATCCGGCAGTCCATGCTTGGTAGTGATATCGTTTTTAGCCTGATTTTTTCTAAGGATTTTGAGTAGTTTGATCAATGTGAGTAGGCACCTGATTCATCATTTTTCAATATTTTTGTAAATAAGGAACATATTTACCAAAGTTGTCAGAGTGTCTTTGGATCTTTTTCAAACTGTCCATGTTCTTTGTCCTGAAGTGCACTTGGAGTTGGCATTGGTCATATTTTATTGTGATTCTATTTTTCGAGAATTAGGTGTGTCATCCACTATGTTCCAGTTCTGCCTGGTTCCCAAGATCACTGCCATTAGTGTTCAAATTAACCACCCATTATGAGGTCTTCTCCAAGAAACAACGAAACTTGTATATCATAGGAGCATCATTGTTAGCCTGTGAGCTTCATTGTTAGCATTAGTAGTCCACCATCTCATAATCATATTTCTATGAGGTTTATAATCACTGACTCACTGTCAATCACTAGAGAATCAACATAAATATTTTACATATTTCTAGCAATGTGCCCTGCCACAAAATTGTGATCAATGGTGTCGTTATCTTGTTTATAGCAGCAGAAACTTAACAATTTAAATCTAGTTGACCAAAATTATGAGCTTGTTCTTTTCACTCTAATTTGATCCCAAGTAGATGAGCAAGTGAATTCTACATTTGGGTTTCTAGATTGGTTGATTGGAAACCATGGGTTGGTAGTGAATTTGAGTTGCAAGAATGGTCGGGACAAGACCCGGTGGTGCAGTTTGATAGACAGTTTTCCATTAAAGTTCCACACTGGAAATCTGGAATCTGGAACTGAAATATGAAATCTGGAAGCTTTCTGGTATTTTTCTTTGTTTTAACTATGTCAATATGCTGATAAAACAATATTTTATAAAGAGAACAAGATAAATAACAAATATAATTCTAAGGTAAATAATTAAAACACAGAACAAGAATTTTTACTTGATAGCCTGTATATGCTGTAAGCTGTTTTGCACGTGAGCTTTTGTGAGCTGAAAAGATGGTTAAGCCACACAAAAAAATTATTTGGCGCTTTCTTGATCTAGTAGTCTATTTTTTCACACTTGGAGGTTTTCATAAGCTTGATGCCATTGTTTTATTCAGGCAAGTTATTATAGTGGAAGGCTTGTAGCTACTTCTTTTCGAAACTAGGGATTGTCTGGAGGTAATCACATAAACTGTCCATTTTGAAAATTCCTACATTTTTCTCATGGTGTTTGTATAAGTTGAACTTTAAAGTGTATAATGAACAAAATTTAGCATATTTGAAGAATATTGATAAGATGATCAACTACTTGTAGATATGCAATCTAGAACTCATTGAAAACTTAATGGATGTGAATAATTTCAGCTTCTGCATTTCTCTTATTTTTCGGTTTTTGGCAGCTTTCCTCTATTTATAAACTATTATATGCAATCTAAAACTCAATAAATCAAAAATCTGGAACTGTAATCTGCAACCTAGAGCACAATAAATCTTCAAACTGGAATTCAAATCTAGAAACTGGAATTGTAATTTGCAATAAAGAATTGAAATCTGCAATTTGGAACTCAAAAGATTTGCAGTCTGCATTTTGGAACTGTTGTGCAATTTGGAATTTGGAACTATTTGCCTCTTCTATAATTGTTGCAAAATCTGATTTTTCATAAATTCTAAATGTGTAGGGAAATGGAGAGGATCAAATTTAAAGGGTCACTACATGTCAGTTTGATCTCATTGAAGTGGATAATGAATAGTTTTTGTACTATTATAAAAGTTTGAATACATTATGTTTGATTTTGTTAAACATATTATTTGGTAGAATATATTAAACTATTGTAAGATTACTTTTTTAACAATTGTGTACTCATATTTAGAATATTACTTTATAAGTATGTGTAAGTAAACAAGACATACTATCATTTGATGTTTATTGCTAATCTATATATTTGAATTACTTGTGACTCAATTTAATGCTTCAGATTATTTATTGAAAAATAATATTGGTGTTTTTAATTATAAATTGTGGCATATAAATATTTTATAGCCAAAATGACATGAATGATACGCTCGAATTACACCTCCCTGAAGAAGCATAAGCGATCGTCATCTAGTAAAGAATCCAACTAGTAGGTTGGGGTCGATCCCATTAGGAAAATGATTTAGACGTAACTTTAACCCACGATTATCTCCTTTTATTTAAGGTATTTCTAAAGAAATAAAGTAAGGGGGGGGGGGGGGGGGGGTTGTGAAACAAAATTCCTTCAATTGTGAGATCATCAAGTAAACATAAAAAATGTTTGTTGATATCAAGATGAGAAAATAACTATGGTATGTGTGTTCCCCACAAGTTTATAACGCGGTATTCTTAGTACTATCAATCCTTTTCTAGTGCATTACATGCAAAGTGATAAGATATGTATCTCTAAATCCTTGATCCGACATCTTGAGAATTTCACCGTGACTACGTGTGTATAATTTACTAACCCTTATCGTTACCTCATATTAGACATCATAATCGATGTATGACTTAGTTATTACTTCGTACCAATTGACACTAGCCTATTAAATGCTATCACAATAAATCTATGCTGATAATTCTTTTCTCATTAACTACCTCCCTGGTGTGACAAGTAGTTATAAGGCAAGTTCTAACGCGTGCACTCGTTAAAAAGACATCTAAACGAAAGAATAATCAATGCATGCAAAAAAAACTATTCAAGAATTTCTTAATTAATAGTTATACATTGTTAATCCCTCATGGTTTCCACAACCCTAGTTGTGGATTTAGTTATCCATGTTAGCAAGATCACAATTCATTCTTTTAGATGAAGAAATCATGAGCTAACTTAGAAAGAAGAAAAACCCAGAAATTGTAGCTTGAATTTTCAAACAAACATATTCAAAATATAATCCAAAATTAGTTAATTTGCTTAAGTTGCAAAGAACAATTTCCAAAAGCAAGAACTGGAACAAAAGTAATAATATCCAGCACCAAAATTGAGATTTTTATCCCCTATTTATAGAACATAAAGTCTTAATTAAAATGGAATTCAAATAAGGAAAGTTTTGTTCGGGAAAGCGTCTTCAATCGACGAGACAATTGACGAGCCGTCAATCGATCGACGCTCTGTGGTTTGCTTCCGTCAGCCAGGACTTAAAAAATATTTTTGCTCTCCGGATGAAACCCTCACTGAATAAAACGATAGACCAAAGGTACGTTCCGTCGTTCAATCTACGGTCCGTTGATGCTCCTCCGTCACTCTATACTTACATTCTTCAAATATCATGTACTGGAACCCTCATAGTCACGAACTACGGTTCACCAGTACATCGATGGACTGTCGATGCCATTCGTGGTTCCACACTTGGTAAGACTTTCCTGATTTCCTCCAAAGCTTAGGCTGCTCATCTATGACCTTCACCTACAGACCGTCGATTGAATGACGATTCGTGGAATGCCTCCGTAGGTCTGTTTCATCCTTTGTTCAGTTGTCTTCTCCATTTTCTTACTGAACATCTTTCCTCTAAAACAAGACACAAAACATTTTAAAAACCATACAAAAAGGTTCTAGACACACACAACTATTGAGTGAAATGCATTAGAAATACCGTGAAATCATGGTACATCAACACCCTCAACATAAATTTGTTGTTTGTCTTCAAGTGAAGCACTATGACCCTAAACGACACTTGCATAGAAGCAGACAATTTAAGCTTCAACAATCACATGACTATCTATCTCGACTCTTTCTTGATTTAGCACAGACCTACGCCTCAGTCTCGACAAGCTAACTCATTTGGATCACATCATGACACGAATTCACCATGCAACATATACCTCTACTATTTTTTCCTCTCACCAAGGTACCAATTCCCTCATAATGGAACTACTGCCCTCGCATAAAATGAAATCCTCAGTTTTTACTCAGCGATTATGCATTTTGGGTGCAAGGATCTATTTCAACACCTCGCGCTCAGAAATGAGTTCAAATATAGTTAGTGCTCCACGCCATAGGCTTGCCCTTGTCTTCACTTCTTATGTTCACAACACTACACTTTAGGATCACGGTAGGACTTCCTTGGCTTTTAACGTAGGCTCAGTTCATGTGTGGTGCATTTGGGTATATATAGTGACTATCTTCCCTCCTTGACATTACCACTATGTTTTCCACCTCTTTTAATTGTTCTTGATCCCCTATTTCTTTTCTCTTCCTTCTTTTGTCTTACTTCCCTTTTAGATATGACTCACTTTTTGTATCTTTTTGTCAGAAAACTCATTCTTTTCTCCCTATTTTTATTTTTTTTTCATTTTTTAACTGTTCTTTAATTTCCGCTTAGTCACATCCTTCTCTAACTTATGCTTTTCTTTTCAACATCCAACTCTTTTGACACCCATTTTTGGGTCTTATATAATAATAGCAATCCTCAACTCATGGATTTTCCATGAGTCGAGGTGCACAATACCTGATGTCGGGTCAGGGCCAAGACGAGGTCACTTTTTGCATTAGACACCCTCAACTTTGGCTTTTGGCCTAAGTCGGGGTGCACATGTCCAAAGAGGGACAAGGCCAAAGCATTATACCTTGGTAAGGTGAGTTGGAATTTTTTTATCTATTACAGGCTCAACATATTTGGATGAAAAGGGAACATTTATTTCGTTTGGTCAACCTCTTTTAGGCTAGATGTTAGCTATTTCGAACAAGGGCCTATGATCACTTCCTAGCTTCTAGAGTAGATCCCTTAGAAGGACTAACGAGGCAAGTTCTAGTTAGGAACCAATGGTTGAACACTCAAGTATCCTCACACTCTCTTGGCACATCGTTGCACTATTAGATTATCAGAAGTCTCAGTTCAAGTGTTAGTTGAATGTCATGCAGTTGGTGCCTTTTCATGTCATATTTAGAGCAAACACATTCAACTTATCTGAACCTATATATGCAAGCACTACAATGGACGGGGTATCATTTTTAATTAGCCATCATGCTTCAGTCTTTCATGCTTCTACACATATACTAACTAATACATGCCGGTTCTATAAAAATTCAAGCAGTCTCTTGGGGAAAAAGAACACAGCAAGAAAACTCCAAGAGATGATCGTGAGTTGTACTATACAGACCTCACCCTATCACTCACATTATGTTTACCCCACCCCCAGCAAAAAAGTTTGCAATTGTCCCCAATGCAAAATAAATAATAAGCAACAGGATGGTAGGTGAAGCAAAGATGTGGCGCATAGCGTCGAAGACCTCATAACATGTGAGTGGGTCGGGCTTCCAGGAGCCCGCATGATCAACATTTAGGTCACCACAAATAGTTCACACATCTCTAAGGATGACAACATCAGTAATGCAGTCCACCTCTAACTCCGCACCATCAGTAGTTCTCCTTGCTCTGCTCATAGGCATGTAAATGGATGCCCCCACTGCTAATTCTTGCACCCTCTTCTGGCACATCTCCTCATGCACTAGTGAGGCCCTCCTAGCCTGTTCCAAATCCGTCCGCTCTTTTTTTCTTGCACAGGCATCATTACCACACTAAGCAGTGCATCTAGAACGGTGCCTTTTGCCATGAACACGGGGTGCAGGTTGTATCTCACCAGGGACCTTGAACAAGGACTCTAGAACAGTATCTTCGGCAAGCTCGGTTGGGGAATGATCTGGATCAGTCCACCACATCTCCAAAATGGCATCAACATCAGCCTGCAGGCTGGCCAGCTCAGTCTGAATGGCAGTGTGATTAGTGGCGGGGGCTGGTCATGCTAGAACACGCAACTCGAAAGCGTCAAGGCATTTGTGAACTGCCTGAATTGGTTGCTCGGTGTGCTTGGACACCCACTTATCTATGCGGTCCTCTGCCTCCGCTATGTACTATTGCATCGAAGGCTATTTGTGATGTAGTAGGGTGGTCATCTCCGACTCTAGCTTCTTGACTCGAGCTAAAGAAATAACTGATGCGACTGGTGGAATGGACATGGATGAGCTGGGGGGCCTACTAGCTGCATGTGATGAAGAGGCTGGGGTGGGGTAGGCGTGCTATGGTGCAACAGGGTGTGTCCCCTAAGCTAGCTTCACTATATCTTTAAGGTTTTCTCCTAAAGGAGGGAAATCGACTCGGGGCCCTCTGCGGGGTGCTGCCACATTAGCCTCGTCTCTGATGAGGCCTATATCCAATGTTTTTGTCGGTCTCCAAAATGTATCACACTGCCAGATTGGCACTCCGGCGTCCCTGCACATCTGAAAGATCAAACACAGAAAGGGGTAAGTAGTGGAGGTCTTAAACGCCCTCTCGTGTATCTCCTCTAAAATCATCCGTGCAAAGTCTATCTCCATACCATCTACCAGTGCTGCCACCATAACTGCCTTATCCCATGTAAGTACATTGTCGTCCTTTTTGGGCGATACTCGCTGTCGGACCAACATCAAGAAATATTTTCCCACAAAAGTGAGTGTGGCCTTCTTGATGAGCCCTTGGTTTTCTATAACCTAGTTAACCCTCTCCCCATCTTCTATAATATACTTAGCTAGCCACAATTTCACCGCCTCCCTCTTCTAATCTCTCCTATGAAAGTCTCCACCCCGGACTATGTCCCACTTGTAATAAAATTCTGCGGTGTTGAGTCTTTAGGTTAAACTAGTGGTAGGACCGTATAGGAATCGACGGACGGTGGCTTGTGAGATGTCCACCCGGCATCCTCAAATCATTGTAGAAGTGAGAGGGTCCTATTTTGCGTGTTTTTCCAACTTTTGGATAGACCCTCGGCGAGTGGAAACATAGGAGGAATAGAACTCTCGGACAACCTCTTCTTTATATGAGTCCAAGTCCTGATCCATCAAGTCACACTTGAAGATATTAAAGAGTCGGTGCACCCCTCGAACTGTATGCAAATTCCCTGTGATGATGACTCGAAACTCCTCAATAACCAGTCGGATCATCACCCCTTTCTCATTTAGCTTCTTGGCATATCTATACACTTGCCATTGCCCCTCAACGCACCACATGTTTTGTTCATATGCAACCATAGTGGGGTCATCTTTTTGGGGTGCACGTGTAGCTTCTGAGCAAGTGGCCTCATCAGACAAGGCTTCTTGTTCTTGACCCCCTGATCTGGTGGCTCCCTAAGAGTTTGAACCGAATGCAGTGGCCGACTTGGAACCTGAAAACTGGGCCGACTCAGATCCTGAAGATGTGACGGACTCGCAGCCAGATGATGAGCACCTTTCTGAACTAGAAGCACCCCTAGTAGGCGAGCTGATGAGTGTGCGCTCCTCATTAGACTAGGAAGAAATGACTACATCGTGATTCACCTTAAGGGGGTGCCCCTAGCTGCTCGGGAGGATGCCGTCATGGTTTTAGTGCCCGGAGGAACACATGCTGGGTTATTCTGTTTGTCGGTGTCTTCGTTGATCGACCGATAATACGGGGAGAATGACTTGGATTTTCCCCTTTTGGTGTAGACAACTTGCTTCTTTGGAGCCATTGTACTTGTGGAGCAGTTGTTAGCATTATAGCAGCTTATACACACACTCGAAGAACAACGTAAAGAATAAAACATGAAAATAAAAATACAACTCTTGACTGCAGATTCAGGTAGACGAGATCCATCGACGGTCCGTAGAGCAATCTATGGTCTGTTATTTAGATGGGTAAAGACAGACTCTTGATGGAAATGAAAAATGTAAAGAATGGCCTGTCGATCAATCAACGACCCGTAGTCCACATCCATTGTTTGACACTTAAGCTTATTTTTGGGTGTGGTAAACGACAGACCCAATCGACGGCTAGTTGATTGAAAGACGGTCCCTAGACGGGGTCTCGTACTTGAGGCCTGTGATAGATTTCAGCCTCTTTCAATTTCAACTTTCGAGTTTTGTTAGTGACCCATGTTAACATAACTCAATTCTTAACCGGCTTTTCAACACATCATATGCTAGTTCATCATTCCTAAGGTTCCGATTTCATGCAATTTTCTAACCCAATTTGTACAAAGTGTGGAACCCTAGGTCGGAACATACATGTAGACTTAGACACACATGTTTTTGGGTAGTTAAATTGCTACACTACCACTATCTACCATCCTAAGGGAAGCTACTATGTGACTATTAGCATGAAAAGTTAATCAATTTAGTCCAAAGGTCAAGACCCCTCTCCCGACTTCCTATATTCAACTATGAACGCGAATTCAAAGTGAGGGGAAGTCAAGTTACGTTTTAAGCGATGAAGTGTATTGTGGTTGTATGCCTAAAAAGATGTGCAACCCAAAGAAGAAGCCGACACTTTCCATACCCGATCATCGGACTTTCGAGGATGAAAGAATAGATTGTTTCGGAGAGAAATGGTTGGGATTTGGAGAAAGTGAGGGGGCAGATGATTTTGAGAGATGTGCTATTGAATTGGGGAGTGATTTATGGAGGAATTAAATGGGGAAAAAGGTTATGGCGAGAGTTTTGAAAGAAAATGGAAAGAGGGAATGAATTTGAAAGATAGGGTTATTCATATAAGCGTCCGGGTTGGGTCAGTTCACTATCAGACTGGATCCACGTGACCCCGTTGACGGTCTATGGATTGATTGATGGTCCGTCAATTAGGAATGTCGATCACTCTTAGAGTTAGAAAAATGTGGAGGCTTAGCTGGGATATACGGACACCATTGACGGTCTGTCGATAAAAAGACGGACCGCCGGGGTCCGTAGACCTCTACACCAGACCATTTTGTGCAGATTTTTTATTTTTGCCTCCTACACATGTAACACTAATTAGGCCAATAATTTTGTTTTTCTATGGATACTTTTTAGATACCAACCCTATTATATTCTCTAGCCTATACAAACCCACAAAGAAGAAAAAGAATTGAAACACTTAGAGAAACTAAACAAAACAACAACTCTTTCTACATGGAAAACAAAACCTATGTTGGCTAGAGGATACACCTTGGGTTGCCTCCCAAGCAGTGCTTAATTTAATGTCGCGGCACGACGCATGCCTCTGGATTACTCAGACTTCATCAAGATGGTAGGCCTCAAACACTTCGTGAACACTCTCTGCATCCCCCCAATAGATCTTTATCCTTTGTCCGTTGACCATAAACCTTGTGCCTTCCTTCTCTCCAGGTCTACCACTCTATGTGGGAACACTTTGGTGTTTAGGAATGGCCATGTCCATTTGGAATTGAGTTTGCACGGAAATAACCGCATCCTATAGTTGAATAGAAGCACAAGATCCCCAACCACAAATTCTCGCTTTTCAATTCTTTGGTCATGGTACTTCTTCATCTTTGTAGATGGCTGAACTTTCATAGGCTTTTAAGAGAAAGACATCAAGGACATTCAACTCGTTTAGCCTCTGCTATTATGCTTCGGTCCAATCAAAGTTTTGTCTTTTCATTGCCCACAACACCTTGTGCTCTAGCCCAATCGGTAAGTGACAAGCCTTCCCATATACATGTTGGTATGGAAACATACCGATCGGGGTCTTGTATGCAGGGTGGTTGGCCCAAAGAGCATCATCTAGCCTCCTTGCCCAATCCGTTCTATTGGCATTTACAGTTTTCAACAGAATCTGTTTGATCTCCCGATTGGACACTTTAACTTGCCCGCTAGTCTGTGGGTGGTACGGAGTAGCCACATTGTGGCGAACACTGTATTTCTCCAGCAGCCCTTTAAACAATTTATTACAAAAGTGAGAGCCTTCTTCGCTAATAATTGCCCTAGATGTACCAAATTTGGAGAAGATATTCTTCTTCAAGAATGCGGTTACACTCTTCCCTTAATTGTTGGGGAGTGCAAGTGTTTCCACCCATTTAAACACATAGTCAACAGCCACAAGAATATACTTTATCCCATGAGAACTAAAAAATGGGCCCATCAAGTCAATGCCCTACACATCAAATAGCTCAATCACCAGAATGGGATTCATGGGAAGCTCTTGCTTTCTTGTAATCCCTCTGTCTCTTTGGCACTAATCACATGATTTTGAAAAATCATGAGCATATTAGTGGATGGTAGGCCAATAGTACCCACACTGCAAGATCTGATGTGCAGTTTGAATACCACTATTGTGCCCACCAATAGGCGGTGAATGACACGGCTCTAGAACAATCAACTTTTCAATCTCAGTTACACAGTGGCGAATAATCCCATCGACATAGTTCCAATATAAGTAAGGCTCATATATAAAGAATTTCTTTATATTATGCATGAAATTTTTCCTTTGGTGGAAATTCAAATACGACGGGACAAAATCACTTGCCAGATAGTTCGCAAATTCTGTGAACCATGGGATCAGATCCTCAGAAGCAACCAATACATGCTCATCGGAGAATGCATCATCAATTTTAACCTTTTTCCCCAATTTGCGCATAGCTTCATCCTCCAATCTGGACAAGTAGTCGGCGACTTGATTGTCAGTCCCCTTTCTATCCTTTACCTAAAAATGCTTGGAGAAATAATACCCATTTAATCAAACTTGGTTCATGTACTTCTTTTCCATCAAATACGTCAAAGCTGAATGGTCCGTATGCACTATGACCTTTGTGCCCAGCAAATAGGAGCGAAATTTCTCTAATGCAAACACCACTACAAGAAGTTCTTGTTCAGTTACAATGTAGTTCTTTTGGGCTTCATTCATAGCTTTACTCTCATAATAGATAGGGTGAAGGATTTTATCTCTTCTCTGTCCCAATACCACACCAAGTGCAATCCCGCTCGCATCACACATCACCTAAAATGGATCACCCCAATTTTATTAAATAATAATGTATGCAGAGACCAACTTCTATTTCAAATCAAAAAATGCTTTGAGACAGGATTCATCGAAATAGAACCTAAAGTCCTTCTCGAGTAAAATGGATGTACGATTTTTGATGAATACTTAATGTACCTCAGATAAAAACCAGCATGCCCCAGAAAACTTCTAACACTCTAGACTGAGATGGGTGGTGGAATCTTCTCTATCACCTCAACTTTGGACCGATAAACATCTATCCCATCACTATCCCATATTTCACCATAAAGTGGCACTTCTCCCAATTTAGTACCAAATTGCATTCTTCACATTTCTTGAGCACCTGAGTCAGATCCTTCAAACACCGATCAAAGGAGTTGCCAACCACAGAAAAATCATCCATGAACACCTCAACAATGTCCTCCACTATATCAGAAAATATCGACATCATACAATGATGGAAGGTCTCCGGCGCACTGCACAACCCAAATGACATCCGTTTGAATGCCAAAGTCCCACAAGGGAAAGTAAGGGTGGTCTTGCTTTTTATAAGTGATAAAGATCTATTTGTAGCCCAAATAGCCATCAAGAAAACAGTACCAACCCTTGCCTGCAAGTCTGTCCAACATGTGGTCCATGAAGGGCATGGGAAAATGATCCTTCTCTTTCCGTGTATTCAACTTCCGGTAGTTCATTTAAACTCTTAATCCGGTCAAAAAAAGCATCAGAACAACCTCGTTCATTTCATTAGGTACCACAATTATCCCACCCTTTTTTGGCACGCACGGAAAAGGACACACCCAACAGTTTTCCGCAATAGGATCAATGACCCCAGGGTCCAACCACTTGATGATATCATTTTTAACTACTTGTTGAGTAGGCATATTCAACCTTCTTTAGTGCTCAATACTAGGTTTGTGTTCTGCCGTGAGTTGGATTTTGTGAGAACAAATACCATGCAGAATCCAAATAATATCTACAATAGTCCATCCAATGGTTCACTTGAACCTTTTCAACACCGTCACTAAGAATTCTACTTGTTCCCTATTCAAATATGCTGCAATAATCACCGGCAAAGTGTCATCTCCGCCAAGGAATACATACCTCAAATGCGTTGTTAGAGCCTTAAGCTCTAATTTTGATGTTCCACACTGGATGGTCTCGTAGGTGGAGACTCACGATTCTTCATGTCCAATTCCAACTTCTTCAGCTTTAACCGATATTCATTTCTTTCAAGTGCAATCACAAAAAAATCATATTCTTCAATACCATCTCCATCAAAATTCATGATGACCTCTGCTAGTGCCTCAACACCTAGTCGCTCTTCAATTTTCACTATAGGTACACTCTTAACTATGTAAGTTATAGCAGATACCTTTTGGAGCTCACCACTCTGCTTCATGGACTACAAACATTGAAAGTTGCTTCTTCATTGTTCAACCTATACTTCATCTGGACTTTTTCCATATCGACTAGTGCACGACCAGTGGCAAGGAATGGTCTCCATAGAAGAATAGGGACGTCAAAATCAACCTCACAGTCAAGAATCACAAAATCATCCGGAAAGATGAACGACTCCACATTCACAAGCACATCATGGAGTACACCTATAGGCTTCTTCACAGTTCGATCGGCCATCGGTAACCGCATTGTGGTAGGATTTGGATCCCCAAAGCCTAAATTTTTATAAATTGAAAGTGGCATGAGATTTATACTCGCACCAAGATCACATATCTCCTTTGCAACGTGAAGCAACGCTATGATACATGGAATTATGAAAGCGCCTTGTCCCTCCTTCTTTTGCACAAGAGACCTTGTGACAATATCACTTTAATGTTGCATTCTGTCATCATCTTCAAAACACACCGAACTTTTTTTTGTCATCATATCATTCATAAAATTAGCATATCCGGGCATTTACTCTAAAGCTTCTATCAACAGAACATTGATGGTAAGCTGCTTCAACATAGTGATAAATCGGCGATATTGCCCATCTTTCGTTTTCTTTGCCAATCTCTATTGAAATGGTGGTGGAGGTCTAGGGATGGGGAATACTTTCTGCGGTAACTCTGCTTCTTTTGTCGTTGCATCACCTAACTCTCCACTAGATTCTTCTACCTTATCTTCCTTTCTCATATCCCTTTCTACTATCAACGACATAGATGGATCAATGGTCTGCTTTTATTATTTAGTAGTGATTGCCATACAATGCCCATCATTCTTTGGGTTCTAGATAGTGTAGGTTGGTAGAGTGCCAGTTTGGTGTGGGTTTATTATAGTAGACAACTGATTCATATGTAACTCAATGTGCTTTATCGAGACCGCATGTGCATCCACCTTTTGTCCAATGTAAGATAGGTCACTTCTCATCTCCTTGACATTCTCATCAGTTGCCTCAAACCTCCTCATCATATTTGACATCATATCCTCAATCGGCACCATACTACGTCCAACTTCCCTAGGGGCAGCTTCTCGATTTTGAGGGGGGAAATATGGCCCAACCTGATTGTTTCTGTTATCACAGTTGTTTCGGCTGAAGTTGTTGTCACGATTATAGTTCCCATCTCGTACATATTGACCCTCTCGGTTGTAGTTTCAATAGTTTAGACCTTGATTTACTTCACCTTGATGCTAATTATCCTGGTTTGAGCATTGGACGATTGGTCGGAAACCCCCCGTTTGATCATTAAGTGCATATGCATCCTCTTCATAGTAATACTCTTCTGCCGGTGCTGGGGTCTAGTCAAATAGTTTACCACATTCACCTTCTCTGCGCCTCCATTCACATGCTTCAAGAAAACCTCAACTTTGTTCTCATCTACGCTATCTCTTCACAAATCTCATTTGTAGCTGGGTTATTTGTTGCTTGAATAGCAAATGTGTTTCACCTAGTGTCCTACTTTCTAGTGCTCCAAGCTTTTATGTTGCGAGATATCTTCTCTAACTTCTATGCATTCTCAGCATATATGCATTCCCCATAGGAGCCACTAGCAATAGTATCCAGAACCACTTTATTATTGTCATATTTACCTAGATACAAATACTCCTTCAGTGATTCATCATCAATGCGATGATTTGGGACACCCCACACGAACGTAGTGAATCTGTCCCAAGAGCTACTCACCGACTCTCCATATAGGCCCACAAAGTTGTTCACCTAATCCTTGTGCTTGAGCTTCTTGGACACTAGATAATACCTTTCTAATAACACATCTCTCAATTGATCCCAAGTATAGATTGAGTTGTAGGACAACTTAGTGAACCATATTGCAGCCTCTCCTGTCAGTGATAGAGGGAACACTCGTAACCCGATGACATCCGTATCCAAGTCTTGTCTACCCACACAACTTTTGCATACCGCCCATAGCTTGGCTATATGATCATGTAGATCTTCTGATGGCAGCCTCGAAAATAAACCCCTCGAGGTGAGCATCTGCATCAGGCTACTCGTCACCACGAATGTGTTCCCCAGGAGTAGGGGGTAGGAGAAGAGCTCCATCTAAGAATGCAATGTTCACATTGCCTCTATAATGATCATAAGGTCATTGGGCTGCTGGAGGTTGCACTCTCAACGTATCTTCTAGTTGATTGTCAACGGTTACCTGGTTCTTTGCACCGACCAATATTAGAGACTGCAAGCCTGCTCCATCACCTACATTCCCTTTGATTAGGTTACCTCGGACCCCTTGATTTTCCATCGTTTGCAAGGTTCTATTTAATTCGGGATCGTAAGGAGTGAGTGGTTCCCCTCAGCTCGGTGTACTTGGCATACACTAGAGATAGAGCCGAGAGACACAAAAAAACAAAGAAAAATTAAAATTAGGAAATAGTTGAATAAAGTTCAATAATGTAGTTAAAATTAGTCTAATAGCCAATTTCCCCGCCATGAGCCCCGAAATTTGATACGCTCAAATTACACCTCCCTAAAGAATCATAAGCGATCGTTATCAAGTAAAGAACCCAACTAGTAGGTTGGGGTCGATCCCTCGAGGAAAATTGTTTAGATGTAACTTTAACCCACAATTATCTCTTTTTAGTCAAGGTATTTCTGAAGTAATAAAGTAAAGGGGGGAGGGGAGGTTTGTGAAACAAAATTGCTTCAATTGTGAGATTATCAAGTCAACAAATGAAGACTTTGGTTGATATTAATATGAGAAAATAACTAGGGTATCTGTGTTCCCCAGAAGTACATAACGCGATATTCCTAGTAATAGCAATCTTTTCCTAGTGTATTACATGCAAAGTGATAAGATAGGTATCTTTAAATCCTTGATCCGGCATGTAGAGAACTTCACCCCGCACCTTGGTCCGGCTATGTGTGTATAATTTAATAACCCTTACCATTACCTCATATTAGACATCATAATCAATGTATGGCTTAGTTAATACTTCTCACCAATTGACACTAGCCTATTAGATAGTATCACACTAAATCTATGTTGATAATTCTTCTCTTATTAACAGCCTCCTTGGTCCGGCAGGTAGCTACAAGGCAAGTTATAACGTGTGAACTCGTTAAAAAGACTTCTAAATGAAAGAATTATCGATGCATACAAAACAGTATTCAAGAATCGCTTAATTACTAGTTATACGATGTTAATCCCCCATTGTTCCCACCCTAGTTGTAGATTTAGTTACCCATGTTAGCAAGATCACAATTCATGCTTTTAGATGAAGAAATCATGAACTTACTTAACAAGAAGAATAAACCCAAAAATCTTCAAAATAGAATCGGGAATTCGATAGTTTGCTAAGTTGCAAAGAAAAATTCCCAAAAGCAAGAACTACAACTAAAGTAATAATAGCCACCCCACAAAACGAGGTTTATATCCCCTATTTATAGAAAACAATGTTTTAATGAAAAAGGAATTCAAATAAGGAAAGTTTTGCTCGGGAACGCGTCTTCAATCGACAAGAAAACTTATGGGCCATCGATCGATCGACGGTCCGTGGTTTGCTTCAGTTAGCTAGGACAAAGAAAAAGAATTTCTCTTCGGATGACACCCTCTATGAATCAAACGACAGACCAACAATACGGTCTGTCGTTCCATCTATGGTCCATCGATGCTCCTCCGTCACTCCATACTTAGATTCTTCAAACATCAGGTACTGCAATCCTCGTAGTCACAAAGGATGGACCGTCAATGCCAATCGTGGTTCCACACTTGGTCAGACTTCCCTGATTTCCTCCAAAGCATGGGTTTCTCATCTACGACATTCACCTACAGTGCGTCGATTGAATGAGTTTTTGCCGATTGCCTCCGTATGTGTTTTTCTGCATTTTTTCAATTATATTCTCCATTTTCTTCCTGAACATCTTTCCTGCAAAACAAAACACAAAACTTGTTAAAACCCATACAAAAAGGCTCTAGACACACACAATTCTTAAGTGAATTGTATCAAAAATACCGTAAAATCACGGTACATCAATGAACACACTTCAAACTATAGCCATAGGACTAGAAATTGTCATATGCACATGGGAAAAGACTATACTTCAAAGTGTTGTGATACATTAGATATAAAAGGCAACACTTTAAAATCGTCGGTAATAAGGAAACAAAGACCACACTTGAAAGTGTAGTTGTATGACATAGAAATGTTTCTATATGAGGTACTTGAAAGGTTTTCCTTTTTGCCTCTTTTAAGTGTAGCAGATACCGCGACACATGAAAAGCATTGCCTAAGCTATACAGTTTCGCTTCCTTCAATCACCCCTGAAAAAAGGTTGTGTAAAGTCATAAAGTGTGGCCTTTGATTTTGGCCACACTTTCCTAGGGTGGTTGTACTCCTAAAATATTGTAGTGTATAAAATCACATGTGAGGCTCTAGTTCTACCTAATTGATTCCTTTAGATCCTAGCTTGGTCTTACTAGATTTCTGAGTTGTTATAGAAGAGGACGACGAGTATAACGACCATCAAAATGAACTAGCATAAATTAGAGCTTCGCGTGAGTTTCTTGAGTTACTAACTTGCTAAATCAATTAGAAACAGTATCCTAAGATTGTAATGAGTGTCTTTTAGGTCAACATCAAGGAACGAACAAGACGTTCGAGAACTACTCTTTTGTAAGTTAGTGTGTCATAGTATGTTGTTTATGTTTTTATGTGTTGTTTAGGGTGTAAAATAAGTATAGGGGACCCTAGTATCTTATTAATTGTGTTTAGGGTCAAATATTCTGGATTCGAATCCACATGGACCAACCAAAGGGTCCTTGAGGATGGCCCAAGCTTTGGCCAAGAGGTTGCCAAGATAGCATATAGGGCGGTAGTATATGGAGGCCAGGGCACGGCGCGCCTATAACTCAGAGTCAAAATGTTGCCTCCGTGTTGGGGTCTTGTCACACACCTTTCTGCCTCAAATTATTTCAAAAACAAATAATAGGGAGTGCCTCAGCGACGAGCAGCCATGTTCCAGATTTGACTGAGTAAATATAGGTCAAGTTGGACTTAATTAAAAAGGTCCAACTAGTGTAAGTTTTTTTTTTGTAGTCACTTTTACCCCACTTCACCAATCAAAAACAAAACACTCAAATTGAAAGCTCTACCTTCTCTCCAAATTCTCTCTACCCAAATCCTTTATTGAAGAAATTTCAAGCTCCAAGGAAGAAGGTAAACTCTACAAGTTTTATACCCAAATATCGTGGTCTTATCAATACTAAGTTATTATGACTCTATATATAGAGTTATATTTCTCTCTAGATCCAATTGTCAAATAGTTTTCAAGTTTCCAAAATATGATCAAAACCCCAATTCTTCCTCAAACTCACGGGCTCTTACATTAAATGGTTTCAAATGAATTGTTATGATTATATTATGGTTTAATTGATTATTTCAAGTGAAAACTCCATGAGCCCATGATCTTCCTAATTCTCTAATTTCTCCTTGTAAAGTGGGTTTGATAATTGTGATTTGTTATGGATGGAATCGTATTTATATTGCTTTATAGTATTGATTCTTATTGTTATCTATCTTTATATATGTTAAATTATGATTGTAAGGATGATTTGGTGATCTTGGGCTTATTGGCATGATGATGGGTGAATTCTCTTGTAGAATTGGAAGGTGAATAATGGTAAATTGTGATATTGGAAATGGTGAGTTGATCCAATGGCTTAGTATAGTAGGATTGCCTTTGTATGGTTTGATCCACTTCTAGTGTAGGTGCTTACTTCTTGTTCTTATTATGATTGGGATATTGATGTACTATGAGGTGAATTGAACGTTTGTTATGTTGTTATGTGGAAGATAGGCATATTGTGAAGTTGCTATATGATGTTAAGATGAATTTGTATAAAGCTATGTGATATTGTCATTGAAAGCATGGTTCCTCTAAATGTTGGTATGTGATGATGATAGATTATAAAGAGTCTCTATATGTTGATATGGTGTCCTATTTATGTAGACCTAATTGTCCCTAGTTGTTACATGAATGATAAATAAGGTATTATAGAGTATGTATTGAACAGGTAGACCTAAGAATGGTGCCCCTTCTTGATGAGTCTAGAACCCTATGTGAATGTGAAACTTTGAATATGAAAAGAAGGGTTTTAATTAAATAAATTGGATTGACCTAGCATGGTACCCAGTTCATGAATGATCTATTCTAATGAACCTTGATCGGTAGACCCTTGTGGATCCCTTCTTGGTAGTGGTATTATGAGTTGGTAGGGATTAGATACGATACCTACTCAAATACACCTATGTGATGAACTTACTCTATGAGAACAAAGTCAAATCACCAAGTGGATATACTTAAGGTAGTAGCTCTACTTTAGTATGAGACTAGAGTATAAAGAAGACTTTTGATATCCCCTAAACCAGGTGCCTACAGGGGAGGTGTCCTAGTTCTACCCTTGGCAAGTAGAACACCCTCCATGGAGTAGGGCAGACTCCGGATTCCATACCAAGCTAGTGTGGTCTATGTTTGTTAATACCTATTCTCATCATGTAGATGTACAATCTAGTTATTGGATAGGTTCTACAACGTGTAGGTAGTGGAATGGGACAGTATCTACACATGGAACAAATAGGCTTCGAAGATGCTAAATGAGTTCCCTAGGTCTTTCAAAACCATTATGTGAAGTCCCTTTAATGTATGAATGTCTCCTTTAGTATTTCTGGTAATGGTTGTTGACTTGTGGTTGTGTTGGAAAGGAAATATCCTTATCTTTGGCAATCTCAAGGAACACTTAGGTATGTATTGAAGAGGTTGTATGGGTGGTCTCTTCATGTCGAACTTATGTGGGTTTTAGGATAACCTTAGATAGAGGGTCTAGATGGTTAAATTGATTACTTAACGAATATGGTTATTTCTTGTGAGTTATGGGAATATTATCTTGTATGTTGGTGATTGAGTTGTAGGATGTCGTTTATACTCTGTTTATGGGACCTTATAAAAATAGCATGAAAAGTGTATTTCAAATAAAATGTCCCTTTTTACATAAATTATTGCATGATCATAATAATTAGTGCTTAATTGTACTAATTCCTTATTTTTCTATATTTATACAAGTCTAGGTGGTGGCAACTGAGCATTCCTAGACTTGAAGCTTGGGAAGTAGAATTCTCCCAAGATTGGGTATGTTCTCATATATTCGAGGACATGGATGTTCTTTCTAGTTTCTTTTTGCTTAAGACTTTGTATTAGACATAAGTTTCATTTCAATGTAAGGGTCGTGACCGTAATTTGATATTCTTAATGTTCGAGTCTATGATGGCTTATGTGAGACTATATTTTTACTTGCTTATAAATACTTCTTTTAAAAGTGTTACTGGCTTCAAGACTTACGATTTTGTCTAGAAAGTTTTAAATTCATGCATTATTTTATGACAATGCAATGAATGAACGCTAAGGGATTTTATAAGAGCTCCTAGAGGTCAAGTACGCCGTGTGGCGACTTGGGGTTTTTACCGGGTCGTGACAGCGAGCCCAAGTTGGAATTTCGTTGGACACAAGAATATATAAGGTTGGAGTTTGTAAAATTTGGAGAGCGCAGGAGCAAATTGACATGTCACCGAATAGGTCGGCAATTTTTACATAGTTCGCCAATTAGACCTCAAATTAAATGGAGGTTCTCTAAAACTCGGCGAAGTGAGTACCCACTTTGCATATTGCAAAGTGGTTCGGCACGCAGGAATAATTTTGCTGAAAGGGAGAGAAATGGATAGCTTTAAAGGACAAAGGTTTAAACATTCGTTGTCTTTCACATTCCCTCACTTTTTAAATTTCCAAACTCATACTCGCACTATATTTTTCTATATTTTCATATTTTTATCGCTTGTTAGTCGTCAAATGTGTGTTTGGAGTTAGAAATCTTTGTCTCCTAGCATTTCAAAGAATATATTATGCATAAGAGGTTGGTTTTCCAAACCCCAAACTAGTATTTAACAGTTTTTACTCATATGCTATTTTTGATCTTAGTGATGTGTGCTGGGACTCTCTGAATCCATGTTTGTGTGTTGTTTCCCGATTTTAATTTGAATATATTGCCTAAACTTCCTACAAATTTGATGTCCCAAATTTTTGTGCTTTAAAATTGATTGTAATTGTTGGGTTCTGCATTAATGTTGTTGGGTCTAGTTGGGTGAAGTCTAAGTAACACATAATTGTGCTAAATAATGGATTTTGCCTGATGGTGGAGCGTTGGACGTCATTCCTAAGGGCATAAGTCATAAATTGGCCAATTTTGGAAAATTCGAGAGAAGTCTGAGTATTCAAGGGCATGGGTTTTATGGTTCTTAATATAATCAATTCAGTTTATTTTTAGATTTTGTTTCATGGGGCGGTGAAGTTAATTTTTGATGTTGGGTAGAAAATAGGCACGTTGGGCAATTTGGCGAGGTAGGTCGAGCTCCAGACCTCAAATCGCCTTTATTTCATGCTAATTTTCAGTTTAGGTTCTGTAACTTTCTTCTAGAAGCCTGACTGCACTCGGCGACTCACCGAAAGTCTTTTTTATCGCCCTTACTGCGCCCCAATCCCTAAAATACACTATGTATTTCGATGGGCTAGTCTGTGCTCACCAAATTGTGTCGATGATTCATAGAAAGGACCCTCTGAATGGCGACATGCCAGTTTTTCTTTAAAATTTTGAACCAATACTTTCGGCATGCCCGATTTGGCTCGCCAAAGTGATTCAGCTACTCGTTTTTCCGTTCGGCAAGTTTGTCTACAACTGTTTTTCTGCAAGTTTAATTTAAATTAATATAACTCTTTTTTAGTTTTTTGCAGATATGGCTAGACCAAAAGTGGTTGGTAGAGACATGCTGCCCCGCAAGAGGGCTAAGAAAATTACAATTGACGAGAATGCAGCTGCATCCAGGGCTAAAGTTACTACCACCACAGGTGGGAAAGGAACATAAAAGGGAAAATCTCCTACTCCTGTGTTGCTAAAGGCCAACTTCGATAGTGATGGAATGTATCCCACTCACCTCACAACTTGTGAGAGTGAGGGTGAGCATCATCATACTCGGACTTGAACTTCTAAGTTTGAGGATGACGAATTACTATCAAACTAGAGAGCGGAGCTACTATACAAGAGATTAAATGATCTGTCTTGGATCAGGACCCTCAAGCCACTACTACTCCTCGTTCTCCAGCATAGGTTGTGGTTGTTTCACCAGCTTCACAGGTTCCGCCTCCCCGGTCTATGGAAAATTGAATATTGAGGGGCAACGAACATTAATAGAGGAAAAGAGGTTGTGTATTGATGGATTCATGGATAGATATTTGGAGATGATGAGTTCTTGAGGTCCCACAAGTTCCATCTTGTCATTCAACCTTGAGGCCCATATATACCAAGGTGGGTTTGGAATTCTACAGATTTTATAGAGCCCTAGTGAAACAAAGGAAGAAGTCGTCTGACAAGTTCAAGTCAGTTGACTATGTGGTTTTTTGATGTAGAAAAGTGAAGTGTGATAGTGTGTCAAGATCGGAATCTAGACCCCAGACGAGACCGGCGTCGTTGACTTCTCAGAGGCCGCAGACAAGCCTACATACGTCATTCTTACTTCATCTAGGTTAATTTTAGCGGAAAATTTGAACTTTTTGCTTTCTTATTTCATGCTAAACATTTTAAACTTAACATCATGGGCTTTAACAAATCAACCATATAATATAGAGATAATCAAATGAAAGAAACAGTTCATAATTGCATTAAACGTATTTTTGCCAAAATGGCAGCAATACCAAGTCTGAAATGAAAGTGGAAAGAAACACTAGTGGAACATGCTCCACTAGCTAAATCCTACATCTAAGATATATAAAAGCGGTAGACATCCTCGAAAGCATGAGGGCCTACCAATTTTGGATGAAAGCTCCACGTCCGGATAGCTTCAACGTCAACCTGTAAGCTCTAGCGTCCACCTATTCCTGCACCTAAAAATATAGAGTTGTATGGGATTAGTACACACTTGTACTAAGTATGGGTATATGCAAGCACACACCAAGGACATGCATGAGAAAGAATAGCTCTTTCCTAACAACATGATTATGGAAAGTCAAATCAGTGGACTTGCCAAATTGGGATTAGGAAAGTTAGTGAACTTTCTAAATTTGGATTAGGAAAGTCAGTGAGCTTTCAAAATTTGGATTTGGAAAGTCATGCCATGAGAGTAACATGCATCATCGTACTTATCATATTGCACACAGCACATAACATCTTATACATAGAACATATAATATAGCATATAGCACATAACATCTTTTATAACATTCATTCATATGCCATGAGACCTTGGAATCATGGACTTGACATTAAGACTTTCCAAAATGAGGGCTCAACATATGGGACCTCAACTAGGGAGTCTTCTTTAGCAAACACAGAGTCTGCTTCATTCATTTATACATACTTCATTTCATTCATTCATAAGCAAGTGTAAACACCAGCTATACCTAGGATGTAGTTTAAGATTCTCATCGGGTTTGCTGTGCAATGATCAAGAATAACCTAGTGTCATTACTTCAGTCTAGCTCACCTCTTGATTATCCTATCCTAACACATTTGGTATCGTTCATTTCATTATGTGCATCATTTGAGGCTGGCCTCATTCATTCATTGGGAACTTTAACTTTAACCGACATAGATCATGTGAGCATCATGAAATCCAGTGTCATGAAACCCCACACCGAAAAGAGGTGGAATCACCGGCCAAAGTGACCCAAAACATGCTAGCGTACATGGGAATTTAACCCCGCCAGATCCCTATATTGGCAGTATAGGTTCGAAGACTAGGATATATAAGGAGACCCATATCCGGCATGCCAGACAGTCTCATCTCATGAGAGTTACGTGAACCTCTGCCCTTCCCGAAAGAAGGCATCACCGCTCATAGCTAGTCTATCGGTGCTCAGTATAAAGTTCCATTTCATTCAACTCAAACGTCATGGAAGCTGGCTTCTAGTATGAGGACATCATCGCTCAATAGATGATTTCTCATATCATCATTAGTATCAAGTGTGTTAATCTCAATACTTTCATTAGAGTGTTCATAGAGACTGGTCTCTTCATTAACTTTACACTCTCATAGGTGAGTACGTTTGGTAACATTTATTTAGGCTCATTTGAGATTGCTCTCGTGTTTTACATTAGCCTCATATCATGTTGTCACCACATTCATTAACATTAGCACATTTTCTCTTCATAATTACTCACCCCTTTATACGTGAATGTTCATCTCATCATATGCCAATGCACTTGGCCATTTGTGTGTTTCACATTCTTACTTAACCCTTCCAGGGTTTCATCATTTCATTACATAATATTCATTTCATAATATGCCAATGCACTTGGCCATTTAGTGTGTTTTACACTCGTACTTAACCCTTCTAGGGTTACATCTTTTCATTACATAATATTCATTTCATCGTATGCCAATACACTTGGCAATTTAGTGTGTTTTACACTCTTACCTAACCCTTCTAGGGTTATATCATTTCATTACATACATCTTAAGTTCACTTAATTTTAAACGTATGCTAGATTTATGTGTCTAAACATACAAGCAATGAGGCTTCATTCATAGTTCGTTTAAGTGATTCATATCTTCCTAAGATTATGTAGTACAAGACTTATGTATCTTGTATGTATTCCAAGATCTCGATTTCGATCTAAGTAGGTGGCATTATTCTTAACATTTAATTCACGTATGATTTATGTATCAATACGGAAATTTGGGCAAGGGAACCCAACATCGAATCCCTTGGACAACACTTAGTAAATTTTCTTTCACCTAATTTTGGATTTACATTTCGTCTTGGGGAACCCGATTTTGAATCCCCTCACTAACAATATTTTTCCTTTATTTTTCCCTCCCCTCACTTCACCTTAGGCGTTTTAAGCATTAGGGGATCCGGGATCGAACCCCCATAGCAACATTCATTTATTTCTCTTTTTCCTAAATTTTTCCCATGTTGGCCGAGAGGAGGTGGGTTCGAATCCCACTCCTCTCATTATTATTATTATTATTATTTTTAATTTCTCTCTTTGTCTCCTCCTTCATCCAAGAGGTGGTGGGTTCGAATCCCAATCCTCTCATTATTTTTATTAATTTTAAATTTCCCTTTTACTCTCTTGTTTGGCCGAGAGGTTGTCGGTTCGAATCCCACACCTCTCATTTTTTTTCCAGCTTTCATGTAGTGAGGTCTTGGGTTCAATCCACACTAACCTCACATGTTTTATATTTATTTTTAAACTTCTCAAACTTCAAGTATTCTGTCCGAAAACTCCATCACCAAGTGCTGGAAATTCTATTAAATTTTCTAGCCTTTATTTAACTACATTCATACGTTCGTTTTGTGGTATTTTCACAATTTATTTAACGCGTTTTTAGGTGTAGATTCATTGTTTTTTTAGCTTAGATTTTTCCACTTAAGATCAGCCACCTTACACTTCATTTAAACATCACAATTTACACACCTTATGCACAATAATTCCAATCATCAAACAAGCCATTTTAAGACTTCAAAACGGAGAACAACAACAAACATTTTACACAATGCACCACATCATTTTCTGTTGACATCATTGAACATGCTTGCTATTTCCAAACACAAAATCACAAAGAACATCATATTTCACACTTATCTACCAGCAACCATACCAACAACATGATTTCTTACCTAATTTAGATTGAAATCGGAAGGAGACTAGGAACAAGGAATTCGACAATAAAGGGGACAACCCTAGTTTCATACGTTGAATTTTGTAGAAAGAAATTTCTCTTGGAGAAAGGATTCCAAGAGAGAAAACTCATACCTTGTTGTAGCTTTCCACACCTTCAAAGTTCTGCCCAAATCCTCCACTAAACCTTCAAAACGATCCCGTCGAGAAGATGATGTAAAATTTTCGTTTCTTAAGTTAGCTTGCTTGTTTGTATATTGTTTTTTGTTAGTTCCTTGAGTGTGGAGAACTTTTGATTGTTTTATAATGTTTTGTTTTCTATTTTTGCAGCCAAGAAAGCAAAATGGACGAGAAAGAGAGAGGTTTAGGCGTGTGAGAGAGTTTGTTTGAGATAGTGCCCCTTAAAACTAGGATAGTTGGCAAGACTTAGTCAATTAAAGTTAATAATTAATAATTAATAACTAAAAATCTGATTTCCCCTTTTTATTTTAAATCAGCCATTATTTAAATAATATTAATTAATTACATTAATTTACCCACTTAAATAAAAACAATTTAATTCATTGCTTCCACCTAGGTTCGAACCCGGGTGGAGCAAGACTCTACTCTTAGAGCCCATTTTCGGCACTCTCTCCCTAAAATACCCCTTCACCTTATTAATTAAATAATTAAATATATATTTAGGGTAATTACGATATTACCCTTATCCTGGTAAAAGACCATTTTACCCCTAGACCCTCCAAACTTAAGATTTCCTCTTTTTAAGTCCGGTAAGGACTCATTCGAGTAAATCTTCATATTCGAGAGCCCTACATGGTTGGACCCAACCTTTCCTAGCTCAACTCACTCCCCAAGTTAGTTGGCTTGGCTGTAGAAAGGGTTTCAAGGTCTGGTTCTACGCGCATCAATCTGTGTGAACCCGGTCTAATCGTAGGCATTCTAGACACATTAAGCATTACTTATCATATCCATTTTTAGGGTTGTTACATAGTGATTCTGCCAATGCAGACCTAGAGTGTTCCAAAGATATTGAGGATGACTGTCATTTCATGAATAGCTCAAAGACATTGGAAAATATGAAAAAGTGGCTAGTTTTCTAGTATATCTGATGGTGTTGCTAAATGTATCAAATTTTGAGAGCCTATTAAGAAGAGGGACCTAAATATCGCACAAAGATTCTAGTTTATCTTGATTAACAGTACTGTCAATCCATCTAAGAGTGTTCCAAAGATATTGAGGATGACTGTCATTTCATGATTAGCTCAAGACATTGGAAAATATGAAAAAGCGGCTAGTTTCTAGTATATCTGATGGTGCTGTTAAATGGATCAATTTTTTAGAGCCTAATAAGAAAAGGGGCCTAAATATCAGACAAATATCCTGGTTTGTCTTCATGAGCAGTACTATTACGCCATCCAAGAATGATTTAATCTCCACCATGAAAAAAAGAGGATGTATTTGTTGAATCATAGAAGGGACAAGGCTAAATTTTGGAGATGATCATTGAGCAGGAGATGGTCATGAGTGCCAACCAGCACCAAACTTCCCTCCCTTTCCCGGTATTGATCATCGAGTTGTGCAGAGAAGCTCAGGTGACTAGAGATGAGAAAAAGGAACTGGACATGATTCCCACAACCTACATTGACATCCGAAGGATTTATGTGGAGTATTTGAAAGATGAGGCCTAGAAAAATATGGAAGCCCAGGTGAATACATTACCCGATTATAGATTTAGATGAATTACCTGTAGAGGCACCTTTGCCTACTCCGGCCCTTACGCCTTCATGAATGCCCATTCCATGAAGCCTAGTTCTTCTACAGCTTCCATGACCCTTAGTTCTGGTGCCTCTACTGATGCTGCTTCCGGACCTCCACTCACCCAGGCTGCATTGCTATTGATGGGGTTGCTAGCCCATTATGCTAATAAGCATGCCTCTAGGATTGCGGCTGCAATTCGTGTCATGATCGAGAGGGACCTTGCTTATGCTGTGACACCCTTGAGTATATCTATTGATGTCGTTGTGGTATAGATAGCGATGTGTGAGAAAGTCCAAGGGGCCACTGAGGTTCTCACAGCTCTAAAGGCCACTAATGCTGAGTGTAAGAGAGATGTGGACCAGCTGAAGTCCACCAACATGTAAATGATTTTTGGAAAAGTGGAAATACCAAATGAGACACTTGATCTAAATGTGCCTCCGGCTACCACCGGAGATGACGTTAGAATTGAGGAGGTAGTTGCTGCAAAGTCTGAGGCCTAGAACGATGAGAAGCTACTTGTGTTTGAAGTTGAGGCTTCATATGAATGCCTCAAGGTTGTAATGTTCCGGAAAATCATATGTCTAATGAAGAGCCCAGCATGCCCTTAGGATAGCCTATTAGGGGTACATAGGCACCCCCAACGCCCAATATTGAGAAATATTGGGCATAGTATAGAAAAATTGGCTAAGAGGTATTAGCCAATTTTCTATATACGAATATGAAATATAGGTTTTGGGTTTCCATACCCAATCCAATATTCATTAACCAAGAAGTGTACCTGCAATGAAGACCCTAAGCTAATAAAATATACGTCATCCAATTCACAAAAGGTATGATGAATCCAAGTGTCAAGCCTAGATACCATTCCACATGACCATCTAAAATGATCAAGTAGAGTAAGCAGTGCTCAAGGACATGGTGAGGGTCTTTGGGACAATAAGTAAATATTCCAAATGGGACATCAAGAATAGTTAGTTAGGAAAGTACAAGTAACCCATGTGCAAGCACATGGGCAAAGTATGTGGGAACCGGCTGAGAGGGGTACCACGCGACATGCTAACCGAATTCGGTTAGGCGGTTAGGGGCATGTGCGCGTAAGGGTCCATCCAGGTGGGGCCAGGATTCCTAACTAACTCAACATCCTAACTAACTTAACCAACTAGCTAACTAACCTAGGATCAATAAAAAATTACCAGCCAAGGACCCGACAACCTAAGACTTAGTCGGGTGACACCTAACTAACCTAACTAACTTAGGGACAACCTAGTACCTAACATAGGATGGTCCAAAGTTGTTATTGTGGTCCTAGTGACTTAGTGGTGTTTTGGTAATTTCCTTAAGTCCCATATTTAATTAATTAAGCCATCAAATTAATTAAATTGAGCCTTTATCAAGCCGTGACTTAGGCAATTTTCGGAATTAGCTAAGTCAATGGTTTTCCTATGTCTTGTCAACTTAGGAGGGGTATTTTAGTAATCAACTAATTAGTTATTTAATTAATTTAATTAAGTCTTAAGTTGTTTAACTGAAGATCAGTTCTTGAACCTAGAATTCATGATGAAACCTTGAGAAGTCACGACGCTAATGAAGTAGAACACAAACCGCAAAACGTACGAACGCTAGAGGCAATTCTTGGGCGATTTCAAAGTATTTTTCAAGGATTTCGTGTAGAGTGATCATCGTACATTCGAATCTACATAAGGTATGGGTTTCTCTCCTCGACTTCTTTCTCCAGGAGAACTTTCTTTCCAACGATTCAAAGATCTTGAAAACTAGGGTTGTTCCCGTGTTCTCGTCGAACTCCTTGTCCCTAGTATCCTTTTCTATTCCATGCTGAATAGGCTAGAGATCATGTTGTTGGTATGTGGTGCTGGATGATCTTATTTGTAATACTCTTTAATTATGAATGTTGATTAATATATGAAGTTGTGATCGTATAAAGTTAAGTGCTTAAAACGTGAATCATGAATCGATAATGTGTTAGTTACACTCGTAATTGTTTAAGTGTTGATGTGTTTGTCCGAATGTTGTCTTGCTGTTATTGTGATGTTATGAAGATTCTAAGGTCATCAAATGTTAATATGATAATGTCCAATATGTCTTAAAAACGTTACCCTAAAGTCATGAACTAAGAATTGGCTTAAAAGAAAACTATGAAATCACATCTTGAATGAATTGACTATCTGATGCCAATAAAGTTGGCTAACACTACTTTGTCAAAACGAATGCATGCTAATGGTTAGGAGCTTATGTAAATGATTGAAATATTGGCTAAAGGTTCATACGTATTCAATTTAAATATGAACATACGTAAAATTTGTCTATACCAACAAAAATGGTTATGTAGTTTAATATCCCAAATGTTGAGGCCAATACTAATCATATGCCAATCTTGTGTAGTTAGAATATCAAATGATATTATAAGCACTTCTAAAGTAAGTCAATGAATCCATAACCAAGGGCATGCCATTCATTGGGACAATTCCCAACATGCTCTAAAAGAATGAACTATGAACATCTGTAACTCATTGAAAGAAGTGTTCATCGTCCATAAACGATGAAATGAATCTACTACACTAAAGTAAAGAAGTAACGTGAGTTAAAACATAATTAAAGGGGTCTAAACTAAATAAGTGACCAGAATGGGGTGTTAAAGAAAGTGAGACAAGTCTTACTCACACCTAAGCTAATATGTTAAAAGAATACTCACGAATGAAGGTGTTAGAATGTGTGAGACTAGTCTCATTAACACCTACGGATGATATGTAAGGACAATTCACATTTCATCAATGTAAAGTAAGGATGATATGTAAGGACAATTCACATTTCATCAATGTAAAGTAAGGATGACAAGTCATCAAAAGAGTAAGTAAATCTCAATCTAGAAGCATGCTTCCATAATTCTTGAGTCAACTCTAAAAGATAAAGAAGATAATGAAAGTGAGCACAACACGGATAGACTAGTTATGAGCATATGCTTGGACGTGTAAGTCTCATGTGACGAGGCTACCACCGAGCTGGATAAGTAGTCTCATTAAGTCCCTAGTCTTCGAACTATGTCTAGCCAACATAGGAACTAGCCAGTGGTTTCCACCTAAGCGAGCTAGGCATGTTCGGTTTCACATTGGCCGGTGATTCCACCCCTTTTCGGTGTGGGTCAGACACTGGATTTCATGTTTAGCTCACATGATCTATGTTGGTTAATGCTCACGATATGTTCTTCGTTCACTATAGCCGTGAGCCACTCCTTTTTGGTGTGGAGTGAACACTTGAGATGGATTCGCCTTAGCCGGGGATCACCCCTTTCCATGTGTGGGGCAGACATTGGATTTCATGAGTAGCTCACATGATCTAGATCCATTTTAACCAGTGGATCACCCCTTTTCGATGTGGGGCAGACACTGGATTTTATGTTAGCTCGCATGATCTTATTCCCTATGATGTCTCTGTGAAAGTGAGAATGATGATGATGATGGAACGTATGTTCAAAGTGAGCAATGAAGAAGAGTTCAAGAATGTCAATTGCCAATATCACACTCATGAAGTTTCAGCAAATAATGGGCAAAGCCAAATAAGATTGGCTTATAATGACTTCTTATATGATGCCAATAAAGGGAAGTAGAAATATAACGTTAACTAAATACCTCATAACTTCCCTAACATGAAAGTAATGAAATAAATGGCATGATAAATAGAGAATGGCTTATGAAATGTAATGAATATGTAGTGTGAAGAATGACTCACTATAAGGTAGGGAAATCATTACTTAGTCCTTGGATTACTTACATCGATTATTGTGGGTATGGGACTACAATGAATCATTGAACTTGTAAGTAAAACATAGGACCAAAGGAATTATTGAACTACACAACAACTAAGTCTCCAAAAAGGAGCTCTCGAGTTGGGCATATCAAAATTTCCAATCTTCGCTCGAGTTGTTCTAAAATTATGTTGATGATACTAATGTCTTGTAATCATATAGAAAATGAGTTTTGTGCTTTGAATGCATTAAAATATATCATATTCATACCACAATTCACAACTAACGAATTAGGAAAGTCTAATGACTAGACTTTCCAGAAATGGCATGTTGCTTAGGAAGAGCTTTCATTGATCATGCATAGATTTATGTGTATGTGTGAATACACCCATACTTAGTAAAAGTTGTGTACTAACCCCCTACTATTTACTATTTTTATAGGTGCAGGTCAGAGGGAAGATTGACGAAACTTGCAGCAGTTTGGAGTTCAGCATTTTCTCCAGACCATTTGGTAGGTCCTCTTGAATTCGAGGATGCTACACGCATTAGTCTATCTTTAGATATAGACATAGCTAGTAGATGTTGTCCCTAGTATTTCTTTCACATTTCATTTCGAACCTTTTGATGTAAGGTCGTTTGGGCAACTATTTAGGATATATTCATCTTCAGTTTTTAATTGATTCTTAATATTAGATGGTTGTCTATGGATGTTGAGCTTAGCATATAATGTTTAATACGTAATGACTATATGAAGTCTAAGTAAACTTCATACATATAAAAGTTTTAAAATTTTCGCAAATTTAAGTAGATGAATGTGATGAATGCAAGATGAGGCTTGTCTGCGAGCTTTGAGAAGTCAACGACGCCGGTGGTGATTCAGATTCCATAATCCGTGTCGTTACAAACTTTGTATCATAGCATGAGGTTAAATTACCTAGGATCTAAAGCTCAACACAACCACGTTACATAGTTTCTAGTTTATGGTTGTGAAGCGTGCCACAATCATGACTTAGAGACTACGCGATGATAGGAAATTCTCCCTTCTTATACTCTTTATTGTGCAATGTAGAGTTGTGACATTTTATGTCATTTTGAGGATCTAACTCTCTTCTTGTGTATACGTGTAGAAAATGAACACAAAGAGGAGTACCGCGAGGAGAGTTGAGGAAGCAGCTGCGGAATGAAATCAAGCTCCTCCTCAAGCCCCAGCTGCTGCTGAACAAGTGCATGTTAACCCAGAAGGGTTGACGGATGGTGAAGTGAGGAATGCTTTGCTGCAGATGGCACATGCCATCACGACTCAGGCTCAAGCCATCACAGCTCATGCCGCAAGAGAGGGTGCTCCCAGATAGAACCCGCATGCTAGTACCATGGCTAGCAGGATGCGGGACTTTACCAGGATGAATCCCCCAGTGTACTACGGGTCCAAGGTCAGCGAGGATCCTCAGGAGTTCGTAGATGAGGTCCACAAGATTCTGTGTGCCAGGTGAGTTGATGAGGAGGCAAAGGGTGAGTTGACTGCATATCAACTCAAGGATGTGGCACAGGTTTGGTATCGGATGTGGGCTGATGGACGATCTAGAGGAGATGTTCCCATCACTTGGGATGTTCTAAAGACTGCTTTTCTGGAGAAGTTCTTCCCTAGGGAGCAGAGAGAAGCCAAGGTTGAAGAGTTCATCAACCTAAGACAAGGAGGTATGTCTGTCAAGGAGTATTCCTTGAAATTTGTTAAATTGTCAAAGTATGATTCTTGTAGCGAATAGCAGGGATGAGATGAGCAGATTCGTTACTGGTGTATCTAAGGATCTGGTAGAAGATTGTCGGGCAGCCATGCTGCATGACAATATGGATATGGGCAGGTTGATGGTTCATGTTCAACAATTGGAGGAGAGTCGCCGTAAGAGAAAGGTTCACGAAGGCAAGAAGCTTAGGGCCGCGGACCAGCCTAGTTCGAGCTTGGGTAGGGGCTCAGTTGGAGTCCAAAACAGGCCTAAGTTCAATAGGCACTCAGGTAAATCCGCTCCTACAGGTAATTTATGTGCTAAGGTGAATAAGTCTGTCCCAAGAAAGGGCAATGATTGTAACGTCTAGCGAACCAACATGCCTGGTAAGTGTGGGCGTTCGTATGGAGGTGCGTGTTTGGTAGGTACTAACACCTGTTTCAGGGGCGGCAAAAGTGGACACATGGTCCGAGACTGTCCTCAAGTGAATAATCAAGCCAAGGTAAATGCTCAGCCTCGGCCGAATGCAAATGCTGCAGCCGAACCTCCCAAGAGGAACATGTTCTATGTGCTGAAAGGTAGAGAAGAGCAAGAGAAGTCAACCGATGTAGTCACGGGTACGTTGCATGTCTTTACTTTCCTTGTGTATGCATTATTATATCCATGATCCACTCTATCATTTGTCACTCCATTGATAGCTAGTAGATTTTATGTGCTTCCTGAAATCTTGCATGATCCAATTTTAGTAAGTACTCCCATAAGGGACGGCATTAGAGCTGAGAAAGTGTAAAAAAATTGCCCAATTCACGTCACTGATATAGTCACTCACGCTGATCTAGTGGAGTTAGCCATTCTCGATTTTGACATAATCTTGGGTATGGATTGGCTTCACAAGTCTTATGCCACAATAGACTGTCGAAACAGGGTAGTGAGGTTTCAGTTTCCAAATGAGTCAGAACTGGAATAGGAAGGGCGTGGTTTAAGTCCAGTCGGTCAAATTATTTCAAACTTAGAGGCCAATAAGATGATATCTAAGGGGTATTTATACCACTTAGTTAGAGTCAATGACTTAGATCAAGAAGTCCCTTCCATAGATTCTGTGCCAATAGTGAATGAGTTCCCACATGTTTTCCGTCGGATTTACCAGGAGTCCCTCCTGAATGTAAAATTGACTTTGGTGTTGATTTAGATCCCAACACCAAGCCAATTTCTATTCCCCCGTATAGGATGGCACCAGCTGAACTTAAAGAGTTGAAGTTTCAATTAAAATATCTACTTGATAAGGGCTTCATCCAGCCGAGCATATCCCCATGGGGTGCTCCAGTATTGTTCGTAAAGAAAAAGGATGGAACCCTTAGAATGTGCATCGACTATCGGCAACTCAACAAAGTCACTATAAAGAATAAGTACCCTCTTCCCAGAATCGACGATCTATTTGACCAACTCCAAGGTTCAAGTTTCTTTTCCAAGATAGACCTTCGGTAAGGCTACCATCAGCTTAGAGTGAGGCGAGAAGACGTCCCTAAGACGACTTTTCGTACTAGATATGGGCACTATGAGTTTCTGGTTATGTCATTCGGTCTCACTAACGCACCAGCCGCGTTTATGGACATTATGAATAGGGTCTTCCGTGAGTACCTTGATTCCTTCATCATAGTATTCATAGATGACATTCTCATATACTCTAAGTCTAAAGAAGAGCATGAGGTACACTTAATAAAGACATTGCAAGTACTGAGAGAACATCAGTTGTATGCAAAGTTTAGCAAATGTGAATTCTGGTTGAGATCAGTGACCTTTCTTGGTCATGTTTTGACCGACCAAGGTGTTGAGTTGATCCTAAGAAGGTTGAGGTGGTGAAGAATTGGCCGAGACCCCTTACTCCTACAGATATTCGGAGCTTTTAGGGTTTAGCCAATTATTATCGCAGGTTTGTGAAAGGGTTTTCCACTATTGCTTCACCATTGACCGCATTGACAAAGAAGAAGGCGAAGTTTGAGTGGTCCGAGAAATATGAAAAGAGTTTTCAAGAACTCAAGGACCGACTCACTTCGGCCCCAGTATCGACGTTGCCGAGAAGTGGTGAGGGGTACGTGGTATATTGTGATGCTTCCCGAGTAGGTTTGGGATGTGTTCTCATGCAGAATGGTAAGGTGATTAGATACACATCAAGACAATTGAAAATCCACGAAAAGAACTACCCTACTCACGATCTTGAACTATCCGCGGTTGTCTTTGCGTTGAAGATGTCGCGACATTATTTATATGGTGTACATGTTGATGTGTGTACTGACCATAAGAGTCTTCAGTATGTATTCACACAGAGGGAGTTGAATCTTCTTCAGAGGAGATGGCTAGAACTTCTCAAGGATTATGATATGAGTGTGCACTATCACCCAGGTAAGGCCAATGTGGTGGCCGATGCATTGAGGAGACTGAGCATGGGCAGCGTTTCACATATTGATGATGAGAAGAAGGAGTTGGTTAAAGAGGTGCACCAATTGACAAGATTGGATGTACGGTTGACAGATGCACCAAGTGGGGGTTTTTTCGTTCACTCAAGTTCCGAATCCTCATTTGTTGTAGATGTTAAAGCCAATCAACACCTTGACCCAGTACTCATGGAGTTGAAAAACTCGGTATTGAGTAAGTTGAATGAGTCATTCTTGTTAGGTCGAGATAGCGTACTCAGATATTAGAACAGATTATGTGTGCCCAATGTGAATGATTTGAGGTCAAATATTTTGGCAGAAGCTCATGGTTCCCGATATTCCGTCCATTCATGTGCCACCAAAATGTACCCAGACCTTAAAGAGGTCTATTGGTGGGAAGGCATGAAGAGAGATATCTCCAAATTCGTGGAAGAGTGTCCGAACTGCCAATAGGATAAGGCCGAACACCTTAAGCCTGGAGGTCTCACTCAGACGATTGAGATCCCAACGTGTAAGTGGGAGGCTATTAATATAGATTTTGTGGTTGGTCTGCCAAAGACTAGGAAACTACATGATTCCATTTGGGTTATTGTTGACATAATGACCAAGTCCGCTCACTTCATACCTGTGAAGTCTACCTTCAAGGCCGAAGACTATGCCAAGATATATATATGAGATAGTGAGATGGCATGGGATTCCTCTATCTATTATTTTGGATAGAGGGGCTTAATTAATTTCTCATTTTTGGAAATCTTTCCGGAAAAGTTTGGGTACACAGGTGAAGCTTAGTACTTCTTTCCATCAACAGACAAATGGGCAAGCAGAGCGTACCATCCAGACCGTTGAAGACATGTTGAGAGCATGTGTGATTGACTTCAAGGGGAGTTGGGATGATCACTTGCCGCTGATAGAGTTCTCTTACAATAATATCTACTATTCCAGTATTGGAATGGCACCTTTCGAAGCATTATTTGGCCGAAGATTTAGATCTTCAATTGACTGGTTCAAAGTAGCAGAATCGGCCATCCTTGGTCCCGAGATTGTGCATGAGGCTGTGTAGAAGGTTAAGATAATTAAGGATAGATTGGCTACTGCTTACAGTCGTCAGAAATCCTATGCAGATAACCGAAAGAGAGCTCTTGAGTTTGAGATGGGTGATCAAGTCTACCTGAAGATATCACCCATGAAAGGGGTTATGAGGTTTTGTAAGAAAGGCAAGTTGAGTCTGAGGTATATAGGTCCTTATAAGATCTTGCAACGAATGGGAAACGTTGCATACGAGCTGAAATTACCTCAAGACTTGGCTTCTATTCATCCAGTGTTTCATGTTTCTATGCTTAAGAAATGTCTAGACGATCCAACATCCATCCTTCCTGTTGAGGGGTTAGGAGTTGATTAGAACCTTTCTAATGAAGAGGTTCCAGTAAAAATTTTACATCGCCAAGTGAAGCGGCTGAGGAACAAGGAGGTTTCCACCGTAAAGGTCCTATGGCGGAACCATCTTGTTGAGGGAGCAACGTGGGAGGCCGAGGCCGATATGAGATCCCGCTACCCTCATTTGTTCAGTTCTTAAGATTAGATATTCTCTTCGTAAGTCTGGTTCATGTTTTAGAAAACTCTAAGTATAAGTGCTTTAGTCGATTAGGTGTGATAGTCCATTAATCGTATGTCTTATAATAGCACTATGTGAGTTAAAATTAAGTTATGTTTGCTATTCATGCTACTGTTTTTGTGTAGCATAGACATGATTTTTGTATTGGATGAGTTGTGATGTGCATTAAGTTAAGTGTGATTGAGAAGGAAATTCCTCAATCTCAAATATGAAGCTTCAGATAAACTTGAATGTTATGCATCATCCAAATAAGTGTGAATCATACATTCACAAAAGAGAAAAGTTTAAGCATGATAAAGTAACTTTCGAAAATCACCCTCTTTGTTTAAATGATGTGTAAGTGTCATTCGGGGACAAATGTTCCTCAGGGGGGGATAATGTAACGTTCCAGAAAATCATATGTCTAATGAAGAGCTCAACATGCCCTTAGGATAGCCTATTAGGGGTACATAGGCACCCCAATGACCAATATTGAGAAATATTGGGCATGGTATAGAAATATTGGCTAAGAGGTATTAGCCAATTTTCTATATATATGAAATATACGTTTTGGGTTGCCATACCCAATCCAAGATTCATTAACGAAGAAGTGTACCTGCAATGAAGACCCTAAGCTAATAAAATATATGTCGTCCAACTCACAAAAGGTATGAGGAATCCAAGTGTCAAGCCTAGATACCATTCCACATGATCATCTAAAATGATCATGTAGATTAAGCAGTGCCCAAGGACATGGTGAGGGTCCTTGGGATAATAAGTAAATATTCCAAATGGGACATCAAGAATAGTTAGTTAGGAAAGTACAACCAACCCATGAGCAAGCACATGGTCAAAGTATGTGGGAACCGGCCGAGAGGGGGACCACGCGACATGCTAACCGAATTCGGTTAGGCGGTTAGGGGCATGTGTGCGGACGGGTCCAGCCAGGTGGGGCCGGGATTCCTAACCAACTCAACATCCTAACTAACTTAACCAACTAGATAACTAACCTATGATCAATCAATAATGACCAGCCAAGGGACCCGACAACCTAAGACCTAGTCGGGTGACACCTAACTAACCTAACTAACTTAGGGACAACCTAGTACCTAACCTAGGATGGTCCAAAGTTGTTAGTTGTGGTCCTAGTGACTTATTGGTGTTTTGGTAATTTCCTTAAGTCCAATATTTAATTAATTAAGCCATCAAATTAATTAAATTGAGCCTTGGTCAAGACGTGACACTTAGCCAATTTTCGGAATTGGCTAAGTCAATGGTTCTCCTATGTCTAGTCAACTTAGGAGGGGTATTTATGTAATTAACTAATTAGTTATTTAATTAAGTTAATTAAGTCTTAAGTTTTTTAACTGAAGATCAGTTCCTAAACCTAGAATTCATGATCAAACCTTGAGAACTCACGACGCTAAGGCAGTAGAATGCAAACCGCAAAACGTAAGAACGCTAGAGAAAATTCTTGGGCGTTTTCAAAGTACTATTCAAGGATTTCGTGTAGAGTGATGGTCGTAGATTCGAATATACATAAGGTATGGGTTTATCTCCTGGACTTCTTTCTCCAAGAGAACTTTCTTCCCAATGATTCAAAGATCTTTAAAACTAGGGTTGTTCCTTTGTTCTCGTCGAACGCCTTGTCCCTAGTATCCTTTTCTATTCCATGTTGAATAGGCTAGAGATCATGTTGTTAGTATGTGGTGCTGACTGATCTTATGTGTAATGCTCTTGAATTATGAATGTCGATTAATCTATGAAGTGTTGATCGTATAGAGTTAAGTGCTTAAAACGTGAATTATGAATCGATGATGTGTTAGTTACACCCGTAATTGTTTAAGTGTTGATGTGTTTGTCCGAATGTTGTCTTGCTGTTATTGTGACATTATGATGATGCTAAAGTCATCAAATGTTAATATGATGATGTCCAATATGTCTTAAAAACGTTACCCTAAAGTCATGAACTAAGAATTTGCTTAAAAGACAACTATGAAATCACATCTTGAATTAATTGACTACCTGTTGCCAATAAAGTTGGCTAATACTACTTTGTCAAAACGAATGCATGCTAATGGCTAGGAGCTTATGTTAATGATTGAAAGATTGTCTAAAGGTTCATACATATTCAATTTAAACATGAACATACGTGAAATTGGTCTATTCCAACAAAAATGGTTATGTAGTTTAATATCCCAAATGTTGAGGCCAATACTAATCATATGCCAATCTTTTGTAGTTAGAATATCAAATGATATTATAAGCACTTCTAAAGTAAGTCAATGAATCCATAACCAAGGGCATGTCATGCATTGGGAAAACTCCCAACATGCTCTAAAAGAATGAACTATGAACATATGTAACTCATTGAAAGAAGTGCTCATCGTCCAGAAACGATGAAATGAATCTACTACACTAAAGTAAAGAAGTAACGTGAATTATAATATAATTAAAGGGGTTTAAACTAAAAAAGTGACCAGAATGGGGTGTTAAATAAAGTGAGACAAGTCTTACTCACATCTAAGCTACTATGTTAAAAGAATACTCACGAATGAAGGTGTTAGAATGTGTGAGACTAGGCTCATTAACACCTACGGATGATATGTAAGGACAATTCATATTTCATCAATGTAAAGTAAGGATGATATGTAAGGACAATTCACATTTCATCAATGTAAAGTAAGGATGATATGTAAGGACAATTCACATTTTATCAACGTAATGTAAGGATGACAAGTCATCAAAAGAGTAAGTAAATCTCAATCTAGAAGCAATCTTCCATAATGATTGAGTCAACTCTAAAAGATAAAGAAGATAATGAATGTGAGCACATCACCGATAGAATAGTTATGAGCATGTTCTTGCACATGTATGTCTCATGTGACGAGGCTACCACCGAGGTGGATAAGTAGTCTCATTAAGTTCGTAGTCTTCGAACTATGTCTAGCCAACATAGGAACTAGCCAGTGGTTTCCACCTAAGCGAGCTAGGCATGTTCGATTTCACTTTGGCCGGTGATTCCACCCCTTTTCGGTGTGGGCAAACACTGGATTTCATATTTATCTCACATGATCTATGTCTGTTAATGCTCACGATATGTTCTTGGTTCACTATAGCCGTGAGCCACTCCTTTTCGGTGTGGAGTGAAGACTTGAGATGGATTCCCCTTAGCCGGGGATCACCCCTTTCCATGTGTTCGCCAGACACTGGATTTCATGAGTAGCTCACATGATCTAGATCCATTTTAACCGGTGGATCATCCCTTTTCGGTGTGGGGCAGACACTGGATTTCATGTTAGCTCGCGTGATCTTATTACCTATGATGTCTCTATGAAAGTGAGAATGATGATGATGATGGAACGTATGTTCAAAGTGAGCAATGAAGAAGAGCTTAAGAATGTCAATTGCCAATATCACACTCATGAAGTTTCAGCAAATAATGGGCAAAGCCAAATAAGATTGGCTTATAATGACTTCTTAAATGATGCCAATAAAGGGAAGTAGAGACATAACGTTAACTAAATACCCCATAACTTCCCTAATATGAAAGTAATGAAATAAATGGCATGATCAATAGAGAATGGTTTATGAAATGTAATGAATATGTAGTGTGAAAAATGACTCACTATAAGGTATGGATATCATTCCTTAGTCCTTGGATTACTTACAATTCATTTTGGGTATGGGACCACAATGAATCATTGCACTTGTAAGTAAAACGTAGGACCAAAGGAATTATTTAACTACACAACAAGAAGAAGGAAAAGACTGAAAAATAAACGTAGTCTCCAAAAAGGAGCTCTTGAGTTGGGCATATCAAAATTTCCATTCTTTGCTCGAGTTATTGTAAAATTATGTTGATGATACTAATGTCTTGTAATCATATAGAAAATGAGTTGTGTGCTTTGAATGCATTAAAATACATCATATTCATACCACAATTCACAACTAACAAATTAGGAAAGTCTAATGACTAGACTTTCCAGAAATGGCATGTTGCTTAGGAAGAGCTTTCATTGATCATGCATAGCTTTATGTGTATGTGTGCATACACCCATACTTAGTACAAGTGGTGTACTAACCCCCTACTATTTTCTATTTTATAGGTGCAGGTCAGAGGGAAAATTGGCGACACTTGCAGCGGTTTGGACTTCAGCATTTTCTCCAGACCATTTGGTAGGTCCTCTTGATTTCGAGGATGCTACACGCGTTAGTCTTGCTTTAGATATAGACATAGCAAGTGGATATTGTCCCTAGCGTTTCTTTCACATTTCATTTCGAACCTTTTGATGTAAGGCCGTTTTGTCAAATATTTATGATATATTCATCTTAAGTTTTGAATTGATTCTTAATATTAGATGGTTGTCTATTGATGTTGAGCTTAGTGTATAATGTTTAATACGTAATAACTATATGAAGTGTAAGTAAACTTCATACATATAAAAAGTTTTAAATTTTTTTCAAATTTAACTAGATGAATATGATGAATGCAAGATGAGGCTTGTCTGCGAGCTCTGAGAGGTTAACGACGCCGGTGGTGATTCGGATTCCAAAATCCGGGTCATTACAAAGGTGATTGAGGAGATCATGGATGATGCGCTATGCAAACCTCTTTGGTAGGCACATACTTGGCTGACTCTAGTGGAGCTGGTACTGCTGATTTTACTTGGGGAACCAATGCCCAAGATCAGAGTGTTGCACCTAGCATAGATTCCCCGATAGATGGAGTGACTGTGTGAACAAGACTTTCTTTACCTTACTCTCTGTTATTTTAATTCAGTCTTGCATGTTTTATTGCATTTGATGACAAATTATTTTTTTGGTTGTGGTGGGATGAGGTATTTTAATACCTACGTTTTGTGATTATTTCATCTGTTTATATATTAGTTTTATACTATAAATTGTTCGACTTTTTCACTGTTTTATGGATGTTTGAGCTTGTGGCTCTGTATTTTGGATGTAGTTGGTTTTTGACCCTTTTGAAGTTTTTGTGCCACCTCTTGGTTTGTTTGAATGTGGTTATTCCTGTGCAAATTTTAGTACTGGTATTGATCAACACCAATGACGTAAATAGTTTTCTAAATCAAACAAAAGTGAATGAGTGGCTACGATGAGGCTAAATTAAGTTGCGTAGAAACCTTGTGAACTTTATGAATCTCGTTGTTACTAGACGATCATAAGATTAAGTCTCTTGTAATGAACATTGGACACTAGCAAAATTGTAGAGTCTTGTTTTATATTATTGGCAATGCCTTTTGTGATGAGCTTACCATGAACCATCTGCGATGACACCTAGAATTTGCTCCGTTTATCCGGTTGACTTAGTGATGCACACTCCTGGAATGATCTTAGGAAACAATTTTGAAGTGCGTAACAACTTGACATTCTACCTCTTTTGTGACCAACCTTGTGAGTGTGTGAACCTTGTTTGAACCTCTTTGAGCCTTCCCCTTTTCTTGGATGAAACTTGAGCAAATGAAACATCTCTTTACCCATTCGCCCATAATCCTCATGAAGTGTGGTGTGTTTTAATATCCATCAAAGGCCAAAAGCCTTAGGTGGGGATGTGGTGAAAAAAAAAAAGGAAAATCAATATATGTAAAGAAGTCTCCCTTTACCCTTGTACTTGAAAAAAATATAACCAATCCATACAAGAAAATAGGAAAAAATGTAAATAAGAAAGACAAAGGTAAAGAATGAAAAAGTTTTGAAATAAAGTAGTTAAAGTACCAAAAGAAAATCGGGTGTTCAGTAGTCCATGAAAATTGAATAACTGGGTGAATTTTGCGCATGAATTAAAATGCTGAAGAAAAGAATGGAAAGTTGTTCATCCCACATTTCATGAGGATAATAGCCACTGAGCCTAAATGACCAAACCATTACACTCGGCCCAGTTACAAGACTTGAAGATCTTTTTTATCTTGACTAAGTTGAAACAAATTTTTTGTTGAAAATAAAGGCAACCTAACCGGTGAAGTCATGCATGTATTCATATTTTTGAGTGTGGGAGTTGTATGTGATTCCGGAGCTTTAAATTATTGAGGAGTAGTGTGTGAATATGGGATCATTCTTTGTGTGAGGGATTTTGAGTACCTTTGTTTAGCTTGAACTTGTCTTTGATGCAAGTATTGTGAACTTGAGAATCTTTTGTAATGGTGAGTCACAACTTGAACCTTTAATCGAGCCTTGCACATGAAAGTTGAATCTTTTTTTGTGCATTCATGATTAAGTCTTGCGTAGAACTTTTTGAGACATCACTTTTAAATTTATGAACTTGAGAACTAGAAAACGTCTAAGTTGGATGTGTTGATGAGTCCGAAATTTGGACTCATTTAAGGCTTTATTTAAAATGATTTAGTGTCCTGAAATGCTTATTTTGTGACTATAATATGTAAAATTCTTGATTACTAGGTATATAGATTGAGTTACAAATCAAGGACACTAATTTGCAAAAAGGAACCAAGCAAGCAGAAAAAGTAAGGAAAAGAAAACCGGTGATCGCCTAGTCCACTTGGCGAGTTGCCGCATGGCTATTTGACAACCTAATGTTCTAGTGTTGTCACAACCTGAAACCATACCCTAGAATATAGGATACAATCTTGGATTGTAACCGACGTCGTCGACCACTCAGAGGTCTAAGACAAGCCTCTCATATCATTCATTGCATTGGCATAGTAAATTTAGCGGAAAATTTAAAACTATTTATAGCACATCATATGCTAGAAACTTCAACTCATATATATATATAAAACATAAGCCATAATACATTTATATACCTTAAGTCTCTTTTCCATCTTAGACTCAATAACTTTAGAGTACATTAGAGACACGGCCCATAAGACACATTACATAACTATACAATATTTGAAGACTTTACATTAAAGACATAAGTAGGACATCCTTGAACTTTAAGGATTCCATTCATTGATCTTGGGAAATCATCTATCAAGCTCTTCACCATTAAAGACATACTTTAAGCATCCATAACCTACACTTTGTATAAAAAGTAAAGATGAATGGGATTAGCACAAGAATGTACTAAGTATGGCAACCATGCAAAAACATGCATTTAAAATGGACATTTTCTTTGAAACCATACTTCATGCCATTTTGAGTAAATCTTCATAAAACCTTTAAGCAATAGCATTTATATCATTTTCATACTTCATAGAAACACAATCAAAGTCCAAACATCATAGAAAAGCACTTATAGAATTTAAGTCCAAATTGAGGTCACTTTACAGTTAACTCTAATCTCTTAACAGTGAACTCCTCCTTTATATTCATTAATCCTTCCAAGTAACCCTTTAGTGATACTTGGTACAACACATACCATCATAAAAGTATAGTACAACATAGACCTAGTTAAACCAAGACTAAAAGGACATTACATTGAACTCCTAGTCATTATGCACATATACTTATTTTACTTCACATAGAACCTTATAAATCCTAACTCATGTCCTCAATCTAAATCTACTAGAGCGATGTACATGTAAGGCCCCATAACCTCACACATACTTAGTAAACCTATCACGAGACCACAAGCCTTTACATCTAAATCATATATCAACATAGTAAGAGAAGAAAACTTCATTTAAGTCAAGTAAGACCTTTATCATATAGTCAACAAGATCAACATCATGCATAAAGACTCATATCATGCACATCTTCATGAAAAATAGATAATTACTACAATGTCATACTTAAAGGACACATACATAATCATATGCATTAGGTTACATTCCTAAGACTTCCTAAGGAGTCACTTGTGCAATGTCTAGATGGGTTCATTACTTCCACCTATCCTAAGTAACATACCTTAAGTCCTCCTAGTTAGGATCCTATTCATTACTTCCATTGTCCATTTTACCTTTAGGGAAACCATAGCCTTAACCGACACTAAGACCATGGGTGCAAATCATGGAATTTGGTGTTGTAGAGCCTTACACCAAAGGAAGGTGTTCCTACCTAGCCAAGGTAGAACATTAACATACATCCTAGCATCCTAAGTGATTTCACTTTTCTAGATCCTATGTGGCAAGCATAGTTTATGGAACTAAGAGATAGGTATTCCCTCTAAATACCATTTGGTAATGGGGCCTCACCTCATGAGAAAACATGAGTGAATCTTCCTCAAGGAAAGTCAACACATCATGTAGGTCCATAGGTTGGTATTCCTCTAAGAAAAGTTAACACTCTATAAGGGACAAATGGTGAATCTTCCTCCAAGGAAAGTCAACACCTCTCAATGTCAAGTTCACTCGGTGCTAAGCTAAGTTCCCTTTATCAAAAAGCCTGTATTACATTTATTTATAAAAACATAGGCTTAGGATATTCATTATTCATATGCTTATAGCATATGCAAGCACCTATCTAGTTATAGAGTATTCTTGGGCACACCTTTCAAGGCCTCTCTCATTTACTAGACCATCATCCATGTGTGTGAGTATACATAGATGTGAACAAACCTTTCACATAACACATAATGTCACACATGTTCCTATATCAATGCATGAGTCTATAGGCATAACTATATGAGCAATCCTTTCATATAAACCTACTAAGACACTATGCACATTCATACTTCATCATATCATATACATCATATTCATAATATGTTCATATATTCATCTCTCATATATATATAGAAACCAAACCTAGGAACTATCCTATCAAGGTACACATGTGCAATGCATAGACAAGGTTCCATACCCCAGTCCATACTAGTACACCTACCAAGTCATCCTAGTAAGGGGATACAAATCATACTTTCATAAACATCACCTTAATATGTATAGTAGTAAACACTAGTGAATATGAGAACTACCTTTCATTTAGACACAATGACCTATACTACTTGTATCATGCATGTAGGTGAGAGTGTGTGTGCATTGGTCAACATGATCACATAATGGCTATCAAAACACACTGAGGCAGCCACCCTCTTAGATCATAACACTTCATCAAGCATAGACCACACAACACACAATAACATAGGAGACAAGCCAACTTCATAATACACTTAAGACTCCTAACTTGTGCTATTCATGCATTCACATAGGGGTACATAGGTAAGGGATTATCAACGCCTTTTTAACACATCAATGGCAGCACCTATACTTTACCCTAACATGAGTATACACATGCTCATACAATAGCAATACATCCTAGATCACAACTAGAATAGAGAAGTTGGCATAAGCTTCTCGTAGTATCATCTTAAGCAGATGTTCATAAGTTCATCAATTTGCCTTCAAAACCATGGTAAACACATATATAATGAAAATAAAGTAAACACCGCCACCATAAGTGGACCATACCACACAATGCCATACAAGGCTTCATCAACATTTCTATAAAGAATAGAGAAGTAGAAGAGTAGAGGAAATAGGCATTCTTACCAACTCCTAAACCTTTGATCCTCATTGATCAATATACCTTGTTTATCAATAATTCATATATATAGCAGTAGCTAAATGTACTTTAAACATATAACAAACTATGTACAAGTCGCTACAAGATTATACTATAACATAATACAACATAACAACATACTAGGAAAGTAGAACAACATAGATCATTAGGTAATTTCCCTTGCATTGATTTTAGATAATATTTCACACATATTATAAGTTTAAGGCAGTAGCTAAACCTACATTTAAACATATTGAAATCATGATTACATACCTTCAAGATTAAGGTTACAACATAGGCATTTAGGCTTATCGATTTGCTAGAGTATAGAAGAATTTACCAATACTATGAACTCTCTAAAGCTTTGATCATCATTCATATTTTATCAAAAATACACTCATTAGGCAGTAGCTAGTTATATAGGAAATCAAGATGAAATCATGCTTCCTCTAACCACAATTCAAGATCTATCACACACTTAGCTTTTTGACTACATAGCCTAAAGGAATCTAGATCAATTCATGCAAGCCTTTCTTAATTTGATCATTAAGGATTTATTCCTACAAAATTCATCCATTATATCACCCTAAAACAGTAGCTACAGCCGTTCATACATAATGAACATTCTACACAACCAATCTCACAATCGACTTCAAGGCAACATGTAGAAACATAGGAAATTCATGTTCAAATCTTCATATATTTATCATCATGGACTGATCATAATCAATTCACCATCAATTAATGTAAATAACAATAAACACAAGCAATTCAACGCAAGAGAATCACCATTTAATCAAGAGCAAGCCATAGTCACAAAGCCCATGCAAGAGCTAAACCAATTTTGGAAGGAACATGGGTTCATCATGCAATTGGAGTGAAATCACGTTAAAAACACTGTATTAACTTCAATTAATCATGATTCAATCGTTCAAAACCATTTTAGAAAGAACCCATGGCTAGATTGAAGAAGAAGGACTTTGATCATATTTTTCTTCTTTGAAATCTTTTAGAATGGCTCTCTAGATGAAAATATAACTAGAGATGAAGATGACCATACCTTTTATTAATTTAAAACCTCTTAAACATGATGATTCATCCATGTAAAACCCAGCTTGAATCTGTTCTTGAGCTTCACCAACAATGGTGGTTTCTATAGAGAGTATTTTGGGAGGGAAAGGCTTAAAACATGTGGGTTGATTTTAGAATGGGTTGATCACGTTTTTGATGACTTTTATACACCCAAAATTACATAAATAAACCCATAATAATCAGTTTAGGACGTGGGGTGAATTTACCATTCACCCCTTTAAGTTACAGCACGCAGCTGCCAGTTGACAGTGCACCCACGACGATGGCATTGACGGGGCGTCGAGGCTATGACGGTCCGTGCCTGGCCTACGTCGCCTGACACTTAGCCAAAAATTGTCTTAAGACCTGCCCAAGGCATGTGTCCCTCGACGAGACCTGCTCGACGGGCCGTTGGTGGACCAACGATCCGTCGTTGGGTCCATCAATGGACACTGCCCAGGCAGTGTCTTAGGAAGCTTTGGGTCCTTCTTTTGGGGCCTCTTGTGGGGACCTTTAAAAGTCGTACCCGGACGTTTCCAACACTATTATAAACCTTAACAAGTTATAGACCTTCCACATAAATTTCATCAAAAAAAAAAACACCTACAAGACGTCCAAACAGGCCACGCCCCATCATGACACACGATGAACGTCTTAAGGGCTATCTTTCAAACGCCTAGGACGTTCTTGGTCGTTTGACCTCCAAACTTCTCGAAACTTCATATACTATCATTTAACATCATTATAAACCATTTAAAGACTTCATAATCTCATTAATCACACATAATCACATAGAACCACATATGAGGCATTTAGATGACTTAGTTGTCGAACGTTTCGGTTGACCCTTGACGTTTGACTTCCAAATCACTTCAAACTTTATACAGTGCCTAAAAACCATATTATAAGTCATTTTAGGACCTTAGAACATTAAGACGAACATGTTAGGATCTAGAAACCCTATCTCATTTTGGGGTCTTACAAGTGTGCTATGCCTTGAAGGAGAAAATAAAATTTTCTAGATAATGGAGAAGTTTGCGAATCACCGAGTTGTTCAACGAAGTAGTGTTAGATCTCCCAAAGTTACAGACCTTGAGGAAGTTGAAGGCCAAGATAGAATGGCAAGAATATAGAACAGAGGGTGGAATGTGACTGGATTGGCGAGCCTGACTTACTGCCCTGAATGACTCTTCACAACATACTTTTGGTGACTATAGACACATCCTTGAACATTTAGTTTAATATCACATTATTATTAAAGATTGAGTTCTATGTGTTTGGCATTGAATTATGAGTATCGAGACATGTTTTCCCAGTTATTCCTAAGCTTTTGAGAATTGAAGTTTTTTCATTTTCGAGAATTGGAAGTTAGTATTTGATATACTTCAAATTGGAACATTGTAAGAATAAATAAATCTTTCCCAGTTGATGGAAACTCAATTTGGTAAAGATTTTTCTCTTTTTATAATGTCTAGATAAAACCCCAATTCTTGGGGTTTTATTATGTGATTATCATTTGATTTATTTTATAGATATTGCTAATTGTTTGTTTAAATGTTGTTTAGAATTGAGTGTAATCAGTTGTTGTGGTTTGATTAAACAATCATAGTTGAAAATGCAGTTCTACCTTCATGTTTTTGGCTTGCTCTAGAGAGAGGTTTTAAATCAAGCTTATTGATTGAGGGTAATTGGGTATTGGGTTGACATGAGTTTGGCTCGATAAAGTGATTCCTATAATTTGTCCCTCATATTTATCTCGAGAGAATGAATAAACTAAGGTTTAGGTTGGTCTTATTTTACTTGCTAGTTGATGCTCGAGAGAAATCAACTATATTCGGGAGAAAAATTTCAAGAAATAATTTATTCCCTCTTTGGCTTAACTTACTCACTAATATACAACTATTTCCTAAGAGTTGAAATTACCCATTTGTTTATATATGTCTATAACCGAATCACATTCCAAGAACCTGTGTCATTATTGTACTTCGCATTATTTGTTGTTTTTGTCGTTGATAACTAAAACCAATACCCTTTTTATTTTATATGGTTGTCACCCCCTGATTTAGATAATATTTTTATACGATAGTGTGTGTTCCTATGACTTATTTGACCATATTCATACTTTTCAACAGATTCACAAACATATACCGCTACCTATGGAATTCGACTCCAACTTATTTAGTTGGATTTTATACTGACTAACGATCATTGACACTTTGAATTGGATGAAGTGTCCTTGATATGTTAAATCAGTGAACTCAGCTTATCACCAAGTGGAATCCATGCTGAAATTATTAGAACGTATAGATGTATTTTTTAAAAGAAGAAAATGAGTTCCCACATTATACACTACTAGTTTTTTAAGTTCTTATATCTAGAATTTTTCTTTTACATTTTGAGCTAATATTTAGCTAGCTTTAGTTCATAGATTTTCAAATATTTTTGGAAAATATTATTTGTGTTAAAATTTGGGTAAATGTTACCATATGTTTGTTAGAAGTAATTTGAAAACATATTTAACTTTTTTTTAGAAAAGATGATTTATACCTAAAAGTTTTAAAACCTATCAAAACTAACCAAATGTTTGGATTATAAGTCAACTGGATCTTCATTGCAACAAATAACAATTAGTCTCCATGACACTGGAGCAATATGGCAGTTCAGAGTGACTACAACAAGCATCATTCCATACATCATGAATTAGACAAACACATGACTTTGTTACCCTGAGCCAATGGTTCATCATTTTCATCAATAACCATATTATCACATTCATATTCACTAAATTTTCCATCAATACTTTGGTCTTTACATAAAGAATAATGTAAGAAAACACCAAAAACTATTATAGAGGGTGTTTTTATGAGAATTAAATGTTTGGGGTCAAATTTAAATTTGTAGAAGATCCCGAAAAGCAGATTTGTCCCAAATACTAGTTCTTTCTAGTATTTGAGAATTTTTGTTATTTACCAAAAAAAAATTGAAAATAAAGGTAAATTATATGCAGCACTATTTTCCAAATATTCCCCAAATTTTAATTGGGAAATATATGGCCAAATGGTTCCTTAGATATATTATGTGGTTTTTCATTTCAATTTGAGCACTTGGAGGCTTCTGGATCGTTGCCCAATCTGATGGAAAGCCTTGTTGGTAAATATTTCTTGTTCTTTACTATGTTTGGATAAAAACCCCATTCTTGGGGTTTTTATTATGAAGTTGAATAAATTATTTAGCTTATAGGTGTTGTTAGTTATCTATTTCACTGTTGTTTTGAAGTAGTTTTAATTAATGGTTCGTGTTTTAATTGAGAAATTTTAGTTGCAAATGAAATTCGAGCTTAGTACTCTATATTTGGTAGGAACAAAGTGTCATTGTTTAATTGATAGATGATGATTCTATTGATTGTGTTGTTGTAGATCTAGCATGATAAAGTGGGTTTGAATGCAACCTTACAAATCTAGCATGAAAAAGTTTGTTGATTAAACTAATGGGTTGTTAAATTGTGTTCTGCATGTTGAGGTTAGAAAGAACTCACTTGATTAGCAATACTTAATTGTAAAATGAATACTGAACCAAAAACCCATCCTACCCACTGAGATTAAACGACTTTGAGTAATTAGTAAGCAACAATTACTCGAAATTACCATTCAATTTTTTGCACTACCAAGAAACCTTCAATTTACAATAAATGTCAAATGGGGGGATTTTGTAACAAAATTTACGACTATTAAAACTTGAAGTTAGCAAATAGAGAAGGTTTCTTGGGAGTGCAATAAATTGAATGGTAATTTCAACTACACTTCATCCAATTCTAAGTGTAGTTGAGCTTTATAAAAAAATAATGTCATTGTCGGGGAGTAGTGTGTAGAATTCTTTTATTGAAGTTTGGTCATGAACTTATTTTCTTATAGTGGAATTATCTTATTTGTGTTCTTTGTTTGTTTCTCATAAGATCATGAAGAAATAAGTGCCAATGGGAGCAATGTTTGGAAACATGGTAACAACGATGACATCGTGAATTTGCATGATATCAATGATGATCAGTTCAGAAGTGTGGGTGCTATCGTGAAATCGTGAATTTGTAAACTTTAGGCCTTACACTATTTTACATGACCAAAACCATGTTTTAGTTGTTGCAAATGTAGGGTCTATTTTGAGGACTTGCTTATGAGGACCCTCATGACCGCATCCGAAACTTTAAGGATGTGTGTGGGCCATTATCTTCCAAGAACATTAGTGAGGATTTAGTCAGAGTTCGTTTGGTTCCCTTCTCTCTAATGGGATAAGCAACGATGTGGTTGGCTGATTTCAAGAGAATCAACTTCGGAGGAGGAGCTCACTGATGCTTTTATGTAAGGTTTTTCCCTCCTTCTAAGATGATTAAGTTGAGACATAATGTTCAGAAAATCAAGACATTTGATGGAGAAGCATAACATGTGATATGGTTGAGGTTGTAGACGTTGTTGCTCCAATGTATAACTTATGAGCTATCATGTGTTGTTAACATATTTTTACTGGTACCTCGACCTAGTGAACAAAGGTGTGGCAAACCAGCTCATTTGAGGAGGAATCATACAACAAATGGTTCATATAACATCTACCCTTCTTGAAGAGATAATAAAAATCAATTGCTCTAGTTACACTAGAGAAGAGCAGGTGGCTCCAATTGGGGATGACAAAGGAACAATTGGAGAAGAACCAAGAGAGAGATGAGACATATAGAAAATGATGACTCAACTAATGTCATTAGAAAATTATTTCATCCGGAGTGGTTGTAAAGCTATGAATCCAGCTGAAGCGAGATTTTTAGAAAAAGAGATACAACAAGTGTCATGACTAGAGAAAGGTTTTCATCCGAGCTCATTAAGGCTGGGAGAAATAAATGTTGGAACATATTAAGTGAGGATGTATGGAGAGATCGCAATCAATATTGGTCTGATGAAAAAAATTTGGAGAAGAGAGGATGATAACGATGCGTGTTATATACACATGGGTGATAGTTAAAGATGGAGGGACAACTCCAATAGCTTTCAGGTAGATGATTTGTTGTCTTGTATTTTAAAAAATGTAGAAGGGTTTGAAGAAGTGTTTAAATAAATTAAAGTGGGATTCCATCCTTTAATAATATGATAAACTCAAACTTTGATTCCATCAAGTATATCAAATTCAAAATGAGGCAAATTTCAGCCGAAGAAGAGTCTATACCACAAGAGTGTCTCTCAAATGATATGATTGTAAATTCCAAGGTCAGTCATGATAATTTTTTGGCGCTGATCAGTCGGAGTTTAAGAGCAGTGGGTGGTAATGTGAAAGTGGATAATGAGTAAGACACTATTAAAAAAGGAAATGATGGCATTGGTATATGGATTTGACCAAGAACACGAACATGACACGCCCGAAAAGTTGATGAAGTTCCAAAACACTCATCACCCGAGAAATGCACCAATCAAATTAAAGGGCTGCTTCTAAGTAAGAACCAACAAAACCGTTGCCCAAAGTCAACCCATCATCACCTAAAAGACTAAAAACAGGTATGAAGATGCAAAGTTCAACAAATTTTTATTTATTTTCAAGACTCCTAATAATATTAATTTAGTGGATGTCTTTCTTGAAAGCCAAGGTATTCAAATTTCATGAAAGAATTGGTCTCCAAAAAGAGGAGTATGCATTTTAAAAAGGTTGAGGTGTCTCATTGTTGTAGTGCCATCACGACAAGCAATGTGGTTATCAGTATATCTTATCCGGGGCATTCACTATTCTTTGCACCATTGGCATGCTTCAATTTGTTAAAGAATTGTGTGATTTGGGAGAAAGTATTAACTTTACATTGTATGCCATTTTCTATCTACTTGGGTTAGGTGAACCTAATTAGGCAACATAGAGTTTTCTCATGATCGATCGATCTATTAAACATCCCATTGGCGTACTTTGTGATATTTTGGTGAAGGTGGATAGGTTCATATTTCCGACCAACTTTGTTAGTTTGGAATGCGAGATTGACGCAGAGGTACCTATTACTTTAGCAAGGCCGTTGTTGGATGCCAGAAGAACCCTTGTGGATGTTGAAAATGGTGGGTTAAAGTTTAGGTTAAATGATTAGGAGGTTAACTTCACTGTGTGCAAATTGATGAAGCAACCTAGTGACATTCATGTGGTCTCAACCATCGATGTGTTTGACGAAGCAGTGGCTAGTGTGAGTGAAGTGTTTTGTGTGTGTGAGCCCCTTGCTGCCATCCTTTCGAATTATGATGAGGAAAATATTTAGGATTATGAAAGTTGCTTCTACTTTATCGAGTTTATGTTCTGATTCTAAAAATCCATTGGAACTGGACATTGAACTCAAAAATTGAGAAAGTCCTCCCGCTAAACAATCCACCAAAAAGCCACCGATGCCAGAGATGAAGGTGCTCTGTGCTCACCTTCAATATGTGTTTTTGGGAGAAAACAAAACCTTTCACGTCATCGTTATATTGTCGCGATCTTCTTGACTGGAAAGTAATATTACTTATCAATTTGTTAAAACGATATATTAAATCCATCGGATGGACAATTTATGATATTGAGAGAATCACCCCCCCACCCCCAGATTTGCAGTCATAAAATCCAATTGGATAGTGAATGAAAACCAAGCGCCCAGAACCAAATGAGACTAAATCATGTGATGCAAGAAGTGGTGAAGAGAAAAATCATCAAGTGGCTAGATGTATATGTTATATACCCTATAGCGGTTAGAAAATGGGCGAGTATCGTGCAATGTGTACCAAAAAGGAGGTATCACGGTGGTCCCAAATGATAAATGGGAATTTGGGTCATGAGACGGTTATCCGGTGGCGTGTATGCATGGACTATAAAAAATTGAACGCATGGACCAAGAAAGATCATTTTTCCTATACCATTTATGGACCAAATGATTGATAGGCTTGCGTGGCTTTGATGTTATTGCTTCATAGATTGTTATTTTGGGTATAATTAGATTTCAATAGCACAAGTAGATTAAGAGAAATCAACTTTTACATGTACCTATGCGATATTTTCTTTTAAAAGAATACCTTTTGGGTTATGCAATGCATTGAAAAAGTTCCAACGATGCATCCTCTCTATTTTCGCTGTGATGGTTGAAGACTCAACGGAGGTCTTTATGGATTACTTTTTTTTGTGGGTGATTTTTTTGAAACGTGTCTTTTACACATTGAGATGGTACTAGAAAGATGTTCAAAGACGATCTTGTTCAAAACTTGGAAAAAATTCGTTTCATGGTCAAAAAGGTATTGTATTCGGGCATAAAATCTTAGGAGAAGGAATAAAGGTGGATCAAGGTAAAGTCGAGGTGATTTCTAAACTACCACCTACCTTTAGATGAAAGGCATTCGAAATATTCTAGGACATGCAAGTTTCTACATGCGGTTCATAAAGTATTTCTTTAAGGTGGTCCAACCCTTTGTAAATTCTTTAAATGGAATATACTTTCAACTTTGATGAAGGTTGTCTCAAGGAATTGTTAAGCTTAAAAGAAAAACTAGAGTTAGCTCCGATCAGGTTTTCTATCAAGTTGAGTAGTCCACTCAAACGGATATGTGATGCGAGTGATGTAGCTTCGGGAGATGTCCTTCGTCAAACTTAACATCCATAACCCTAAAAAGATGGTAAATACACCCTTTGGAATTTATTTTCCTAGATTTGAGGCAAGAGACAAATTTACCTCTAGGGATATAATTTCCCCCCTTCAGTTCTATACTAGAATTATTTGGAAAGGGAAACTTAGTTACCCGAGTCCTACAATCAATAAAGGGATAGAGAGAATGCAACCAGTCCATATGCCAAAATAAATAAAAATATAACATGTCTAACTCCACAAAATGCACCAAGGTAATTTTATGGGACAAAGAATTAGGAAAACTCCTATAGACTCTTTTTTCCTCTACCGAGTCACCCACTGGGGTAGAAAACCATAAAACGCTATACTACCAATACGGGGAGTATTTCAAATTTCATATCCACAAAAGGTGTCACAAAAGACAAGGAGGCACCGGGATCTAACAATTCATATAAATCAATGGAAAAGTCTTGCAACATACCGGTCACTACATTCAGGATTAGTGAACGGTATGTTAGATGTCTTTGTCACCTTGGGATTGAAGAGCATAAAAATGGTTTTTCTTTGAAGCTTCAGAATATGAACTACTAGGAGAAACTTACTAGCCCTTTCTTGATTCTTGAGCATGGGACAATCTCTCATCATATGACCATTTCCCCATAATTATAGAACCATCTGTGACAACTGTGTAGTTACTATAATGTTTCGTGCCATACTTGGCACAAGTAGGCCTCACCATAGAAAGTCTACTAGTATTGACTTCTTGAGGCTTTAGGTAAGACACCCTAACTTTATTAACACATGGAGCTCTAAAAAAACTTTTATTGTAGAACCTTCTCTTCAAACATGGTTACCCTTTACCCTAGGACTTACCTTTGGAATAATTCCCATCATCAGTCCTTACTCTTTTTTGTTACACATCACAAAAAAAAAAATTAGTAGGTGAAGCTAGAACCTTGCGTGACAGTTTTTGAGTTTGGTGTGAGGTTAAATGTTGTAAGATGGTTTCCCAAACTTAGGATGAGGGTTTTAGGTGTCAAACTTTATGTACGAATCCCGAAGGACAAACCAAGGTTCCTTGAGGAGGACCCTAAATACAAACCCCAAAGACTCCCCAAGATTTTCAAAAGAGTCCCAAAAGTGGAGCTACAAATGGGACCTACGGGGAATAGGTACATCCACGCCACGTGAGTATAGCTCGTGGGTCAATTTCTAGAAAATGAGTTGCAGGCCATGGACCTAGGTATGGTTCTAATGTGTTATTATGACTTCTTGGTAAATATGCTTATGTGTGTATACTAAAAGCGTATGATGATTCTCAAAGTTGTTAAATGTGTGGTTTTCAACAAAAATGTCCTTTTTAGCATGATTTTAGCATGGCTATAATACTTAGTGCATCTTTCTGCTAAAGAATATTTCTTCTACATTCTTACAAAGTGGAGGTTCCGGATCATAAGGTGATTTCATTGGATTCAAGATTCGAGGACATATGAGTCTTTAGTAGTTTCTTTCTTGTAATTTTATGTTTCAGACTATGTTGAAGGGTTGTGACCCTATTATTGATTCAATGTTGTATTAAATGGATAAATGAGACAAGCCGGCTTCTGCTTTGTTGTTGAATAAAGACTTTGATTGTATGGATTAATGTTTTCAAATTCTGTATCATTTCTGATGCCTTATGTTATGAATGCTACGAGGCTTTAATGAGGCTCTTCATAGTCTTTTACGTCGTGTTACGTTTGGGGAGTAGACACGAGTCTTAAAAAACATGGTATGAGGGCACAAGATGTAGGGAAGGTTTTAGGATGATGTCTTATAATCCACGTCTAGTAGAGTCTTGTTCATATGTCAAGGGCGCCATATTATTTAATGAGAGGCGATAAGATTTTAAGAAACTACACTTCTTTAATTAGTCTTTAGTCATGCGATGGAGTTTAACTCTATAATATACTTCTCCTTATCCTTATCCGGTGGTCTACAATACATGACTACTCAATGAGCTTTCGCCGGTTGATTTGAAGAAGACAATGGTTATCAAGGAGATCCTCCCCAAGCTCCTCAAGTTCTAGTTGACTTAATGACCAATGAGAAAATAGATATGGCTTTCAATTATTAACTCAAGCTAGAATAAGAACTCCAGACTTTTATGGTTCAAATATTGAGGAGTATCCTCATGAGTTTATAGATGAGGTCTCTAGGGTGTTGAACTTTGTAAGAGTAACTACGATATAAAAGGAGGAATTGCGCACTTACCAATTGAAGGATGTTGCTCAAATGTGATTTATTCAATGGAATGGAACAAGGCTGGTAGAAGCGGGCCCCATGGAATGGAAAAGATTTAAGAAGGGGTTTCTTGATAGTTTTTCCCTTTAGGAGTGAGAGATGCTAAGATACGTGAATTTATTAACCTTTGTCAATGTAGGATAAATGTTCATTAATATGCGTGAGTGTTCACTAAGTTGTCAAGATATGCTCCACTTATATTATCCGACTCTAGGTCGATAATGAGTTTGTTTGTGTCGAGGCTATCCGACTTAGTAGTGGAAGATTGTCATACCATGATGCTTGACAACAATATGAATATTAATCATCTTGTGATTTGTGCTCAAGGGATTGAAAGATAAAATATTGGAGAAAGGTTGAGAAAGAAAAAGAGGTGTAGGAATGATGAGAATATTTCTTCTCTTGAAAGGTCTTCCTGACAAGGTCCTCATGGGTTTTCAAAAAAATTGTTTGATGAAAGGGTGCCTAACCCTATGTCTGAAGTCAAGAAAAGAAGACTCATATTTCCTACTCGTGCTAGATGTTGTAAAAGACATGAGGGTGAATGTTTGACCTGTATGAAAGTTTGCTATGGTTGTGGTAAGAGATGCCACAATATAAAAGATTGCTCAGTACTTACCACTAGGGGAATAGCGAGGAAGAAAATTAGGTCCTATTATCTCGAAGATAGAGATGAGTAAGAAAATCCTCATAATGTTACCCTCACTATGTGTTTTATGCTTATGTAGAATCTGGTGTTGCTTGTGTTGTGTAACTTGTTAGATTTGATATGCTACACCTCGATGTTAGCCTTAGTAGGGGACTTTTTCACTAGGGGGAGATAGTATGTTTAGATAAAAAGGTTGTTGAAATTACCGATATCCTTATCACTTTTTTCTATTCCTATTGAAGTTTAAGAGAAAGAGTTCCTAGTGTCTTGTTTCATCTTTTGGAGTGATGTGGGAGTCATGTGTTTCCATGATATTCTTATGTTATGCATGTTCTTGATGGAATCATTGTTTATGAAGAAATGAGTTTTCATGATTTATATTCTTCATATTAAAGTGCATTTAGTGTGAGTGCCTATATGCTTCATGAGATGAATTTCTGAACATTCTTAAATGTGCTTTTGAGAGTAATTGCATAATTTCTTCATAATGTTATGATGAGCATGATTTGAGTTGGAGAAGATGGTTCCTCCTATGAAAATAATAAATGTTGAGGTTTTCATGCATAATGGGTTGTTAGATGTAGTTCCTAGTTCCTTGTGTTTCATTGTGTAGATTGAGAAGAAGTGGATGTTTCCTCCTTGTTTTCTGCATTAAAGATGTCTATGCATGATGGGCTAAAAGTACTGAGTCTCTACCTCCGTAAGGTTTCTAAAGTGTCAATTGAGGACGAATTGTTACCATGGGGGAGATATTATTACTCCTCAAAAAACTTAGTAGGTGAATCTAGAACCATTGAGAGTTTTAGAGTTTGGTATGTGGTTAAATGTGATAAAATTATTTCCCGAACTTATGATGAGGAGTTTAGGGGTTAAACTTCAAGGTAGGAGCCCCCCGCCCAAGGTCTAATGAAAGGTCCTTGAGGAGGACCCTAAAGTCCAACCCCTAAGACTCCTAAGATTTTGCCGATGCTGCCCAAATGTGTGAGCTACTGATCGGACCTATGGGCCATAAGTCCATCAATGCCACGTTGGTATAGCTAGTGGGTAAAGTCCTGGAAAATGAGCTGCAGGCCGTGGACCTACGGATCTGAGGATGGAGTGTAGGTGCATCGACGACCGTATGTCCTTGGTCGTGAGTCGCACCTGTGATGCTGTCCTATTCGGCCTAGTGGAGGGGTCTGTAGGTATATTCCTAATTAAATTAGTTTAATGTAGGGTCGATTTATATTGGTTAATTAGGCATATATAAGGGTTTTTAAGCGATAAATTAACCCTTGTCCTACATAAAATATCAACTACCAAAATCATAACAACCTTTACCCCTAAAAGTCTTCTCTCAAAAACTCCATTGAAGAAGAAGAAGAAGAAGATCAATTTATGCCTTGTTTCATGAGTTTGGTTGTATTTATTACTTGATTTTTATTGGATTTCTTAATCTAAGGTATGGTAGACTTCATTCATGGAAAGCTTTCTTCCATGAATCCCTCAAACTTTCAATTTCAAAGTTGAAAATTCTCCAAAACCTAGGGTTTTCTCTCAAACTAATGGATTCTTTCTAAAAAAACGTTTTCATTGGTTTATATTATGATTGAATCGTTAATAATTATACTTTTTATGAGAAAATCATCCATTAATCCATGAATTATCCCAATTTCCCAAATTGGATCTTTAAGTGTGGAGGTTGATTAATATTAGTAGAAGTTTATAAATTCGTGAATTGAAAAAAATTTTTTACTTGGAGAATGTATTTATTCAGGAATCTATATGGTCTTGATGTGTAATTTAGCCAAGAAACCATGAACCCCTATGTCTCCAATATATGACTTTTTGATGTGGATGAATTGTAGTAAGATGAATACTATGCAATTGGTCTTGTAGTAGTTTTATTACTTGAATCAAGTTATTATACTTGCCTAATTGTAGAAATTATAGGTATGTTGGTGAATTATTGTTAATGTTTCTTATAGGGCAAATTGTGAGATTTTGGTATAATCATGATGCTTATTACATACTTTACGAAAACGTTGAAACTAATGTGATCATGAATATATTGAAATGGTGGTGGTGTTGAAAGGGTATTCGCACTATACACACACTGATAAATGAAGTAAAGATCAAGTTTCATTGCTTATTTTAATGATGAATTGCTGGTTAAAACGATATTCATAGTTATACATTTATGGATGATAATAACATGTTGTGACTGATTTTCTCACAATATGTGGATTATTAGTTGAAAATCTATTCTCACTTTTGAATCTATGAGCTATCTAATGAATGCATGTTGGTATTGACATGGATACTCATATGTTAGTTCAAGTGGGGTATCTAGTAAAAATCTCTTAATCCCATAATAATGAACTAAAGAACTGAATATCAAGTACTATGTCAGGAATAATGCTAAGCACCGAGTGGATATTGATTGCGATGGACACTCATGTGTGATGGAGGCGTGGTATCTAGTAAAAATATCTTTATATGGATACCCATACATGAGTTGATATGGGGTATCTAGTAGTAATATTCTTATCCCATAACTATTTGCCCACATAGGTTATTAGCTAGTGGATCCACCTAAGCTAAATGTTAACAGTTCTACCTTAGGAAAGTAAAAATACCTTATTCGTTGAGGGTACCACTGGAATTCCATGATTTTGTCACATGGTCTATGTCGGTTAAGGCTAATCCACACAAAAAATGATAATGAACTATGACTTCTCAATAATGAACTACTTAGTGTGTGTGGTGGTATGGGACTTCATCCATGCATTGTACCAGTAGGGTTTGAGAGTAGTCATGGTGTGTTATTTAATGTTATAATGTCTAATTAAATGAATGTGCTCATAATGATGCTAATCAAAATGTTTACATAAAGGCTAAATGTAATAAGGAATGTTTAACGTGGATTGTTTTTATGAGTTCCTTTCGTTTCCATGACTTAATAAATGTGAATGTTCCTTGTCAATAGAATATTAACTAATGATGTTAATCAAAGAATAGTAAGTACGTATGTTTATGGTGGCCTCAAAGTAGTACTTAGTATGTGTTGTATTACGTGATGTCATTCATACATTGCACAACTATAACTTAGTGTTACCGAAGGGATGGTTCTAATTTATTATTATGACTAACATGATGAATACGTTTATGTGTTTATACTTAAAGTGCATGATGATTCTCAAACTTTTTAAACGTATGGTTTTCAACCAAATGCCATTTTACCATGATTTTTGCGTGGCTATAATAATTAGTGCATCTTTGTGCTAACCCATGTTTCATCTACATTTTGACAAAGTGTAGGTTCCAGATCTTAAGTTGATTTCTTTGGATTCAAGCTTCGATTGAGCATTCTCCTAGCTTTTGTTGAGTCCTCAAGATTTGAGAACATATGAGTCTTAAGTAGTTTCTTTCTTTTAGTTTTATGATTCAGACTATTTTGAAGGGTTGTGACCTATTATTGATTCTAAGTTGTATTAGATGGATACATGAGACAAGTACACTTCCACTTTAATTTTAAATAAAGACTTCAGTTGTATGGATAAATGTTTTAAAATTCCACATAATTTATTATATCTTTTGTTATGAAATCTTTGAGGCTTGTATGAGGCTCTTCGGAGTTTTGTACGTTGTGTTAGGTTCGGTGTATAGGCTCGGGTTGTAACATTTTTTTCTGATTCACTTGCTTGAGATTCTATTCCTTAGTTTTGAATAGACCATGAGACGTGAATATTCATACTTGGGATGCTCATTGCCTAACGACATACATTGATTATTATGTTGGATATCCCAATCAAAAAAAATTTCATTTTTTCCATTGAATCAACCACTAAGGTTTGATCATACTTGGACAATTGAGTGAACTTAAGGGCATACTCTTTCACACTTCAACCCTATTGTCCAAGATTTATGAACTCTTGCATTTTTTGTTTCCTCAACTTTAGGGGAAAGAATTTATCATAGCATTAAGAACTTTATAGACCTCATCAATGAACCTTTGCAGATCCTCTTTCACTTTTGATCCATGGAACACGGGAGGATTCATTCTAGTAAAGTCCCTTATCATTGAAGAGGTCGTACTCACATTGGGTTCGCATGAGTTCTAGTATCCCTATTTACTTGGTCCTTCATGGCTACACAATATATTTGGAGATCCGACCTTATTTCCATATTTATCGTATCCCCCGGAATCAATAGGAGATTGAGGTACTTGAGGACCTTGCAGGGCTTGTGGAGGAACTCCCTCATTCATATTCTCCTCTTCCATCCTTCATGTGTTCGCCCTTGTTGTATTCATATCCTATAGACACAAGAGAAGGGTTAAAAAAAGAACTTCATTGAGTTAAAACTCTAATGCATGACTAAAGAGTAATGAAAAAAGTGGAATTTCCTAAACATATTATAGCCTCATTTATAAATGTGGTGTGCTTCACACTCATGAACAAGACTCTACTAGACATGGTTTATGAGACATCATCCTAGAATCATTCTAAACCTTTTGCTCTTATTACAAGGTTTATCATGACCAAGGGGTACCCTCTAGATTTTACACGATGTTCTCAACCCCGAAGGGGGCTCATATAAGCCCTTATCATATCATAAACATATGTATTAGAAATGATGCATAATTAAAAGATTTTACAATCGCAGTCTTTTCATAAAATCAATTAGAAGTTTAGACATTGTCTCATTAACAATCTAATACAATAGAGTATCTATTAGGGTCATAACCCTTTACAACATAGTTTCAAATTCAAATGTAAGAAGAAACTAAATATTAGAAAATCTTGTTCTCGAACCATGAGTACTCAACGAAAGCATGGAGAATATTCAATCAAAGCTTTTGATCAAGAAGGAAGAACACCTCAACAACCGAGCCCTACGCTTATATAAAAATGTAGAAAATATGGGTTAGCACAAAATTGCACCGAGTATGGAAGCCATGCATAAAAATCAATAAAATATGCAAAAAGACACAATTTAGTTGCAACCATGCCTTTTAATAACTTTAACAATCATCATGAACATTAGTGTAAATATATAAGTGAAACCATTTCATAAGAAACCCTATGCTATACTTTTGCAATGCATGGACGAGATCCCATAATCCTATCTAATACTAAGTACCACTATTAGCATGTAGCAAGTAAAGCCACCCTTAGAAACAATCCATAACATGCATGCATAAATTCATATATTTTCATAGCATAAGAAAACAATAGCATAATCCTTTCAAATCCTACTTGTTCAATGCATGAATGAAGTCCCATAACCCCACTAACAATAAGTAGAACTCCTTGATAATTCATAAGTATAGTTCATTTTCATGTTCATGTCATAGTTCATATTCTTGTCATGTAGGTAAATAGCCTTAACCAGCATAGACCATGTGAGCTACGTGGAATCCCGTGTAATTCCCCCACACCGAAAAGAGGTGTCATACTTGCCGAAGGTATGAGATATATAGATTGCTGCTAGAAACCCGAACTTACTAACGTAAGATGTTTTAATTGCATGAGATAATTGTTTTGGGAACCGGGGCAGACGTGCATAAAAGGAGATGACGTGCATAAAAGGAATCCATGGGGAAGCTGGACTAACTGGCATAAAAGATTCCATATCATATTCATATTCTCTCGGTGCTAAGCATAATTGCCTTTAATATTCATGCTAAGTATTTACTTATTGTCATATTCATGAAAGAATTCCCTAGAACTTAAACAAATAGTATCGTGATAACTCATAGATTCATTTGGTGAGAATGCCTTTCAGCTTTAGCATAATTAATATGTAAGTAAACCTTTCACATCATGCTCATAGTGTGTTCATGAGAATAGACTTTCACTCTCTAAGTAAATCATAATCTCATACATACAAATCCTCATAATTTTCCCTTCAAGGACAATACATTCAACCAAAAAATCTTGAATTACTACATAAGATATGAAGAATATCATTGTACAATAAACTCAATCAATATATACATAATATATTCAAATGCTTCTATAATTACTCAACCCATGTCATAAATTTACAATTTAGAAATACAGGGAATTCATGGGTTCTCTGGAAATTTAATCAATACCCACAATTAATCATCAATTAAAACATAATCCATCATAAATCAACCACTGAAAATGGTTCATAAGATAAACCATGACTTAGATTGAAACCCTAGCTTAGGGTGAAATTGAAATCTTTGAAATAACATTTTGAAGGGACTCTATGGGTGAAAGCTACCCATAGATGAAAAGCCGACATACATTGATAAAGGATATTCAAAAAATTAGAGGAAGGAACCTTGAATTCTCCAAACACTAGGACAAAGTCTCCTCTTCATCTTCTTTGAGATTTAAAGAGATAAATATTATGATGAAGATGATCTTCTGGATTGATTTGGGTGTTTGTGAAAGATGACTTAGTTTAGGGAAATTTGAATTAAAAAAAAAACTTATATAGTATCCCCAAACATAGCCAAAATGCCCTTACTTTGATTGTAATTAGAACGGAAAAGACTTAATTAACCTTCATTTAAGTGCCCTACTCAGGTATCACGAGGGGCCTTAATGAGCCATGGTGAGGACCACGAGCCGTGGTCCCATTTATAAAGCTTAGGGCAGTATCTAGGCACTGGTGCCTTAAGCTTACAATCTCAAGGCTATCCCACGAGGGACTCCAAGGGTCGTGGTCAAGACAACAAGCCATGTTCAAGACCACAAGTCGTGGTCCCTCTCATGGACCTTGAGGCACTAGATAGGCAACTTGGTGGCTACTCCTCTTTGGCCAAGGAAAATGCACGATGCCTCTCACGAGTCTTGGTCAAGACCACTGGCCGTGGTGATTGATGTGAAGTTGGGGCAGTGTGCTCCAAGCATAGGGAAGCCTTGGAATTTGTCCTTGGCTTGGTCCCTTTGCCTTGGCACTAGACTTTTGTCCTTGACTCTTGTAACCCTCAATTCCGCTAATTCCTTATATTGAGTTAATTTATATAATAGACACTTAACACACCACTCACACTTCTCGCATGCCACAATATCAAAAAGGAATTAATCTTTTCAAACACCACCAAGATGTAAGAAAATACATGATTGATCCTTACAGAACTCTGATAGGGAGGAAAGCCTAAATCTAAGGAATCAAAATCAATATACAGATGGTCCCATATTAGAAAGAAACTATATCAAGGAAATCACTTGTTGAAACAACCAATAAAGGGATCAACGAATCAATGCCTCAAATAGAATGATGTTGTCAAGTAAAATGGAGAGGAGAATCAAGCCAAATATTAGATGATTGGTTGACATGTCAAGAAATAGTCAAGCCAAACAAGCCAAGAAGAATGGAGAAGCGATTTACCATGCACATATTTGATATAAACATGGATCAGCAAATCTCCTCAGTCAAGGAATATCTTAATCATCCTTGATTGAGAAAATTACACCTTTGGTTTTTCCTTACAAAGAGCACGGGTCGATGCCTATATAAATGACCCTCAAACATAAGTGTGAAGTACGCAACTTTACTTGAGGTTATAGAAAATCTTTCTTTCATCTTTCAGAAAGCTCTGTAAGCACGTGAATGATACAATTGAAAACAAAAGAAAAAGAAAAAATCTGAGTGTAGGTTTACCAGTAGAGGTACTGTAAAAAATAAAATCTGATTTGCATATCAAACAGGATCAAATTGCATAATTGTTGTACTACCAAAATTTCTTTTCATCGATCTTAAGGAAACCCTTGTAACCCAAAATGACTGGGCTAGGAACCACATCGGTGATTTGAACTAGTATAAAACTCTTTGTGTTATTTACTTAGTGCAAATTATTATTACTGTTTATCTATTCTACTAACCTGCAGGTTACTCGACTGGCAAATACAGGAAGTCAAATAGATGAATTTTAATTCACCACTCCCTTTTGAATTTCATTTGGTATCAAAGCAGGTCGCACTACTTCTGTGTTCAACCACGCGTGAGCAAAGATCCAATGGCACACTATCAAATTCCTAAAGTGTTACTTCAAGAAAGACATTCCTAACATCGGCCACCATACTTTAATGGACACCATTTCTCTCACCGGAAAGACAGATTCATAATCTTTGTATCTTCCAATGATCATCAAGCATGGATAGTAATAAGGAAGGGACCGGAGCTTATTCTTTGATTAACTAAAAAAATATGGAACTAAAAACCATTTTATCTCGAATCATTTGATATAACTATGGAACAACAAGAGGCAATTCAAACTAATGCTAACGCTAAAAGTTTTTTATATTGTGCAGTAAATGGAGGCGAATTCAACGTGTGTAACTGCGAAAGAAATCGAGGACAAATTGGAATTTACTTATGAAGGAACTACTAAAGTAAAGGAAGCTCGGATCAGTTCACTTGTAAATCAATATGATTTGTTCAAAATGGCCTACGATAAAAATGTTGAATCCATGTTCTCAAGATTCAGTAAGTTGTTTGTGAACTCAAATCCCTTGGAACGGTATATTCAAATTCACTACAAGTCAAATAAAACCCAATTCGACGTCTTCCAAAGGATTGGGAAACTAAAGCTGTCTTTCTTGAAGATGGAAATCTACATAAAATGTCATATGATGAAGTTTGAGGCCATTTAATGACCTATGAACCGAATCATATGAACAGATACAACTAGGATGATAAAGAAGATTGTGGCATTTACGGCTAAAACATCTGAAATTTGAGAGGAAGCCAATAAAAATCAAGACAAAGGAGAGGCTCTAACAAATTGAGGAGTGAGAAAAATGTTAAGACAAAGAAGACAGAGACCTCAACAGGATTTCAAGAATAATGATTTCAAAAGAAATGAGATCGTTGTTACTACAGCTGAAACCATGAAACATCAAAGAGAATTACTCAGAACGAAGAAGAAGAAACAATCGAAGTAATTAAGATCCAAAGATTCTAGGACCATGGGAAGAAGGAGAAAAACCCGACGATGATCATGATTAATTGACAAATTTATGTTTCATGGCACTACGTAAAACAAGTGAGGTAAGATCTTTTAATTATTCTAGTTGTAATGATTTACAAAACCTTTTTGAATATAGTCACTGATGAATTCAAGAGAGTCATCGATTTATAAAATTAACTTGATCAAGAAAAGAAAGACTGGTAAATTACTCTCGAAGCAAGTCAGATTGAAGTCAACTTGCAAACAGAAGAACTAGAGGAAGTGAGAATGTAGTTATACAACATCAGAAAATCTCCAACTCATAGTTTTGTTTGATCTAACAGAATTAGCTCTATAGTAGAAACACTACAAATCATAACTCTAATAGATCAAATAGAGCTATCATGAATTCTTATTCTCCTGAAACTTGTGCTAAAATTATTAGTAAACATGTGGTGATTTTGGTCATAAATCGTTTAATTTAATAAAATATATCCGTGGAATGTGGATTAGGAGACCTAAAACTACTAATAATCAAGGACCCAAAAATACTTGGGTACCTAAGAGAAAGTAATCTTATTGTCTTCCAAGAGCAATCCCAGAAAACCTACAGAAAAGGAATGTGGGTCCTCGATAGTGTATGCTCTAGAAACATATGCAGAAAGAAAGAAAACCTTGAATCCTTAAAAAAGATTGATGGAGGATGTATTATATTTGGATACAATGCAAACGGAGAAGTAAGTGTAGTCGGGACTATTACACGAGTTTCATAATGAGATCTAGTAAAAGTATATCTTGTTGAGGGATTCAAATATAACCTTCTCAATTTAGTCAACTATGTGATGTTGTATCTAAAGCTACCCTCAACACAACCAGCTGTATAATCAGACAACTTGAGAAAAATCTAACTATTATCGGAGATCGAGTAAATAATATTTATTTCCTAAATAATGTTGTTTTCCATCTCTCACATGTCTTACTGCAGTTTCAAGTGATCCATGGTTATGGGATCGATAATTTGGACACGAAGTATGCATGCCCTTTAAAATTTCTCTAGACTTGAACTTGTCATTGGCCTAAAAAAGACTAATGTTTGAAAAAGATCATATTAATGATGCATGTCAAATGGGTAAGCAGACTCATTCATCTTACAAACGAAAAGATATTGTAAGTATTTCTAAACATCTACAACTTTTTCATATCAATTTGTTTTGTCCTACTCGAACTTCCAGTGTTAGAGGTAAAAGACATGTATTCGTAATTATTGATGACTTCTCATGGTTTACAAGGGTAATCTTTCTAACTCATAAAAATGAAGCTTTTTCTAACTTTAAATTATTTTGTAGAAAGGATCATAGAGAGGTAGGATATACATTACAACTATCCATAGGGATCCTGGTGGAGAATTTTAAAATAAATCCTTTGAATAATTCAGTGCTCGATAAGGCTTTACCCAAAAATTTCTTCAACCAAATCTCCTCAACAAAATGGAGTAGTTGAAATATAAAATTGTTCACTACTAGATACACGAAAAACAATGCTTCTCGATCGAAGTCGACCTGACAATATTTGGGAAGAAGTTATAAGTACAACTTTTCATATTCCTAATAGGTGCTTAATTACACCTATACCAAAGAAGTCTCCCTATAAATTATGGAGAGGTACGAAACCGAACATAAGCTATTTCCACCATTTTGGGTGAAAATGCTTCATCCACAACAACGGTAAGAATAATCTCGGTAAATTTGATCTAAGAAGTGATGAAGGTATATTTCTAGGATATGCTCCTACTAGCAAGGCTTTTTGTATTTTTAATAAAAGAACATTAAGTGTTGAATAATCTGTAGAGGTGGTATTTGATGATACTAATCCAAGAGTACAAGAAGTAGAAGCAGGCAAGGATGCAATTACTTCTCTCAAACCAGCTGAATACATGCAAATTTTCAACACTAAAATTAATGTTGAAGAGTCAACTGCTGTAGAAGTGGAGTCCACTACGCGAGCCAACAAAGCAAACGTTCTGAGAAAATGGAGGCATAATACAAGGTACGCTGAAAATTTCTTTCTTGGTAAACTTGATGACAAAATCTAGAAACGTATTCACTCATATAAAAAGCTTCTGTGTCTCTTATCGCTCAGATGGAACCTAAACAAACAAATGAAGCTATGGAAAACAAATCATGGGTAAAAGCAATGAGACAAGAACTTGATCAACTCAAAAGAAATCAAGTGTGGAGTCTTATCGAACGACTAAATAAAGGCTCCGTTATTGGAACAAAATGGGTTTTCGGAATAAATTGGATGAACATGGAAAATTTATTCACAACAAAGAAAGATTAATAGCTCAAGGATACTTGCGACAAGAAGGTATTCAATTAGATGAAACTTTCTCTCCAGTGGGAAGGTTAGAATTTATTCAAGCATTGCTTGCGTATGCATCCTTTAAACTCCTTAACTTTTTCAAATGGATGTAAAAAGTGTCTTTTTAAATGGTTTCTTAAAAGAAGAAGTTTTTCAAACAACCCCCTGGTTTTGAAAATCCTACTTGTCCTTCTTTTGTTTATAAACTGTCCAAAGCTATTTATGGTCTCAACAAGCTCCAAAGGCTTGGAATGAAGGATTAAGTACTTTCTTACTCCAAGATAATTTCCAAAGGGGGAAAATTGACACAACTCTCTTCATTCAAAGATCTTGTTAATATTTTCTTATAGTTCTAATTTATATTGATGATATCATTTTTGGATGTTCTAATCCTTACTTTTCTTAGAATTTTTCAAAATTAATGAAAGCTGAGTTTTAAATTAGTCTAATGGGAGAACTCACGTTCTTCCTCGGACTACAAATCAAGGAGTTAACTAAGTTACGTTCATTAATCAATCCAAGTACACAAAGGAGCTCATCAAGAAATTTGCACTCGAAAAAGGAAAAGCTCTTGGAACCCTCATGAGTCTTTCCAAGTGTATTGAAACAGATGCACCCGCGAAAGATGTGGATGAAAAAATGTATAGAGGAATTGTAGGTTAATACTATATCTCTCTTCTAGTCGACTGGACATGATGTACAGTGTTTGCGAATGTGCAAGGTTTCAGTCCAACTCAAAGGAATCACACCCTACGACAGGAAAGTAAATTATTTGCTACTTGATTGGCACAAAAAAAATAGGACTCTGGTATCATTATTCATCTCATTTTGATTAAATTGGTCAATACGATGTGGACTTTGTAGGTGATAAAATTGGCCGATAAAGCACAAGTGGAACATGTGAGATGTTGGCAAAATCCCGTTTTTCATGGAATATCAAGAAACAAACCTCAGTTTCTTTATCTACTAGTAAATTTGAATATCTAGCCGTTAAAAGTTGTGGTACTCAAATTTTATGGATGATGCATCTAGTACTTGATTATGATATTTCTTATGAAGCAGTTCCTATTTTCTGTGATAATACTTGTTCCATTAGTCTATCTAAATACACTGTACATCTTTCCAGGGAAAACATGTCGATTTTAAGCATCATTTTATTCGTAATCATGGTCAAAATGACGATTTTTCTTTGGAATTTGTAGATTCTGAAAATCAACTCGCTTATATTTTTACTGAACCTTTACTTTAAGAGAGTTTTTTTTTCAATAGTAACTGCTTTGGTATTAAATGATTTAATTAATTTATTTTTCTTTTGTATATAATTTTATTTAATCAGTTTCTTGTTTTTCGTGTTCTTTTTCTCTAATTATGGCCTACCTCCGCCCTTTCCATTTCCCCATTTCCCCGTCCTTTTTTGTTACTTTATGACTTCTCCTTTCTTTTCAAAAGACTTCTCTTCTCCTCTTTACTTCTTTATTCACTCTTCCCCCTCTCCCTCCCCTTTTCTCAAACAATCATGACCAAAACTCGCGCCATCGCTTCTCGAAAACCCTCTTCTTCTTCAAGCTCTTTAGAAGTAAACATTCTATGCTTCTCCTCAAATTCATCCAAATTATCCATTGCTTTCCCATCTGTTTCCTCCAAAAAAGCATCCTCCTTAAAATAGAAGGCCTCGAAGAAACCTCACCTCCTTGCTTCAGTATCTCCCTCTCAAGCAGACATGCAATTGTTCTAGGGAATCAAGAAGAAACACAGGTTAACCATTTAAAATATCGACCAATTGTTCCCAGCCGTATTTTTAATCTGATTCAACTAAAGGATTTTCACTGCCCGGTAAGTTCCTTTCTCAATGTTAAGAAACTATCTTTCACTCTGTATGTGGCCTTGAACACTTTGAAGAAGTAGTTCGATTCTTCTATGCGAATATTTTCATTTCTCTTGATCGTTTTGAGTTACAAATGTTAGTCTTGGGATATTGCATCATTGTTAATGAAATGCTCTTTGAGGATGTAATTGGTACAATATTTCTTGTGTGGTTCCGTACATAAAAAAATATGGTGTGATGATTTTGAAAAGTCCCTAGAAGGCGCTAAGAGGGCTAATGGATGAACTGGATGTGGATATTTCCTTCTTTGGGCCTTTGTCTCTATGTTATGAAAATCGTATACTAGTGCATATTGTTGCTACAACTCTAATTCCCAGGAAATTCTCTGTCGGTATTATCTCTAATCGCGATGTGTTTATTCTCTACTTCTTGCTTCACAAATACCACATCAATTGGGTGGTTTGGTTTAGGGAATATTTATGGGAATGTGCCAAAGATAACAATTCATCTGCTGGCCTACATGGACTACTAATATCATGGATTGTGCTTGATCGACTTGTGTATATCTCTATGTTAGCCCCTATTGTTATTAATTCTACTTATGACTCTCTTACTTTTTCTAATATGGGGTATGTGCAGGTTGGGGATAGGTGGGTTAAGAAGAATTTTGTAAAGGCAAGGGCTGAGAACCCCAAGCCCATAAAATTCTCTACTGACTCAGCCGCCATCCTAATGCAGGATTATTATTAGCTTAAGACTCAACTTCTAGTAGTGGAGCGTGGCCTGGAGACACTTCACGATCTTGTTAATAAGATCTTTTGTCTTCAATAAGACACTACTATTGACGTAGGTAAGATGTGTCTTGGTATGAAAGGGATTAAACACGAACTAATCTCCACCGTCAACAAGTTGATTAAGAAAGTTGACTATCTTAAGAGTGGAGTCAGCTACTCTAACAATGATCTTGCAGTTACTGTCAGACATCTGATGACAGTCTCTCTCGCAACGTGGAATGATCCTACAACTCATTTTTGTGGGAATGTTATCAACGCCCTCACATATATCTTAGGTCGTTATTAAACTGTACTTGGTGGTATTTGTGTTTCAATTGTTATTTTTGGACTAACTATCAATAAGGGTGTGTCCTTACCTTTTTTGAACTGTTTATTGAGAACTATCGGACCTCCTACTTCTTTAACATTATATGTCCTTTTCTATCAAGTGTTTGTTCTTTTTTATTATGCCAAAGGTGGAGGAAACCTATTTTTCCTAAAAATTTTCTTTCACACAAGGGGGAGCTACTTTGTCTTCTATGATATCAGATGCAGGGGAAGACACGGGGAGAACCCAAACCTACAGACAGTCAGGGAAGTATCTTTAGCTCTTGGCTTTCTGATAAAATTGTAAACAAGTTGCCATTATAAAAATGGGAGATTGATAACTCCTTAGAGTTAGTTAATTTTGAGAATAAACACTCAACAAATTACTCACACTTATCTTAGGCCACGAAATCAAAAGGGAACTAATCTACGCACACACCACCAAGATTGAAGGAAATACATGATTGATCCTTACTGAACCTGATAGAAAGGAAAGCCTCAATCTAAGGAATCAAAATAAGTATCTATATGGCCCCAAAATAATAATAAAAAAGTAAATCTAGGAAATCACTAATTGAAAAGACCAAATCAAGGGACTATCAAATCAAAGCCTCAAATAGAATCAAGATATCAAGGAAAGACGGAGACAAGAATCAAGCAAAAGATTCAAAGATCTCCTGACTTGTCAAGAAGAATGGAGAAGCGATTTACCATGCACATATCTTATATGGACATGGATCAACAAATTGCCTCAATCAAGGGATATCCTAATAATCATTTATTGAGAAAATTAACCCTTTGGGTTTTCCTTTCAAAGGGCGCGGGTCTATGCCTATATAAATGACCGTCAGACTTAAGTGTGAAGTACGTAACTTCACTTGAGATTATAGAACAACTTTCATTTATCTTTCATAAAGATTTGTAAACACATAAGTGATGAAATTGAAAAGAAATGAATAATAAAGAATCTAAGTGTAGGTTTAAAAGTAGAGGTAGTGTCAAGATAGAAATCTGATTTACACATCAGATAAGATCAAATGGTAGAATCAGTGTACTACTAAATGCTCTCTTCAAAGATCTTAAGGAAGCCCTTTTAACCCAAGGGGACAGGACTAGGGACCACATCGCTGATCTGAACCAGTAAAAAACACTTACTTTTGTTATTTACTTATGTGTTTACAAATTATTATTCGTATAATCCTTTTAACCCATTTAACCAGTATAAAACTCTTCGTGTTATTTGCTTATGTATTATTCGTATAACCCTTTTAACCCTTTGTGATGCAAATTATTATTACTATTTATCTATTCTACTAACGTGCATGTGAGTCGACTTGCCAATACACGAAGTTTTTGGAGTTTTATTCTATTTTAGGGGTAGAGTTGTTTGATGTCAAGGAATCGACTTCATGGGACCGTTATGAGCTCATTTATAAATAAGTTTATTTTGGTAGTAGTTGAATACGTTTCAAATGGGTATAGGCTCTAGCTTTACCATATAATGAAGGGTATAATGTTGCAAATTTTTTGAAGCAATACATTTTCCCAAGGGTTTGCACTCTTCATGCAATCGTTTCTCATGGAGGGACTAATTTCTTGCAACCATTTGTTTACTTCGTGTTAGAGAAAATATGGATTTACGCCCAATGTTGCAACCATTTATTATCCACAATCCAGTAGGCAAGTTCAAATGTCAAATAGAGAAATTAGGAGAACTCTGGCTAAAACAATCTCAAAAGATAGATAACGCTCATTAGGAGTAGCGCACCACTTCCAAGATTCCCGTTGGAATGTCGCCATACCAGTTGGTATCTGGAAAGTCTTATCACCGACAAATTGACCTGAAATACAAGACATTGCTGGAATTTAAGGCAACAAACTTAAATTGGGGGAGGCTTCAAAAGGTAGAGTCAATCAATAACGTTTGTTGAATGTGTAGGATGGAGCCCTTAGCAAGTCGCAAAATGGGCCCCCATTTCGCCTAAGTGAATCTACCTTCCTAGGGTTAGTTTGGAGAATCATTTTGGAAAATTTTGCAAGCTCAAGTACGTTACTTCGACGTTCCAACGTACTGAATTTGTGAGCTCGACAATTATTGTCATTTTTAATCTAATTTAAGGGTCAATATTCCGTAACTCTTTGTTAACCAAATCCTACTCAATGGCTCACAGAGTGGTTCGGCGTCCCGAGACATCGCTCGCAAAATGTTGAGTTTCTCCTACTGTAATCCTTTCATTTAGTGAACATTTGTTTTCCCTTTTTCTAGTTACATTAGTTGTATTTTCATTGAGGGCACTGTAAAGTTTATGTTGGTGGTGCTGTTCGTGAATATTGAGAAACGTTTCTTGCATATTTGTCTATCAATTGCAATCAATATCGATGAATTGAATAGTGATCTTGATAAAATTATATGTTTCGAAAAGAAATTCCAATGATCGAAATTGGAGTTGTATAAGTCTGGTGTGAACTATTAGAATCTTATTGTGAGTGTTAAATTATTGTAGTGAGTCTTGTGGTTATCACCGCACGCGTGCTTAACTTGTAAAGTCATACTTGATGATTGTGTTGAATTCCTTGTGTGGTAAGATTTAACTGAAATATGTGCTTGGTTATACCTAGAACTAGCATGTTCGTCTAATTTGGTTAATGAAAAAATGGATCTTAGGAACAAACTTTTGAGAGTTAACCAAATTTCTATTATACCTTTTGTGACCAGCTTGTGAGAGTTTAAGCCTACCATTTTATTTGGATGAAACATGAACCAATTTAGCCTCTTTCCTCCCCACCAAAAACCTTTATGAAGATTTGGTTCATTTGGATATCCAACTTACGCCAGAAACATAAATTGGGGTGTGGTGAATATTGAGGAGAGAAGATGATCAAGAACTTTGTGAAAATTTATCCTTGAAATTTTGTGTTGAAAAAATGTTGAAAAAATGGAACCCCTCCATGTTCACAAAATACTAAAGAAAAGGAAAAGAATAATATCGAAAAAAAGTGCACAATGGAAAGAAATGGGGTGCTCCATAAGCCATATAAAAATCTTTATGCTTGAAAATACATAGGGTGGATTGTGAAAATCAAAAGAATGAATGAGAATGGGAAGAAGTGACGTGCAATCCATGCTTAATGAAGGTAGAATTCACTAAGTGAAAATTATCATACCTTTACTCTCAGACATGTGATAAGTCTTCAAAGAACTTTATCATAATAATTGACCCGAATGCCATGTTAATTGGAAAATATGTACAATTGTATGGGTGAAATCGTTCATGTGTGTATCTTTGAGAGTGTGATAGTTTATTTTTATTCCTAAATTCTTAAATTTTGATGATCCTTGTGTGAGCATGAAATCATTTTTTATGTGAGGGCTTTCAAATAATATTGTTGAGCTTGAATTCACATTTGGAGCAAGCATTGTGAGTTTGACGTCAATTTGATGATTACAAGTCACAATTTGAATCTTTTAGTGCACAAATGAACATTTCTTGGGTATATTAAATTTATTGTGCATTCATGTTGAGTCTCAAGTAGAACTATTTTTAAACATCCGTGTTGACGTGATTGATATTGTGTTTTACTTGAGAAAATGCAAAAGTTTAAGTTGAGGGTGTTGATGAGCAAGGGATTTTGACTAATTTAGGTCTTAATATTCCAGGAATTAGTTTCCTCGATGCCTATTTTAAGTTGAACACAAATTTTAAAGTGCTAATATGCATCAATGAAGGCAAAAGATAAAGCTAAGGAAATTAAAAGGCAAATAGCAGCTAAAAAGTAGAAAAATTTGAAGGAAATCATAGTTGATACTTGCCAAAGCCACTCAACGATTCACCGAGTGGACCTTCAATTCGCCCAAAGTTATGGAGTGACAACACATTGACAGGACCAACTTGGAGAGTAGATTAGTAATTCGACAACAAGCAGAAGAGATAAGCCATGCTGATCTTAATCGCATAATGTCACAAAATGAGGTGTTAAAACGCAAGAACCAAGAAGGCGAGAAGAAGAGCATTCGTGGTATCACCAACTGGTTTTGAAACATATCTCATTTCACCAAGAGTTATAGAAAAATTTGATCCAAAAGACACGCAAAAAGTCAAGAAGAGGAGCACTCAACGTGTTGCCGACAAGTCTTGCGAGCCCGACTTATTTCACCGGGTGGACTCTGTGCTGAAATTCTTGGAACATATAAAATGAAAATTTTAAACGAAGAAAAGGATTTCCCACATATACACTTCTAAGTTTTTGAGTTCTATTATTTTTACATATTCTAGCAAAGATTAACAGATTGTGAGGATATTAGTTTAAATTTGAGCATTTGGAGACTTGTGGAACTTTCCCAATCTGATGGAAAACTTTGTTGGTAACGATTTCTTGTTATTTACTAGGTTTGGTTAAAACTCCCATTCTTGGGGTATTATTCTATAGGTGAACACATTAATTAGCAAATGGGTGTAGTTAGTTACTGATTTCATTATTGTATTGAAGTGGGTTCAATTAATACTTCGTGTTTTAATTGAGGAATGGTAGTTGCAAATGCAAGTATAGCTTAGTACTTTATAATAACTAAACATGATAAAGCTCAATGTATGAAAGTGAACTCAGGGGAAAATATTTTCCATCTCAAACTTTTAAAAACAATTTAAAAATCTATCTTTAATACCCATCGGTAATAAATGTATCAACCCAACAAAAACCTATTAATTACTTGTTTTAGAGAGACGTGTTATAGTTGAATTGTCAGTTGATGGTTGTATTGGTTGTATTGTTACGGATCTATATTTAGAAAGTTGAATTGTCATACCGTGATGCTTGAGAACAATATGAATATTAATCATCTTGTGATTTGTGCTCAAGGGATTGAATGACAAAATATTTTAGAAAGGTTGAGAAAGAAAAAGAGGTGTAGGAATGATGAGAATATTTCTTCTCTTGAAAGGTCTTACTGACAAGGTCCTCATGGGTTTTCAAAAAAATTGTTTGATGAAAGGGTGTCTAACCCTATGTCTTAAGTCAAGAAAAGAAGACTCATATTTCCTACTCGTGCTAGATGCTGTAAAAGACATGAGGGTGAATGTTTGGCATGTATGAAAGTTTGCTATGGTTATGGTAAGAGATGCCACAATATAAGAGATTGCTCAGTACTTACCTCTAGGGGAATAGAGAGGAAGAAAATTAGTTCCTATTATCTCGAAGATAGAGATGAATAAGAGAATCCTCAGAATGTTACCCTCACTGTGTGTTTTATGCTTATGTAGAATCCGGTGTTGCTTGTGTTGTGTAACTTGTTAGATTTGATATGCTACACCTCGATGTTAGCCTTAGTAGGGGATTTTTTCACTAGGGGGAGATAGTATGTTTAGATAAAAAGGTTGTTGAAATTACCGATATCCTTATCACTTTCTTCTATTCCTATTGAAGCTTAAGAGAAAGAGTTCCTAGTGTCTTGTTTCATCTTTTGGAGTGATGTGGGAGTCATGTGTTTCCATGATCTCCTTATGTTATGCATGTTCTTGATGTAATCACTGTTTATGAAGAAATGAGTTTTAATGATTTATATTCTTCATATTAAAGTGCATTTAGTGTGAGTGCCTATATGCTTCATGAGATGAATTTCTGAACATGCTTAAATGTGCTTTTGAGAGTAATTGCATAATTTCTTCATAATGTTATGATGAGCATGATTTGAGTTGGAGAAGATGGTTCCTCCTATGAAAATAATTAATGTTGAGGTTTCATGCATAATGGGTTGTTAGATGTAGTTCCTAGTTCCTTGTGTGTCATTGAGTAGATTGAGATGAAGTGGATGTTTCCTCCTTGTTCTCTGCATTAAAGATGTTTATGCATGATGGGCTGAAAGTACTAAGTCTCTACTTCCGTAAGGTTTCTAAAGTGTCAATTGAGGACGAATGTTACCAAGGGGGAGATATTATTACTTCTCAAAAAAATTAGTAGGTGAATCTAGAACCATTGAGAGTTTTAGAGTTTGGTATGTGGTTAAATGTGATAAAATTATTTCCCGAACTTAGGATGAGGGGTTTAGGGTTTAAACTTCAAGGTAGGACCCCAAGGTCTAATGAAAGGTCCTTGATGAGGACCCCAAATCCTAACTCCTAATACTCCCAAGATTTTGCCGATGCTGCCCAAATGTGTGAGCTACTGATGGGACCTACGGGGCATAAGTCCATCAACGCCACGTGGGTAGTGGGTAAAGGCCTGGAAAATGAGCTGCAGGCCATGGACCTACGGATCTGAGGATGGAGTGTAGGTGCATCGACGACCGTATGTCCTTGGTCGTGAGTCGCACCTGTGATGTTGTTCGATTCGGCCTAGTGGAGGGGTCTGTAGGTAAATTCCTAATTAAGTTAGTGTAATGTAGGGACGATTTATATTGGTTAATTAGACCTATATAAGGGTTTTTAAGCGATAAATTAACCCTTGTCCTACATAAAATCTCAACTACCCAAATCATAACAACCTTTACCCCTAAAAGTCTTCTCCCAAAAACTCCATTGAAGAAGAAGAAAAAGAAGATCAAGTTATGCCTTGTTTCATGAGTTTGGTTGGATTTCTTACATGATTTTTGTTGGATTTCTTCATCTAAGGTATGGTAGACTTGATTCATGGAAAGATTTCTTCCATGAATCCCTCAAACTTTCAATTTCAAAGTTGAAAATTCTTCAAAACCTAGGTTTTCACTCAAACTAATGGATTCGTTCTAAAAACGTTTTCATTGGTTAAATTAGAATATATTATGATTGAATTGTTAATTATTATACTTTTTATGAGAAAATCATCCATGAGTCCATGAATTATCCCAATTTCCCAAAATGGATCTTTAAGTGTGGTGGTTGATTAATATTAGTAGAAGTTTATGAATTCGTGAATTGAATAAATTTTTTCACTGGGATAATGTATTAATTCAGGAATCTATATGGTCTTGATGTGTAATTTAGCCAAGAAACCATGAACCCCTATGTGTCCAATATATGACTTTGTGATGTGAATGAATTGTAGCAATATGAATACTATGCAATTGGACTTGTAGTAGTTTAATTACTTGAATCAGGTTATTTATACTTGCCTAATTGTAGCAATTATAGGTATTGTAAGACCCCAAAATGAGATAAGGTGTCTAGACCCTAACATGTTTTTCTTAAAGTTCTAAGGTCCTAAATGTATTATTATATGGTTTATAGGCAGTGTGCAAAGTTTGAAGTGATTTGAAAGTCGAACGTCAAGGGACGACCAAGACGTTCGACGACTAGTCGCTTATGTGCCTCATGTGTCTATGCATGCTTAAATTTGTATGAAATGAGACTAATAAGTTTTAAAATGGTTTAAAATTATGTATAATGTTGTTATATGAAGTTTCAAGAAGTTTGGAGGTCAAACGACCAAGAACATCCAAGGCGTTCAAAAGATAGCCCTTAAGACGTTCAACGTGTGTCATGATGGGGCTTGGCCTGTTTGGACGTCTTGTAAGTGTTTATTTTGGATGAAATTTATGTCTAAGGTCTATAACTTGTTAACGTTAATAATCACATTGGAAACGTCCGTGTAAGACTTATAAAGGGCCCCACAAGAGGCCCCACAAGAACGACCCAAGGCTGGTCGAAGACACTGCCTGGGCAGTGTCCATTAACGGACCAAACGACGGCTCGTTGGTCTACAAACAGCCTGTTGTCCAGGTATCGTCCACTGGCACTTGCCTTGGTCAGGTCTCAAGCCAAGAATTTGGCTATGTACCAGTCGACAAAAGCTAGGAACGGTCTGTTGTGAGGACGACGCCCCGTCGTTGCCTCCGTCGTTGGTGCACTGTAAGTTGCAGGCTGCGTCCTTTTAATTAAAGGGGTGAATGGGAAATTCACCCCACGTCCTAACCTGACTATAATAGGTTTATTTAGCTACATTTTGGTGTATATAAGTCATCAAAAACGTGATCACCCTATTCTCAAATCCCCTCACACGATTGAAGCCTTCCCTCCAAAAATGTTCTCTCTAAAACCACCATTGCTGGTGAAGCTCAAGAACTGCTTGGAGCTCAAATTTCTATGGGTGATTCATCAGGTTTTAGAGGTCTTCATGTAGATAAAGGTATGGTGATCTTCATCTCTAGTTATCTTTTCATCTAGAGAGCCATTCTCAAAGATTTCAAAGAAGAAAATTATGATCATACCATGTCTTCTTCAATCTGCCATCGGTTCTTTCTGAAAAGGTTTTGAACAATTGAATCATGATTAACTGAAGTTAATACAGTGGTGTTAACGTGATTTTTACTCCAATTGCATGATGAACCCATGCTCCTTAACTCAAACGTTTTATCCTTGCATGGGCTTTGTCATCTTGAATTGCTATCGATTTGAATTATTATTCTATTACGTTGAAGTGATTGTATTGTAAAAACCCTAAAAAAAAATGAATAAGTTAAATGCTTAAGGTGTTAAGAATGCTTGCGATTAGACCAAGGTTCACACGGATTGATACGCTTAGAACCAGACATCAGAACCCTTACTACGGCCAAGCCAACTAACTTGGGGAGTTAGTTGAGCTTGGAAAGGTTGGAACCAACCATGTAGGGCTCTTGAATACGAAGATTTAATCGAAGGAGTCTTTACCGGACTTAAAAAGAAGAAATTTTAAGTTTTGAGGGTCTAGGGGTAAAATGGTCTTTTACCAGGCTAATGGTAATATCGTAATTACCCTAAATATTTATATAATTAATTATTTAATAAGATGGAGGGGCAATTTGGGGAGAGAGAGCCGAAATTGAGCTCTTGAAGTGAAGTCTTGCTCCACCCGGGTTCCAACCTAGGTGGAAGCAATGATTTAACTTGTTTTTATTTAAATTGATAAATTAATTTAATTAATTAATAATTATTGTCTGATTTAATAAAAAGGAAAATCAGATTTTTATTATTAATTATTTATTAATTAAGATGTCTTATTTTGACTAAGTCTCAACTAGAGTCCTAATCCTAAGGAACCTCTCTCTCTCTTTCACGTTTCATCCACCTCTCCCATTTGTTTTTTTTCACGTTTCTCTGTTAACAAAGCAGCAACAACGAAAAAATATCAGAAATAACAATAAAAGTTCTTCACACTTGAAGAACTTATAAGAATTCAAACGACAAAAACAATCCATAAAAGTAAAGCAAAACGTGACATTCTCGACGGGTAAGGTGGGAATTTCTGTGTTGGACGTTGGGTTGGTGGTGATTCTGGGCAGAAACTTTGAGTGTTGAACAACACCAAGAACAGGTATGGGTTTTCTCTGTTGGAATCCTTTCTCCAAGAGGAATTTCTTTCTACAAAAGTCGACATATGAAACTAGGGCTGTCCCCTTCAATGTTGAACTCCTTGTCCCTAGTCTCCTTCCGGTTTCAATCCAAATTAGGTTAGAAATCATGTTGTTGGTATGATTGCTGATAGTTAAGTAAGAAATATGATGTTCCTTGTGATTTTGTGTTTAAAAATAGCAAGCATAGTCAATGATGTCAACCGAAAATGATGTGGTGCAATATGTAAATGTTTGTTGTTGTTGTTGCTATCCGTTTTGAAGTCTTAAAGTGGTTGGTTTGATGGCTGAAATTAACGTGCATTAAATGTGTAATTCATGATTTTCATATTAGGTGTATGTGACTGATTTTAAGTGGAAAAATCTAAGCTAAAACAATAATGAATCAATACCTAAGAACGTGTTAAACGAATCGTGAAAGTACCTCAAAAACGAATGTATGAATGTTGTTAAGTAAAGGCTGGAAAATTTAACTAAATTCCAGCATTTGGTGATGAGGTTTCGGTCAAAATGGGTGCACTACGTGCTATGTAAAAATGCAAGAAAAATAAGTGAGGTCAGCTGGGTTTGAACCCGAGGCCTCACCTTGCTAAGCTACAAAAAAATGAAATTAAAGAAGTGGGGTTAAGGGGGATCGAAATTGGGCTGCTGGTTGGGAAAGGAGAGGGAAATAAAATAAACAAATAAATGGGAGGTGTGGGAATCGAACCCACGACCTCCAGGTAGCGAGTGAAAGAAGGGAAAAATAAAGAAAAGAAAATGTGAGGCGTGGGAATCGAACCCACGACCTCAATGTTGGAAAGGAGAATGGTGAAATTAAATAAGAAAAACAAAGTGAGGCTGTGGGGGCTCGATCCCACAACCTCACTGCCAAAACGCCTAACTTAATAGACTTAAAATAAAAATAAAGGAAAGGAGGCTGTGGGGGTTCGAACCCACCACCTCACAGCCTCTAGCGAAATTAAAAGAAATAATAAGGAGGCTGTGGGGGTTCGAACCCACAACCTCCCAATTTCCCAGCGAATTTAAGCATAAAATAAAAGAGGTTGTGAGGGGTTTGATCCCACAACCTCTTGGTTTGGGCGAGAAGGGGCAATGTGATGTTAATGAAAAATAAAAAGGGGTTGTGGGGGTTCGAACCCACAACCCTTCGGCCAATTTAAGAGGAAAACTAGGTAGAAAATTAATGATACGATGTTAATGTTGGGATTTAATCTAGAGTTCTAATGTTATGAATATTAAAAATAAAATCAACGAAAAATGTAAATGATATCCAAGTGATTCAAACTTGGGTTTCCTTGCCCAAACTTCCATATTGATACATAAGTCATACGTGAACAAAATATCCAAGAATAATGCCACATACTTAGATCGAAATCAAGATGTTGGAATACATACAAGATGCATAAGTCTTGTATCACATAATCTTAGAAAGATATGAATCACTTAGACGAAATATGAATGAAGCCTCATGGCTTGTATGTATAGACACATAAGTCTAACATACGTTCAAAAGTAAGTGAACCTAAGAGGTATGATGAGATGAACAATGAAATGATGAAATGAACAATGAAATGATGAAACCCTAGAAGGGTTAAGTAAGGGTGTGAAACGCACTAAATGGCCAAGTGCATTGGCATATGATGAAATGAACATTAACGTAATAAGAGGTGAGTAACTATGAAAAGCAAAGGTGCTAATGATAATGAATGTGGTGACAACATGATATGAGGCTAATGCAAATGATGAGAGCAATCTCAAATGAGCCTAAGTAAATGTTACCAATACGTACTCACCTATGAGAGTGTAAGATAATGAAGAGACCAGTCTCTATGAACACTCTAATGAAGGTATTGAACTTAACACCCTTAATACTAATGATGAGATGATAAATCATCTAATGAGCTATGATGTCCTCATACTAGAATCCAGCTTCCATGACGTATGAGATGAATGAAATGGAACTTTATACTGAGCACTGATAGGCTAGCTATGAGTGGTGATGCCTTCTTTCGGGAAGGACGGAGGTTCACGTAACTCTCATGAGATGAGACTGTCCGGCTTGCCGGGTATGGGTCTCTTCATATCTCCTAGTCTTCAAACCTATACTGCCAATATAGGGATCTGGCGGGGTTAAATTCCCATATACGCTAACATGTTATTGGATCACTTTGGCCGGTGATTCCACCTCTTTTTGGTGTGGGGGAGACACTGGATTTCATGATGCTCACATGATCTATGTCGTTAAAGTTAAAGTTCCCAATGAATGAATGAGGCCAGCCTCAAATGATGCACATAATGAAATGAATGATACCAAAGGTGTTAGGATAGGATAATCAAAGGTGAGTTAGATTCAAGTAATGACATTAGGTCATTCTTGGTCATTGCACAACGAACCTAATGAAAGTTTTAAACTACATCCTAGGTATAGCTGGTGGTTACACTGGCCTATGAATGAAATGAAATGAAGTGCGTATGAATGAATGAAACAGACTTTGTGTTTGCTAATGAAGATTCCCTAGTTCAGGTCCCATCTGTTGAGCCCTCATTTCTGGGATGTCTTAATGTCAAGTCCATGATTCGAAGGTCCCATGGCATATGAATGAATGATATGAAAGAAGTTATGTGCTACATGCAAAATGTACTGTATGCTATATGATATGTGCTATGGGTAAATGTTATGTGTTGTGTGCAAATGTGAAAAGTAGGATGATGTATGTTATTCTCATGGCATCACTTTCCTAATCCAAATTTGGAAAGCTCATTTACTTTCCTAATCCAAATTTGGAAACTTTCCTAATCTCAATTTGGCAAGTCTACTGACTTGACTTTCCAAAAATCATGTTGTTAGGAAAGAGCTAGTCTTTCTCATGCATGTCCTTGGTGTGTGCTTGCATATACCCTTACTTAGTACAAGTGTGTACTAACCCTATACAAACTCTACTATTTTAGGTGCAGGCACAGGTGGACGATAGAGCTACAGGATCATCATTGCAGTTATCCAGACGTCCAGCATTCATTCGGTTTTGGTAGGTCCTCATGTCTTCGAGGATGCTACTGTCGTATATTCTATCTTAGTTTTAGAGTTGAGCTAGTGGAGCATGTTCCACTAGCGTTTCTTTCCTGTTTTTATTCAGACTATGTAATGGTGCCATTTTGGCAATTATACGCTTTATAAGAATTGAACTATTTCTTTCAGTTGCTTATCTCTTAATGTCAGATGGTTGATGTTGAACAATTACGTATTTATGAAAATGTTTGTATAAGTATGTTAGGAAACAAAAAGTTTCAAATTTTCCGATAAAATTAACCTATGTAATGTTAGAATGACGTAAGTAGGCTTGTCTGCGACCTCTGAGAGGTCAACGACGCCGGTCTCGTCTGGGGTCTAGATTCCAGTCGTGACATGTATATACTGTTATTTACATGAATTTATGTTGAATTGATGTTGAAGGATCCATGTATGAAGATTTGAGCATGTTTAGCCTAGTTTCCATAGTTCACTGTAACATTGGTTTCCAAATGAATTAATGTGGATTTCGATTATGTTAGGTTGGTTGTATATACTATTTTAGGTTAGTATCATGATTGAATTATGAATATGAATCTTGTATGATTTAAGTAAAGATGGCTTATGTGAATTGATCTAGTCTTCTAGTCTATCTATTGATAATACTATGTATATGATGTGATCTCGAATTATGGATAGATGAAACATGATTACTTTGATGTACTGATCTAGTTAGATGCTGCCCTAGACTTATGCTATTAGTGAAATATAATTGATGATCAATGCAAGTGAATTGGGTTAAAGATCTATGTTCTTCTACTTTCTAGTATATATGTGATGTATTGTATTAGATTGTGATATGATCTTGTAGCAAATTGTATATGGTTGCTTTTATGATTATGGTAATTTATCTACTGACCTATACTTGTTTTATGGATGAAAGAGTAGTAAAGGTAAATGATGACCAAAGGTTAAAGGATTGGTAAGAATTGCTCTACTCTTCCACTTCTCTATTTCTCTATAGTAATGTGATGAAGCCTTCTATGGCATTGTGTGGTATGGTCCACTTATGGTGGCGGTGTTTACCTTATTGTTATTATATGAGTATTGACCATGGCCTTGAAGGCAAATTAATGAACTTATGAACCTGTGCTTATGAGGATACTATGAGAAGTTTATACCTACTTTCCTATTCTAATTGTGATTTAGGTTGTATGGCTATTGTATGATCATGTGTATATCCATTTTAGGGTAAAGTATAGGTAATGCCATTGATGTGTTAAAAAGGGTTAATAATCCCTTAACTATGTACCCCTATTTGAATGTGTGGATACTTAATGATAGGAGTCTTAAAGTGTTCTAGGAAGTTAACTTGTCTCCTATGCTATTTTGTGTTGTGTGGTTTAAGCTTGACGAGTATTGTGGTCTAAGAGGGTGGCTGCCTCAATATGTTGTTGATAGCCATTATGTGATCATGTGACCAATGTACACACACACTAACAATTCATGCATGCTTAAAAGTAGTAAATGATTCATGGTGTCTAAATGAAAGGTAGTTCTCATATTCACTAGTGTCTACTACTATGCATTTTAAGATGATGTGATGAAAGTATGATATGTGTTTCCTTAGCTAGGATTACTTGATAGGTGTACTTGTATGGGGAAGGGTATGGGACTTTGCCTATGCATTGCACATGTGTACCTTGATAGGATAGTTCTAGTTTTTGTTTCTATATGTATGAATATGATGTATGAACATGTGTGACTTAATGTGTTATGTGAAAGGTTTGCTCACATATATGTATACACTCACACACATGAAAGATGATCTAGTTAATAGAGGGGTCTTGAAAGGTGAGGCCAAGAATACTCTACAACTAGATAGGTGATGGAATATGTTATAAGCATATGGGAGTAAATATCCTAAGCTTATGTTTTATGAAAAATGATAATAAAGGCTTTTTCAATAAAGGGAACTTAGCTTAGCACCGAGTGAACTTGGAGATGAGAGGGTGACGCTTTTCCCCAAAGTAAAGGTAGGGGTTCACTACGGTCCTCATGTGAGAGGGTGACGCTTTTCCACAAAGGAAAGGTAGGGGTTCACTACGGTTCTCACGGGGTGGATAGGATTATGATCCAACAAAGGGTGTAGTGTTGATATTTCTATGATTTTCCCCAAGTTCCATAAACTATGTTGCCACCATAGGATACTAGCTAGTGGATACACCTAGAAAGCTATGTTATGTTTGGTTCTACATTGTCCGGTAGACCACCTTCTTTCGGTGTGGAGTTTTATGACACCGGATTCCATGTTTAGCATCACCTGGTCTATGTCGGTTAAGGGTATAGTTTCCCTAAAGTAAAATGAACAATGGAAGTAAATGACTACGACCCTAACTAGAATGACTTAAGGGATGTTACTTAGGATAGGTGGAAGTAATGAACCCATCTAGACATTGCACAAGTATCTCCTTAGGAAGTTCTAGAGAGGTGTTCTAATGCATATTTCTATGTATATGATTCTTTATGTATGACTTTGTAGTATTGGTCTACTTTTTATGAAGATGTGCATGGTATGAGTCTATATGCATGATGTTGATATTTTTGACTATATGATGAAGGTCTTGTATTAACATTAATGAGGTTCTTTTCACTTCCTTGTGTATATGAATTGAATGTTAAGGTTTTCGGTCTCATGAGGGGTTTGCTAAGAATGTATGGGTTATGGGGCTTCATATGTTCATTGCACTAGTAGACTAACATTGGGGTCATGAACAAGGTTTAATAGTGATGTATATGCAAAGAAGTAAATGTATGTGTGACTTGATGTAGCTTACTGTAATGTCTTATGGTTTTGACATAAATGTGTCTTTGATGTATTATGCTTATATAAGGATGTGTGTTGGGTTGTGTTGTTTGTATATATGCTTTCGTAGTGATCTTAAGGTGATACATTGCACCAAGTATCACTAGAGGGCTACTTGGAAAGTTAATGAATAAAAGGAAATAATGTTCACTGTTAAGGGAAAAAGAGCTCACTGTAAAGTGACTCAAAAATGTAATGAATTCTATATGTGATCTTATATCATGTTTGGCGTTTGAATATGTTTATATGATGTCTGTGAATGATATAAATGCTCTTGGTTAAAGGTTTTGTGAAGATATACTCAAAAAGCATGAAGTATGATTTCAAAGAAAATGCCCCTTTTAAATGCATGTTTTTGAATAGTTATCATACTTATTACATTCTTGTGCTAATCTCATTCTTCTTTACTTTTTACACAAAGTGTAGGTTATGGATGCTTAAAGGATGTCTTGAATGGTGAAGAGCTTGCTAGATGATTCCCAAGCTCAATGAAAGGAATTCTTAAAGTTCAAGGATGTCCTACTTATGTCTTTAATGTAAAGTCTTTAAATATTGTATAGTTATGTAATGTATCTTATGGGCTATGTCCCTAATGTACTCTAATGTTGTTGAGTCTAAGATGGCAAAGAGACTTAAGGTCTATATATGTATTATGACTTATATTTTATCTATATATGAGATGAAGTTTCTAGCATATGATGTGCTATGAAAAGTTCTAAATTTTTCGCTAAATTTACTATCTCAATGCGATGAATGATAACTATGGGCTTGTATAAGACCTCCGAGAGGTCAAGTACGCCATGTTACTTCTAGGTGGTGCTCCCCGGATGTGACAAATGTGGTATCAGAGCATGAGGTTTACAAAGTGGTTTTAGGTTCTAAAAGTCTCATATTGCCACGTCTAGTAGAGTCTCGTAGCATTGGTGGTGAGTCGCGACACATCAAATGGTACGGGAGGCTATAGGACGATAGAGTTTCCTTGCTTCATCACTCTCATATCGTGCCATAGAACTTAACTCTATAAGATCTCTCTCTTATGTTTTCTTGTCCAGTGGTCTTTTAGATGTGATTGCTTGGATGAGATTTTCTCTATGCTTGAGGGGAAAAAAGGTGAGTTATTGCTGAACTTGGTTTTATGATTGAATGAGTATGTTTGAAGGTGAATTTTTGGCATGTTTTAATAATGTGATCCCAATTATGGCTACGTATGAGACTTATGTGAAATCGCATGTTCTGTTGAAGAAGGTATGTCATGGTATAATTAAAGCATGTTAGAAGTTACTATGGTTGACATGAGTTTCTTTTGAAATGATGTGTTACTATCTGGTTTTACATGTTGGTGTCTTACTATTATCATTTGAACTTGAATTGCTTAGTGATTACCTATGAAAGCATGCTACCTTAAGAATATGTGTTTTAAGGTGTTCATTATGTCCCTTTGAATATATGCATGATGTTTCAAATGTTGCCTTAGTGGGATGTCTGAACATCCATGATTACCTATTATGGATTGGAGTTCTTGTATATACTTGATCCTAGGTGTAAAGGTAGTATGCATGACTTGGTAGGGTGATGATGTGGGTATTAGTGACCTAGAAGTCACCTTACCGTAACGTTCTAGAGAAAAGAAGAAATATTATGGCTAAGTGTCCTTGTTGTTTTCCCCTAATATTGTATGACCTTTGTGTCTATTGTATTGTATGAAAACCGTATGTGGTTGGATAGTATGGCCTAACATGATGATTGGGGAGGAAATTGCTTAGGTGTTAAAGTTTAGAACACCTTTGGAGCCCTTAGGGTATGTTACTGTAAATCCTTCTATTGTGATAATCGCTTTTAAGTGATGAAAAGAATGGAGGTTGTTAAGTTAAGATCTTCTTAAAGTTGGGTTAAGTTGCTCTTAATTGGGTCTACCCTAAGTGGGGGATGGTGATGGAATAGTAAGGTTATAGGAATTTTCTACCTTGACCTTCTATTTTTGATTGATCTTGAATCTAATGAAGTCTTGATGAGCTTTTTCAAGAATAGAGTCTTTCATAAAGTATGAATTGCATGAACTTTATATGTTTGGTATGTATTGATTGACATCATCTTAATGATCTTATGAATATTCCATAGTGCATGAATGGAAATTTTTGATTAAATACATGTTTCTCATGAGTATTGTACATCCTAACATGCTAATGGGTACACTTGATTTCATCAGATAAGTAGGAAACTTGATTTTTAGTCACTTGTGATATTTAAGGTTTAGCCTTATAATGAAAAAGTTGAGTCTCTTTAAATGAAATATGTGGAGTCTCTTGAAATTATGTGACTTGTATGGTTTGGAAAGAGTGATTTTAGGTTCACTCTTCAAAAGTGAAAGCATGTGTAGCTTAGTGTTCATGTATGTGCCTATAATTTGTATTGTTGTTCCTATTCGATGCTTACTGTGAAGGTGAGTATTAGGTTATAAATCAACATTGTGTGAAATGGGTTCCTATTTGTTGTGATGCACTTGGTCTGACTTACCATTTAGACTTCACTAGGAAGAAAACATGAACATGTCTTGGTTTAAAAGTTGAGAATTTCTCATATTACCATAAAGATGGCATTTGTGCATTTGTTTGGGTATGAGATCATGATACATGTAAGTGTGTTAAGGAGATGGACATTCCTCCATGGGCACAACTAAGCATGGTATGGTTGAATATGACCCTCATAGCACTAGCTCTAACTTATAAGAATCAATCGTCAACCTATCTTACTCAAGTCTATGTGCATTGAAGTATAAGTGCTTAAATGGCTTTTGGGGTATTGTTGTAATCTGCCTATGTGTATTCATGATGAACTCTTAATAGAATGGATTGTAATGACCATGTCATGATTAGGAGAAGGATGTTCCTCCTATGAACATGATAAGAGCCTCTTTGATTAATGCATTAAGGAGTGAGTAAATTGAAGTTTTAGCTTGCTTGTGTGCATTGAGTGCTACATGGTGTGAAGTTGTGATCCTTGTAAGTTTGGTGCATTAACTTCTATGTGATTATGTTATGGATAAGATGAAATGGTCTATGGATGCATTGAAGTCCTTGTTATGTTTAAAGTGTTCTAAGTGTCAAATGTTCCCAAGTGGGGGATATTGTAAGACCCCCAAAATGAGATAGGGTGTCTAGAGCCTAACGTGTTCGTCTTAATGTTCTAAGGTCCTCAAATGTCTTATAATATGGTTTAGATGTAGTGTATAAAGTTGGAGGGGATTTGGAAGTCAAACGTCAAGGGTCAACCAAAACGTTCGACGACTAGTCACCTATGTGCCTCATGTGTCTATGCTTGTTTATATTTGTATGTCATGAGATTATGAAGTCGTAAAATGGTTTATAATGATGTAAAATGGTAGTATATGAAGTTTTGTGAAGTTTGGAGGTCAAACGTCCAAGAACGTCCAAGACGTTCGAAAGATAGCCTAGAGACATGCATGTGTGTGTCTCGATGGGGCCTTGCTTGTTTGGACGAGTTGCAGGTGTTTGTTTTGGGTGAAACTTTTGTGGAATGTCTAAAACTTGTTAATGGTTGTATGTACGTTGGAAACCTCCAGGTACAACCTCTAAAGTGTCCCGTAAAAGGACCCACAAGAAGGACCCAATGCTGGCCGAGACACTGCCTTGGCAGTGTCAATCGACGGACCAAACGACGGCCAGTAGTTCAACCAACGGCCCGTAAGTGAGGTCTGGTCGATTGGCACTTATCTTGGGCAGGTCTCAAACCAAAAATTGGCTAAGTACCAAACGACAGAAGCTAGGCACGGCCCGTTGACTAACCTACGTCCAGTAGGTTGGTCCGTCGATGGTGGCCTGTGAACTGAAGCTTGCGCACTGTTTCATTAAAGGGGTGAATGGGAAATTCACCCCACGTCCTAAACCGACTCTAGTTGGATTATTTAACTGATTTTGGGTGTATATAAGTCATTCTAAACGTGATCAACCCATTCCCAACCCCATACACACGTAAGAAATCTTCTCTCCAAAAATCTTCTCCCTAGTAACCACCATTGTTGGTGAAGCTCAAGATCTGCTTGGAGCTTGGATTTTCGTGGGTGAATCACCATGTTTTAGAGTTATTCATGAATATTAAAGTATGGTGATCTTCATCTCTAGTTATCTTTTCATCTCGAGAGCCATTCTCAATGATTTCAAAGAGAAAATTATGATCAAACGTCTTCTTGTTAAATCTGTCATGGGTTCTTTCTTAAACTGATTTCAAAGTCATAATATGAATGTATTGATGAATAGCTACTGATTTGGAAGTAGTTTTCAATCCAATTGCATGATGAACCCATGCTCCATCACCCAAACATTTTAGCCTTGCATGGGCTTTGTGATCTTGAATTGCTATCAAATTGAATTATGATTCTATTACGTTGAAGTGGTTGTATATACTGTTATTTGCATGAATTAATGTTGGATTGATGTTGAAGGATCCATGAGGATCAATGTATGAAGAATTCAACATGATTACTATATGATCTATGTGTTCACGGCAAGGTTGGCTTTATGTCGATTGTTGTAAGACTTGAATTGTGCTAGGTTGGTTGTATCTGTTGTTTTAGGTTAGTATCATGATTGAATTGTGGATATGAATCATGTATTATTGTAGTAAAGAAGAATTGATCTAGCCTTTTCTAGTCTATCGGTTGATAATACTATGTATATGATGATATCTTGAATTGTGGATAGATGAAGCATGATTATTTTGATGTATTTATCTAATTGTCTGCTTCCTAGCATGTACATTATTGTTAAGATATTATTGATGATCAAGGCCTTAAAGAACCAATAGCGTTGGATAGTTCCTCTTGATTCTAGCGGACTTGTAAGCCTAACGCCTATGTTGGAAGTTTGATCTTGAAGTGCTTTAAGCATGATTTCATTATGATTAAATGTAAGATTAGCTACTTCCTTTGTTTGATATTATTGATGAAATATGATCTGTAATTTATGTAATGAAATTGGCTAATGGTCTATGTTCTTCTACCTTCTAGTATGATAAGGTGTTGTGCTAGTTTGTTGTATGGACTTGTAGTAGCTTATCCATGACTTCGTATATGATTATTATGTTTTAGCTACTGCCCTATACTTGAATTATTGATGAAAGAGTAGTAAACGTCAATGATGACCAAAGACTAAAGAATTGGTAAGAATTGCTCTAATCTTCTACTTCTCTACTTCTCTATAATATGTTGATGAAGCCGTGAGTGGCGTTGTGTGGTATGGTCCACTTATGGTGGTGGTGTTTACTTTATGTCATTACATATGTGTTGACCATGGCCTTGAAGACAATTTGATGAATATATGAAGTAGTGGTTATGATGACTACGTTATGTGTAACTTGTGCCTAGTTTCTATTTGAGTTGTGAATCTAGGTTATGTTACTATTGTTATGAGCATGTGAAGGGTTGTGTAATATAATGTGTAGGTGCTGCCATGTCTTAGGTGATAATGGTTGATGATCCCTACCCATGTAACCATATGTGAATGTGTGAATAACTAATGTTAGGAGTCGTAACATGTTCTATGAAGTTAACTTGTCTCCTATGCTATTGTGTGTTGTGTGGTCTAAGTTTGAAGAGTATTGTGTTCTTAGAGGGTGGCTGCCTCAATATGTAGTTGATGGACATTATGTGATCATGTTGACCAATGTACACACACACTGACATTTCATTCATGCTTAAAAGTAGTAAATGGTTCATGGTGTCTAAATGAAAGGTAGTTCTCATATTCACTAGTGTCTACTACTATACATGTTAAGATGATGTGATGAAAGTATAATATGTGTTTCCTTAGCTAGGATGACTTGATAGGTGTACTAATATGGCAAGGGTATGGGACTTTGCCTATGCATTGCACATGTGTACCTTGATAGGATAGTTCTAGTTTTGGTTTCTATATGTATGAATATGATGTATGAACATGTGTGACTTAATTTGTTATGTGAAATGTTTACTCACATATATGTATACACTCAAACACATGAAAGATGATCTAGTTAATAGAGGGGCTTTGAAAGGTGTGCCCAAGAATACTGTACAACTGGATAGGTGCTGGAATTTGTTATAAGCATATGGGAGTAAATATCCTAAGCTTATGTTTTATGAAAAATGATAATAAAGGCTTTTTCAATAAAGGGAACTTAGCTTAGCACCGAGTGAACTTGTAGATGAGGGGGGGACGCTTTTCCGCAAAGGAAAGGTAGGGGTTCACTACGGTCCTCATGTGAGAGGGTGACGCTTTTCCACAAAGGAAAGGTAGGGGTTCACTACGGTTATCACGGGGTGGATAGCCTTATGACCCAACAAAGGGTGTATAGTTGATATATCTATGATTGCCCCCAAGTTCCATAAACTATGTTGCCACCATAGGATACTAGCTAGTGGATCCACCCAGAAAGCTATGTTATGTTTGGTTCTACTTTGGCCGGTAGACCACCTTCTTTCTGTGTGGGTTTTATGACACCGGATTCCATGTTTAGCATCACATGGTCTATGTTGGTTAAGGCTATAGTTTCCCTAAAATAAAATGAACAATGGAAGTAAATGACGAGGACCCTAACTAGAATGACTTAAGGGATGTTACTTAGGATAGGTGGAAGTAATGAACCCATCTAGACATTGCACAAGTATCTCCTTAGCAAGTTCTAGAGAGGTGTTCTAATGCATGTGTCTATTGATATGATTCTTTATGTATGACTTTGTAGTATTGGTCTACTTGTTATTAAGATGTGCATGGTATGGGTCTATATGAATGATGTTGATATTACTGACTATATGATGAAGGTCTTGTATTTACATGATGGAGGTTATATTCACTTACTTGTGTATATGAATTGAATGTTAAGGTTTGCAGTCTCATAAGGGGTTTGCTAAGAATGTATGGGGTTATGGGGCTTCATATGTTCATTGCACTGCTAGACTCAGATTGGGGTCATGAACAAGGTTTTATAGTGATGTATATGCAAAAAAGTAAATGTATGTGTGACTTGATGTAGCTTACTGTAATGTCCTAAGGTTTTGACTTAAATGTGTCTTTTATGTATTATGCTTATATAAGGATGTGTGTTGGGTTATGTAGTTTGTATGTATTCTTTCTTAGTGATCTTCAAGTGATACATTGCACCAAGTATCACTAGAGGGTTACTTGGAAATTTAATGAATAAAAGGAAATAATGCTCATTGTTAAGGGAAAAAGAGCTCACTGTAAAGTGACTCAAAAAATATAATAAATTCTATATGTGATCTTATGTCATGTTTGGTGTTTGAAAATGTTTATATGATGTATGTGAATGATATAAATGCTCTTGGTTAAAGTTTTTGTGAAGATTTACTCAAAAAGCATGAAGTATGATTTCAATGAAAATGCCCCTTTTAAATGCATGTTTTTGCATGGTTGTCATACTTAGTACATTCTTGTGCTAATCCCATTCTTCTCTACTTTTTACACAAAGTGTAGGTTATGGATGCTAAAGGATGTCTTGAATGGTGAAGAGCTTGCTAGATGATTCCCAAGCTCGATGAAAGGAATCCTTAAAGTTCAAGGATGTCATACTTATGTCTTTAATGTATAGTCTTTAAATATTGTATAGTTATGTAATGTGTCTTATAGGTCGTGTCCCTAATGTACTCTAATGTTGTTGAGTCTAAGATGACAAAGAGACTTATGGTCTATATATGTATTATGACTTATGTTTTATCTATATATGCGATGAAGTTTCTAGCATATGATGTGCTATGAAAAGTTTTAAATTTTCCGCTAAATTTACTATGTCAATGCGATGAATGATAATTATGGGCTTGTATAAAACCTCCGAGAGGTCAAGTACGCCATGTTACTTCTCGGGGGTGCTCCCCGGATGTGACAGTAAGAAGAAACTAAATATTAGAAAATCTTGTCCTCGAACCATGAGTACTCAACGAAAGCATGGAGAATATTCAATCAATGCTTTTGATCAAGAAGCAAGAACACCTCAACAACTGAGCCCTACACTTATATAAGAATGTATAAAATATGGGTTAGCACAAAATTGCACCGAGTATGGAAGCCATGCATAAAAATCAATAAAATATGCATAAAGGGACAATTTAAGTGCAACCATGTGTTTTATATACTTTAACAGTCATCATGAACATAAGTGTAAATACATAAGTGAAACCATTTCATAAGAAAACCTATGCTATACTATTGCAATGCATGGACGAGATCCCATAATCCTATCTAATACTAAGTACCACTTTTAGTCCACCATAATCATGCATATAATACATTGGTTTCATCCATATAATCATAAACAAGTAAACGTTCATATTCATACCTTGTAGAAAGTAAAGCCACCCTTAGCAGCAATCCATAACATGCATGCATAAATTCATATATTTTCATATCATAAGAAAACAAAAGTATAACCCCTTTCAAATCCTACTTGTTCAATGCATGAGTGAAGTCCCATAACCACACTAACAATAAGTAGAACTCCTTGATAATTCATAAGTATAGTTCATGTTCATGTTCATGTCATAGTTCATATTCTTTTCATGTAGGTAAATAGCCTTAACCATCATAGACCATGTGAGCTAAATGGAATCCGGTGTAATTTCACCACACCTAAAAGAGGTGTCATACTTGCCGAAGGTAGAAATCATGTTTGATAACTTAGGTGGATCCACTAACTAAAGTCCTATGTGTGCGCATAGGTACGAGATATATAGATTGCAGCTAGAAACCCGGACTTACTAACGTAAGAGGTTTTAATTGCATGAGATAATTGTTTTGGTAACCTGGGCTGACGTGCATAAAAGAAATCCATGGGGAAGCCGGACTAACTAGCATAAAAGCTTCCATATCATATTCATATTCTCTTGGTGCTAAGCATAATTGCCATTAATATTCATGTTAAGTATTTACTTATTTTCATGTTCATGAAAGAATTCCCTAGCATAGTATCGTGATAACTCATAAATTCATTTGGTGAGAATGGCCTTTCAGCCTTACAATAATTAATATGTAAGTAAACCTTTCACATCATGCTCATAGTGTGTTCATGAGAATAAACTTTCATTCAACACAAAAACATAATCATAATCATAGACATTTCATGCACAGTCGTGTGTAAGGGTATGTGGAGAATGATCTTTCCACAAGACCACAATTACCCCATAGTCATAGAATCTTCACTCTATAAGTAAATCATAATCTCATACATAATTATCATAACATGTACAAATCCTCATAATTTTCCCTTCAAGGACAATGAAGTACATTCAACCAAAAAATCTTGAATTACTACATAAGATATGAAGAATATAATTGTACAATAAACTCAATCAATATATACATAATCTATTCAAATGCTTCTATAATTACTCAAGCCACATCATAAATTTGCAATTTAGAAATACAGGAATTCATGGGTTATCTGGGAATTTAATCAATACCCACAATTAATCATCAATTAAAACATAATCCATCATAAATCAACCACTGAAAATGGTTCATAAGATAAACCATGACTTAGATTGAAACCCTAGCTTAGGGTGAAATTAAAATCTTTGAAATAACATTTTGAAGGGACTCTATGGGTGAAAGCTACCCATAGATGAAAAGCCGACATACATTGATAAAGGATATTCAAAAAATTTGAGGAAGGATCCTTGAATTCTCCAACCACTAGGACAAAGTCCCTCTTCATCTTCTTTGAGATTTAAAGATAGAAATATTATGACGAAGATGATCTTCTGGATTGATTTAGGTGATTGCGAAAGATGACTTAGTTTAGGGAATTTTGAATTTTAAAAAAAACTTATATAGTAGCACCAAACATAGCAAAAATGACCTCACTTTGATTGTAATTAGAAAGGAAAAGACGTAATTAAACTTCATTTAAGTGCCCTTCCCAGGTATCACGAGGGGCCTTAACGAGCCATGGTGAGGACCACGAGCCGTGGTCCCATTTATAAACTTTGAGGTAGTAGCTAGGCACTGGTGCTTTAAGCTTACAAGCTCAAGGCTATCCCACGAGGGGCTCCAAGGGTCGTGGTAAACACAACAAGCCATGTTCAAGACCACGAGTCGTGGTCCCTCTAATGGACCTTGAGACACTAGCTAGGCCACTTGGTGGCTACTCCTCTTTGGCCAAGGAAAATGCACGATGCCTCGCACGAGTCTCGTTCAAGACCACTGGCCATGGTGATTGATGTGAAGTTGGGGCAGTGTGCTCCAAGCATAGGGGAGCCTTGGAATTTGTCCTTGGCTTGGTCCCTTTGCCTTGGCACTAAACTTTTGGCCTTGACTCTTGTAACTCTCAATTCTGCTAATTCATTAGATTGAGTTAATTTTTATAATAGACACTTAAAACACCACTCACACTTCTCGCATGCCACAATATCGAAAAGGAATTAATCTTTTCAAACACCACCAAGATAGAAGGAAATACATGATTGATCCTTACAAAACCTGATAGAGAGGAAAGCCTAAATCTAAGGAATAAAAATCAATATAAAGATGGCCCCATATAAAAAAGAAACTAAATCAAGGAAATCACTTGTTGACACGACCAATAAAAGGGATCAACGAATCAATGCGTCAAATAGAATCATGTTGTCAAGGAAAATGGAGAGGAGAATCAAGCCAAATATTAGATGATCGGTTGACATGTCAAGAAAAAAATCAAGCCAAACAAGCCAAGAAGAATGGAGAAGCGATTTACCACGCACATATTTGATATAAACATGGATCAGCAAATCTCCTCAGTCAAGGAATATCTTAATCATCCTTGATTGAGAAAATTACACCTTTGGTTTTTCCTTACAAAGAGCACGGGTCGATGCCTATATAAATGACCCTCAAACATAAGTGTGAAGTACGCAACTTTACTTGAGATTATAGAAAATCTTTCTTTCATCTTTCGTAAAGCTTTGTAAACACGTGAATGATACAATTGAAAAGAAAATAAAAAGAAAAAATCTGAGTGAGGTTTACCAGTAGAGGTACTGTAAAAAATAAAATCTGATTTGCATATCAGACAAGATCAAATTGCATAATTGTTGTACTACCAAAAGATCTTTTCATCAATCTTAAGGAAACCCTTGTAACCCAAAATGACTGGGCTAGGAACCACATCGGTGATCTTAACTAGTATAAAACTATGTTTTATTTACTTAGTGAAAATTATTATTATTATTTATCTATTCTACTAACCTGCAGGTTACTCGACTGGCCAATACAGGAAATCAACTAGATGAATTTTAATTCACTACTCCCTTTTGAATTTCATTTGGTATCAGAGCAGGTCGCACTACTTCTGTGTTCAACCACGCATGAGCAAAGATCCAACGGCACACTATCAAATTCCTAGAGCGTTACTTCAACAAAGACATTCCTAACATCGGCCACCATACTTTAATGGACACCATTTCTCTCACCGGAAAGACAGATTGATAATCTTTGTATCTTCCAATGATCATCAAGCATGGATAGTAATAAGGAAGGGCCCGGAGCCTATTCCTGGATTAACTAAAAAAATATGGCACTAAAAAACCATTTTATCTAGAATCATTTGATATAAATATGGAACAACAAGAGGTAATTCAAACTAATGCTAGAGCTAAAAGTTTTTTATATTGTGCAGTAAATGCAGGTGAATTCAACGTGTGTAACTGCGAAAGAAATGGAGGACAAATTGGAATTTACTTATGAAGGAACTACTAAAGTAAAGGAAGCTCGGATCAGTTCACTTGTAAATGAATATGATTTGTTCAAAATGGTCTAAGATGAAAATGTTGAATCCATGTTCTCAAGATTCAGTAAGTTGTTTGTGAACTCAAATCCCTTGGAACGGTATATTCAAATTCACTACAAGTCAAATAAAACCCAATTCGACGTCTTCCAAAGTATTGGGAAACTAAAGCTGTCATTCTTGAAGATGGAAATCTACATAAAATGTCATATGATGAACTTTGAAGCCATTTAATGACCTATGAACCGAATCATATGAACAGATACAACTAGGATGATAAAGAAGATTGTGGCATTTACGGCTACGTAAAACAAGTGAGGTAAGATCTTTTGTTTATTCTAATTGTAATGATTTATAAAATCTTTTTGAATATAGTCACTGATGAATTCAAGAGAGTCATCGATTAATACAATTAACTTGATCAATAAAAGAAAGATCAATAGATTACTCTCGAAGCAAGTCAGATTGAAGTAACCTTGCAAACAGAAGAACTAGAGAAAGTGAGAATGTAGTTATACAACATCAGAAAATCTCCAAGTCATAGTTTTGTTTGATCTAACAGAATTAGCTCTATAGGAGAAACACTACAAATCACAATTCTAATAGATCAAATATATCTATCATGAATACTTATTCTCCTGAAACTTCTGCTAAAATTATTAGTAAACATGTGGTGATTTTGGTCATAAAACGTTTAATTTAAGAAAATATATCCGCGGAATGTGGATTTGGAGACCCAAAACTACTAATAATGAAGTACCCAAAAATACTTGGGTACCTAAGAGAAAGTAATCTTAATGTCTTCCAAGAGCAATCCCAGAAAACCTACAGAAAAGGAATGTGGGTCCTCGATAGTGTATGATCTAGACACATATGCAGAAAGAATGAAAACCTCGAATCCTTAAAAAAGATTGATGGAGGATGTATTATATTTGGATACAATGTCAAAGGAGAAGTAAGTGGAGTCGGGACTATTACATGAATTTCATTATGCGATCTAGTAAACGTACATCTGGTTGAGGGATTCAAATATAACCTTCTAAGAATTAGTCAACTATGTGATGTTGTATCTCAAGCTACCTTCAACACAGCCAGCTGTATAATCAGACATCCTAAGAAAAATCTAATTGTTATCGGAGATCGAGTAAATAATATTTATTTCTTAAATAATGTTGATTTTCCATCTCTCAAATGTATTACTGCAGTTTCAAGTGATCCATGGTTATGGGATCGAAAATTTTGACACAAAAGTATGCATGCCCTTGAAAATTTCTCTAGACTTGAACTAGTCATTGGCCTAAAAAAACTAATGTTTGAAAAAGATCATATTAATGATGCATGTCAAATCGGTAAGAAGACTCGTTCATCTTTCAAAGGAAAAGATATTGTAAGTACTTCTAAACATCTACAACTTTTTCATATCAATTTGTTTTGTTCAACTCGAACTGCTAGTGTTAGAGGTAAAAGACATGTATTCGTAATTGTTGATGACTTCTCATGGTTTACAAGGGTAATCTTTCTAACTCATAAAAATAAATCTTTTTCTAACTTTGATGTATTTTGTAGAAAGGATCATAGAGAGGCAGGATATTACATTACAACTATCCGTAGGGATCATGGTGGAGAATTTTAAAATAAATCCTTTGAATAATTCAGTGCTCGATAAGGCTTTACCCAAAAATTTCATCAACCAAATCTACTCAAAAAAATGGAGTAGTAGAAATATAAAACTGTTCACTACAAGATACACGAAGAACAATGATTCTCGATCGAAGTCTACCTGACAATTTTTGGGAAGAAGTTATAAGTACAACTTGTCATATTCCTAATAGGTGCTTTATTACACCTATACTAAAGAAGACTCCCTATAAATTATGGAGAGGTAAGAAACCGAACATAAGCTATATCCACCATTTTGGGTGCAAATGCTTTATCCATAACAACGGTAAGAATAATCTCGGTAAATTTTATCTAAGAAGTGATGAAGGTATATTTCTAGGATATGCTCATACTAGCAGGGCTTTTTGTATTTTTAATAAAAGAACACTAAGTGTTGAATAATCTGTACTGGTGGTATTTGATGATACTAATCCAAGAGTACAGGAAGTAGAAACAGGCAAGGATGCAATTACTTCTCTCAAACCAGCTGAATATATGCAAACTTTCAACACTAAAATTAATGTTGAAGAGTCAACTGCTGTAGAAGTGGAGTCCACTACTCGAGCCAACAAAGCAAACCTTCCGAGAAAATGGAGCCATAATACAAGCTACGCTGAAAATTTCTTTCTTGGTAAACCTGATGAAAAAATCTAGAAACGATATTCACTCAGGAAAAAAAGCTTATGTGCCTCTTATCTCTCAGATGGAACTTAAACAAACAAATAAAGCTATGGAAAACAAATCATGGGTACAAGCAATGCGAGAAGAACTTGATCAACTTGAAAGAAATCAAGTGTTGAGTCTTATCGAACGACTAAAGAAAAGCGATGTTATTGGAACAAAATGGGTTTTCAAAATAAACTGGATGAACATGGAAAATTTATTCACAACAAAGAAAGATTAGTAGCTCAAGGATACTTGCGACAAGAAGGTATTCAATACGCTGAAACTTTTTTTCCAGTGAGAAGGTTAGAATTTATTCAAGCATTGCTTGCGTATGCATCCTTTAAACTCCTTAATCTTTTTCAAATGGATGTAAAAAGTGTGTTTTTTAATGGTTTCATAAAAGAAGAAGTTTTTTAAACAACCCCCTGGTTTTCAAAAAAATCCTGCTTGTCCTTCTTTTTTTACAAATTGTCCAAAGATAATTATGGTCTCAACAAGCTCGAAAGACTTGGAATGAAGGATTAAGTACTTTCTTACTCCAAAATAATTTCCAAAGGGGGGAAATTGACACAACTCTCTTCATTCAAAGATCTTGTTAATATTTTCTTATAGTTCTAATTTATATTGATGATATTATTTTTGGATGTTCTAATCCTTATTTTTGTGAGAATTTTTCAAAATTAATGAAAGGTGAGTTTTAAATTAGTCTAATGGGAGAACTCACGTTCTTTCTCGGACTAAAAATCCAGCAGTTAACTAATGTTACGTTCATTAATCAATCTAAGTACACAAAGGAGCTAATCAAGAAATTTGGACTCGAAAAAGGAAAAGCTCTTGGAACCCCCATGAGTCCTTCCAAGTGTATTGAAACAGATGCACCCGGGAAAGATGTGGATGAAAAAATGTATAGAGGAATTGAGGTTAATACTATATCTCTCTTCAAGTCGACTGGATATGATGTACAGTGTGTGCGAATGTGCAAGATTCCAGGCCACCTTAAAGGAATCACACCCTATGAGAGTAAAGCAAATTATTTGCTACTTGATTGGCACAACAAAATTAGGATCTGGTATCATTATTCATCTCATTTTGATTAAATTGGTTAATCAGATGTGGACTTTGTAGGTGACAAAACTGGCCGAAAAAGCACAAGTGGGACATGTGAGATGTTGGCAAAATCCCCTTTTTCATGGCATATCAAGAAACAAACCTCAGTTGCTTTATCTACTAGTAAATCTGAATATCTAGCCGTTAAAAGTTGTAGTACTCAAATTTTATGGATGATGCATCAAGTACTTGATTATGATATTTCTTATGAAGCAGTTCCTATTTTCTGTGATAATACTTGTTCCATTAGTCTATCTAAATACAATATGCATTTTTCCAGGGAAAACATATCGAGTTTAAGCATCATTTTATTCGTAATCATGGTAAAAATTGCAATTTTTCTTTGGAATTTGTAGATTCTGAGCTCGCTGATATTTTTGCTAAACCTTTACTTGAAGAGAGAGTTTTTTTCAATAGAAGCTGCCTTGGTATTAAATGATTTAATTAATTTATTTTCCTTTTGTATATAATTTTATTTAATCAGTTTCTTGTTTTTAGTTTTTTTTCCTCTAATTATGGCCTACCTCCGCCCTTTCCATTTCCCCATTTCCCGCGTCCTTTTTTTTTACTTTATGATTTCTCCTTTCTTTTCAAAAGACTTTTCTTCTCCTCTTCACTTATTTATTTACCCTCCCCCCTCTCCCTCCGCTTTTCTCAAACAATCATGACCAAAACTCGCTCCATGGCTTCTCGAAAACCCTCTTCTTCTTCAAGCTCTTTAGAAGTAAACATTCTATGATTCTCCTCAGATTCATCCAAATTATCCATGGCTTCCCCATCTCTATCCTCCAAAAAGAGAGCATCCTCCTTATAATAGAAGGCCTTGAAGAAACCTCGCCTCCTTGCTTCAGCATCTCCCTCTGAAGCGGACATGCAATTGTTCTAGGGAATCAAGCAGAAACACAAGTATGACCATTAAAAATATCTACAATTGTTCCCAGCCGTATTTTTCATCTAATTCAACTAAAGGATTTTCACTGCCCGGTAAGTTCCTTTCTCAATGTCAATAAACTATCTTTTACTCTGTATGTGGTCTTGAACTCTTTGAAGTAGTCGTTCGATTCTTCAATGCGAATGTTTGCATATCTCTTGATCGTTTTGAGTTACAAATGTTATTCTTGGGATATTGCATCATTGTTAATGAAATGCCTTTTGAGGAGGTATTTGCTAGAATATTTCTTGTGTGGTTCCGTACATAAAAAAAATATGGTGATGATTTTGAAAAGTCCCTAGAAGGCGCTAAGAGGGCTGTGGATGAACTGGATGCAGATATTTCATTCTTTGGTCCTTTGTCTCTATGTTATGAAAATCGTATACTAGTGCATATTGTTGCTACAACTCTAATTCCCAGGAAATGGTCTGTCTGTATTATCTCTAATCGAGATGTGTTTATTCTCTATTTCTTGCTTCACAAATACCGAATCAGTTGGGTGGTTTGGTTTAGGGAATCTTTATGGGAAAGTGCCAAAGATAACAATTCATCTGTTGGCCTGCCGTATGGACTGCTAATATCATGGATTGTGCTTGATCAACTTGTGGATATCTCTATGTTAACCACTATTGTTATTAATTCTCCTTATGACTCTCTTACTTTTTCTAATATGGGGTATGTGCAGGTTGGGGATAAGTGGGTTAAGAAGAATTTTGTAAAGGCAAGGGCTGAGAACCCCAAGCCCATAAAATTCTCTACAGACTCAGCCGCCATCCTAATGCAGGATTATTATTAGCTTAAGACTCAACTTCTAGTAGTGGAGCGTGGCCTGGAGACTCTTCACGATGTTGTTAAAAAGATCTTTTGTCTTCAATAAGACACTACTATTGACGTAGGTAAGATGTGTCTTGGTATGAATGGGATTAAACAAGAAGTAATATCCACCGTCAACAAGTTGATTAAGCAAGTTGACTATCATAAGAGTGGAGTCAGCTCCTCTAACAATGATCTTGCAGTTACTGTCAGACATCTGATGCCAGTCTCTCTCCCAACGTGGAATGATCCTACAAGTCATTTTTGTGGGAATGTTTTCAATGCCCTCACATATATCTTGGGTCGTTATTAAACTGTACTCGGTGGTATTTGTGTTTCAACTGTTATTTTCGGACTAACTAACAGTAAGGGTGTGTCCTTACCTTTTTTGGATTGTTTATTGAGGACTATCTGACCTCCTACTTCTTTAACATTATATGTCCTTTTCTATCAAGTGTTTGTTCTTTTTTATTATGCCAAAGGTGGAGGAAACCTATTTTTCCTAAAATTTTTCGTTCAGACAAGGGGGAGCTACTTTGTCTTTTAAGATATCAGAGGCAGGGGGAGACACAGTAGCGTACACACAGTCAGGGAAGTACCTTTAGCTCTTGGCTTTCTGATAAAATTGTAAACAAGTTGCCATTATAAAAATGGGAGATTGTTAACTCCTTAGAGTTAGTTTATTTTAAGAATAAACACTTAACAATTTACTCACACTTATCTTAGGCCACGAAATCAAAAGGGAACTAATCTACGCACACACCACCAAGATTGAAGGAAATACATGATTGATCCTTACAGAATCTGATAGAAAGGAAAGCCTCAATCTAAGGATTCAAAATCAGTATCTATATGGCCCCAAAGTAATAATAAAAAACTAAATCTAGGAAATCACTAATTGAAAGGACGAAATAAAGGGACTATCAAATCAAAGCCTCAAATAGAATCAAGATATCAAGGAAAGACGGAGACAAGAATCAAGAAAAAGATTCAAAGATCTCCTGACTTTTAAAGAAAAGAATCAAGCCAAGAAGAATGGAGAAGCGATTTACCATGCACATATCTTATATGGACATGGATCAACAAATTGCCTCAATCAAGGGATATCCTAAAATCATTTATTGAGAAAATTAACCCTTGGGGTTTTCCTTTCAAAGGGCGCGGGTCTATGCCTATATAAATGACCGTCAGACTTAAGTGTGAAGTACGTAACTTCACTTGAGCTTATAGAACAACTTTCATTTATCTTTCATAAAGATTTGTAAAACATAAGTGATGAAATTGAAAAGAAAAGAAAAATAAAGAATCTAAGTGTAGGTTTAAAAGTAGAGGTAGTGTCAAGATAGAAATCTGATTTGCACATCAGACAGGATCAAATTGTAGAATCAGTGTACTACCAAAAGCTCTCTTCAAAGATCTTAAGGAAACCCTTTTAACGCAAGGAGACAGACTAGGGACCACATCGCTGATCCGCACCAGTATAAAACACTTACTTATGCTATTTACTTATATAATCCTTTTAACCCTTTTAACCAGTATAAAACTCTTTGTGTTATTTACTTATGTGTTATTCATATAACCCTTTTAAACCGTCGTGATGAAAATTAATATACTATTCATCTATTCTACTAACGTGCATGTCAGTCGACTGGCCAATACAAGAAGTTTTTGGAGTTTTATGCTACTTTTGAGGTAGAGTTGTTTGATGTCAAGGAATTGACTTCATGGGACCGTTATGAGCTCTTTTATAAATAATTTATATTGTTACATTTTAAGAATAATCACACAATTACATAATCAATACATATCAATTCAACATCATACCAACCCTAATCAATCTCATCATACGGTATACTTCAATATAACTTCATCACTAAATACAAGTAATCATAATTGAAGTAAGGATTTGAAATCACAAGACTTACCCAATCTCCCACAATCCATCATCCAAGGTTTTACCATCAACCATCAATTCAACCCAACAATTTGTGTAATATCATCACACAATAGTAATTAACAGAATAATGAAGTCAATTGAATCACTACACATCAATTCATCACTAGTTCATCACCTAGGGTTAAAGGGGAAATCGTCATCTTCCACAAACTAGGTCAATACATCAAGAACTAGAATAATTGAATCATAATACATCATAATCTAAGCATGATAATCAAAAGAAACTACAAACAATACAATTTTGAAAATCAATTTCGTAATAGAAAGAAACACAGTTGAAACTCATCTTTTTTAAATCAATTTTGAAGGAACCCTTTGCGGAAAGGAATCCCAAAGGTGAAAGGATCCTAGACCTTATTAATTGTTGAAGTTTGATGGATAAAAACATCTTTATTGCTGCCCAAGACCTTGACCTAGCCCAGCAATGGAGTTCTTCTATTTGGGAGAGAGAAAGAAGAGAGAAGGAAGAGTAATTGGGTTTTGGAAATTATTAGAGTTGGGTTAGTTTAAATAATTTTGGGGCTTTATATAAATCATTAACTAACTTAATTAGACCTCCCCTAACCCAGACTAAATAACTAACCTCCTAATTAATTAAATGACACAACTTCAAACTTGGTAGTAAACAGGGACCCTGACCTACGAGACCCCGATCAACGGGTCGTAGGTCAGTCGACGGGCAAGGCCCCCTCCGTGCTGCACATCAGTCATTTTGGTCAGAGACTTGCCAAAATGACCCCTTCCCAAAAATGACTAAGTGACCATTGATGCCTTGTCGATCAGGCCACGCCTCGTATCCTGCAACCGTCGATGGGTACTGCCTCTAGACATTTTTTAGCCACAATGCAACAGTCCTCCTCAAGGACCCTTGGTTGGTCCTTGGGGAGTCGTACACGGACGTTTTTACACTAAACCAACTCTAATATGTGATTAACACCTTAATACAAAATTTCATTAAAATCCAACTCCTTAAACCTTGTCAAATAGGCTAAGGAACGCTAGTACCTTTTGAACTAGTCTCCGGACGTCATGGACATTACTTGACCTTTTGACTCTAAAACTTCTAAATGACTTTTCTACATTATAATTGACCTTAAAATAGTTTTACAACTCTTACAATCTCATGTTAAACTCTATATTAGGATTTACACTTTTGGAGTGTTACATGGACCCAAACAAGTATCTAAAAGCGATGTACAATTCCTTCTTCTTAATGTGGACCCCTATCTCAATCAACAGAGGATTGATATCAGATATTAAGGGGGCCAACACCGCTTTAAGATAATCTAGATTATTTATTCACTAAAAATGGATCACCTACAGTATACACCTCATAACCTCAATTATGTTAGGGCTTCTCCACTTCAGCTTTTTACCCCGCACCACAACATAATTAGTTGGTGCGAAAGAACTGGCCCTTTTCTTGCATTTTGGGATCAATTTCTCGTACCTCGCATAGAACTCCTGGGCCCAAGAAGTTATATATGGACATCAGGGTTGTGTAAACTTCTCAAATTTTTGAAAAGCGATCGTGTCCCACACTATTGGATCCCTATAAATTACTATTATGACCAAGAGTACCCCCTATAAGTAACATGTCACATTCGGGGAGCACCTCCTAGACGTAACCGGCGTCGTCGTCCTCGAAGAGGACTATGACTAGCTTATTAGCATTCATCATTGCATTCATAGGTTTAAATGAGGAAATTTAAAACTTTTCTTCTATATTTATCATGAGGCTTACATAGACCTCTCGCATACACGTAATATATTCATATCGAATATACATAGACATTTCGTATAACAAGATTACCTAGTCTTCTACTTTTATGGAACATATATATATAAGATACAATATAGTCTTAAAACGGATGTCTCATATCATAACCATCTAAACAAGAGTATAATAATTGGTCATAGCCCATACATCAATACAATAAAAGGCACCTATAGGCTATACAATCTAAGTACTCAAATGGAAGGAAATGAACAAAGTGTCTTTAAGACTAATCAACATCCAATGCTAGAAAGTGGCATTGTCCTCGAAGTAGTGAGGACCTATCCAACTTGGAGAATGAGGATCCAAGTCTTCTTCAAGTGGCCTCAACCCTGTCAAGAACCGGAACCTAAAACGTTGGGGAAAAGGGAGAAAATAGGGGTTAGCACATCACTTGTACTAAGTATGTAAACAATGCACACACTACATAGAAATAATGCTTGAAAAGGGATAATTTGTAAAGATATGCCAACTTATTGTAAAATCCCACTTTTATACACAATTAAGAATCATATGAACAAATAACCACATAATCATCAAGGCAATAAAATATCCAACACAAGACGAATAATACTAAGTCAAGTCAACATTTGCTTAGCCAAATAACCTCTACATCATATTATAAGCACTAGGCATATATAAGAACTTCATAATAATTGAATACATATTAGACCCTTACCTATAACCCCTCATTAAGTCTAAAAGTGCAAAGACCAAGCAAATCCCAATAACATAACTTCATCAAGTAAACCAAAACAAAGGACCATAAGCAATACCTAACTTCAAATAATGTAACATCAAGAGTAACCATCATCATATTTTAGCAATATAGACTAACAACATGCCCATAAGTGAAACTAACATCATATAGAGTCAATAAAATGGAAAGTCCATATATACATAACATATTCATTATATAATCAAAAGAACAACCTCCTAAGGCTTCCCTCAAGCCAAACAAGTGCAAGGCATAGGTAGATTCCCATACCTCTACCAAGGCTAAGTCAAACCTCTTAAGTCACCCTAGTTAGTAATTACTTCATTACTTCATTTTACTTTCGGGAACACTTGCCTTAACCAACATAGACCACAAAAAATAAGATTGGAATTCGGTATTGTAAAACCTTACACCGATGGAAGGTGGTGTACCGGCCAAAGTAGTACCAAACATGAACATAGCATCTAGGTGGATCCACTAACTAGTATTCCTATGGAGGCGACATAGTTCAAGAACTAGGAGATATAGTTGGGACCCTCTTTATGTAGATCACATTATGGTCTCCAATCTCTTTGAGTACAATGGTGAAACCTACCTTCCCTCATTGGGAGGGTGTCACCTCTCACATCTAGATCACTCGGTGCTAAGCTAGAGTCCCTTTAGAAATGTCTTTCATTGATAATCATAACATAGTTTAGGCCGTAGGAGACTACTCCTTGTATATCCTCATAATTAGATCATTAGTAATTGTATGAGAATCACCTTTCAATATATCCTTCATAATGAGATCAACACCATATACCAAATATTAATGCACAAAAATGAGTTAACATCATCCTTATATCATTACAACCTTATCATAATCTCAAAATTGATAAGATAAGGCATTTTAATACTGAATAATACCATCCTAATCAATCAAATCATAACACATATACTTCAATTGAATCACCATCATTAGGTATAAGTCATCACAATAGAGTTAAGGTATGAAGATCACAAAGTCTTACCTCTTCCTCTTTCAAGGCCATCATCATGGTCTTACAATCAACCAACCCCAATTCATTCATCAATTGGCTTAATTACATCATTGAATAGTAATTCACACATGAACCAAGCCAATTATATCAATACTATACAATTCATTTCAAGATCACAACTTAGGGTTAAGGGGTAAAGGTCATCTTCCACAAACTAGGTCAATACATCAATAAGTAGATTAATTGAATCATAATATGCCATAATATATTCATAATAACCAAAAATAATCATAATGAAATCAATTCATAATTTCAATTTCGTATTGGAAGAAAACCCACATGAAACTCAACTTTTTGCAATCAATTTCGGAAGAACCCTTTGGGTAAAGGAATCCCAAAGGTAAAAGGAATCTCATACCTTGTTAATTGATGAAGAATTATTAATAAAAGCCCCTTATTTCATCCCTTAGACCTTCACCTAGCCTTCAATGGAGTTCTTCTATTTGGGAGAGAGAAAGAAGAGAGAAGGAAGAGCAGGTGAGTTTTGGAAATTATGATAGTTGGGTTTAGTTTAATTCGGTTTTAGGTCTTTATAGAAGTCATTTACTAGCTCAATTAGACCTCTATTAATCCCAAACTAATTAAATAACCACCTAGTTAAGTAATTGAATTAATTAAAATGTGGCAGCCAACACAATAACCTGACCTACGAGACCCCGACCTACAGGCCGTAGGTCAGTCGAGAGTCAGTGTGTCCTCCGTGCTGCACGTCCGTCATTTTGGTTAGAGACATGCCTAAATGAAACCCTCTCTAAATTGACTAAGGGGACATCGACTTCCCGTCGATTGGCCTACGCCTCGTTGGTTGGCAACCGTCGATGGCATTGTCTTTTGACAGCTTTTAGCCAAACAAGAAGGGTCCTCCTCAAGGGCCCTTTGGTTGGTCCTTGGGGAGTCGTACCTGGAAGTTTCAACAATAAAACAACTCTAATACGTTTTAGACACCTTTTCACCAAATTTCATCATTTTTGGACTCTTAAAACCTTGTAAAATAGACTAAGGCACGCTAGCACCTTTTGAACTAGTTTCTGAACGTTATGACGTTTCTTGACGTTTGGATTCTAAAACTTCCTAAATGACTTATATACATTATATTTGACATCCAAACAGGGTTACAACTCTTAGAATCTCATGTTAGGCTCTATATTAGGCTTTATACTTTCGGAGTATTACATAATACAACGTACTTGACCTCTCGGAGGTCTTATACAATCCCTTAGCATTCATTCATCTCATTGTCATAAAATTAGCCAAAATATATAAAAAAAATCATACCATAACACAAGACTAAAAAGTTACTTATTTAAAAACCATTAGTACATTGTTAGCATACTAAGTCTCGTCTTGCTATCTTAGACACTACGTTAATATATAAGGACACGACCCTAACAACAAAAAAGAATATTTATATGCTATTACATGAACTTAATTTAAACTCTTAACATGCATATCCTTAAATCAATAATGACACACCCCAACTTGGGAATAGTAATCCAAACTCTTCTTTCTAGCAAAGATCCTCTAGCCATCACCACCTACACTTTGTGTAAAAAGATGAAGAAGAATTGTATTAGAACAAGAATGTACTATGTATGATAACCATGAAAAAACATGGTTTCAAAGAGGACAATTAGGTAGAAACCATGCATCATGTCTTTTAGAGAACTTCACAAGCATTTGATACAATAAGAACAATATAGTTCACATAAATAATATTTGTAACACCCTATATCCCAGACAAAAAAAAAATAACTTTTACGAAATTGCAGGTGCAATCGACGGTCCACATCGACGCACCTTAGTCTGATCAACGGCCCGTACTGTAGGTCCATATATTGCAATTGTAGCCCCTCTAAAACTTAGTTTTGAAAAATTGGCTAAGTCTCGACCCACGGATAGATCTACGGTCCGTAAATTAGACTATAGTCCGTAGTTTGTGTCCGTGGATCAAGACCCCATTTACCCAGCCTCTGACATGAATCACGATTGACCTGTACGGTTCGTAGATGGACCTACGGACCTTAGGTCTGACCGTAGGTCAAAGTTAGCAGTCAGTTAGGGGGAAAATGTTGTTGGGTCAAGTTTAAAGCGACATAAATTTTGGTACAAAATGAACTAGGTGTCCCATGACCTATGATACGATTGATAATTGAATTTAGCTTTCACGGGCCACTGAGTTTGCTAAAATCCGAACTCCGAGTAAAAGATTACGCCCATTTTAGTGAAGTCCTATCGAGCAGACACAAACGACGAACAATCAATTGAACGACTGCCTGTCAGTCCAGGTCGTCAATTGCTCCGACAACAATTAACTCAGGGGTCTTTTGGTCTTTTCCTACTTTGTTTCACCCCTAAGATACATCATTTTGACCCTAAATCATGATATTTTAGTCAGTTTACGCCTATAAACATAACTAAAAACTTACCTAAGTCAAATCATTAATCAAAACATAGAAAATAAGAAGCAAAAAAGGAGAAACAGTTCAAGAACCAAAGTTCAAGAATGCAACAAGCGTCCATCAGTTCTAGCCCCAAAATATAAAGATTTCGCCGTGGTTTCTGTAACCAGGTATGTGGGATTTCACTACTGGTTCCTTTCACCTATTGGGTCCCTAGTTTTCAGTCAGATTCTTGATTCTCATATCATTATTAGACCTAGGGTTTCTAGAACTTCAATAGAACATCACGAATTAGTTAGTTATATGTTCCAAATAAGATTACCATGTCATTACGCAAATTATTGCATGAATTTCAGAACCCTAGATATGTATTTCTTTACTTCTTGAATTACACATGGTAGGTCAGATATTTAAGTTTCTTCAGATACACATGCCTTAGTTATTAATGCATCATTATCAGATTAATTATTGCATTCTCAATTTGCATGTTCAGTTTTGAGCTATCCAGTATTTACAAAAATTCATTCATAATGTGTAATAACTTTATTCATTGGAAGTAGAATAATATCGAGTAGGACTAGGGTTCAGCAGAACCAAATAGTCCCAGAACTACTAGCCAAGTAGGTTGTAAGTCCCTTTGTGGGCATCAATTTAGTGATCACGCCGTATTCCTTTATACCTCTGGTAGGGTATAATTGGTCCTCTCGATGGGGCGTAACATCGGACTACACATTTAGCTCATGTGGTCTTATTATCGGTTATTAGTACAACCTGCAATTTAGTCAGACTCTATTGAATTGACCATTTTACAATTTAGTTAGTATTTAGTCTCAGCATATTAAACATTTGGTCATTGCATGCAGTTATATCAGAATTTAGTATATCATGTTCAGAATATTATAGTTTCTTTTCTGCTTGCTCAGTTATGTTTTATTTAAGCTTTACTCTATACTACATGCTTAGTACTTTTCAAATACTGATGCATACGTGCGCTACATCTTCTCGTGATGTAGGTTGAGGTTATCAGCATCCAGATCGCACTTAGATCAATTCTCGCTCTCCAGTTCAGGAGAATCAGTGGTGAGTCCTCATTCTCTGAGGACAATAGTCATGAGTTCATTTCAGTCTTTTAGTCATTTAGTTTTAGTTTTTGCTAGCATTTCTAGTCAGTTTAGAGGCTATTTTTAGACATAGTTAGTTTGAGTTTAGTATTGAGTTAATATTTTCTTTGTATTAAACTTAGAAATTTTCAAATATCTCAGTTATAAAATATGGGTATACCCATCTTTTCATTTTAAATTATTATTTAGCTTCCGCATTTAGTTTATTATATTTAGTATGCTCATGATCATGCCAGCAGGGTTAGCTTGGGATCACTTGTGTACCTAGGTCTCGTGTCCGCGTCTCGGGGGTAGCTCAGGGTATGACAAACTTGGTATCAGAGCACTAGGTTTAAGTGTCCTAGGATGTTTGAAAAGTCGCACTAAGTAGAGTCCTTTTCATTGATGTGAAGTGCACCACATCTAATGAGAGGGAGGATATGAAGTGTTTTAGGAAAAACATCACTTTCTTGTTACTCTTATCGTGTGTAAGGTATGATCTTATTCCATTATTACTCTACATTCTACGTTTCAGATCATGCCTCCTCCTAAAGATAACGCCAGGAATACGAATGCGAGGAATGCAAAGGCAGCTCCTCCAGTCCAAGATCCTGTCTCCAATGCTGAATTCAGGAATGTCATTCTGATATTGGTTCAGAGTGTCACAAACAAGAACAATCAGCGGGCTCAAGTTCATGTGAATGTTAATGGTGGATCGGCACCATTATGTGTTGGTGACTTTGTTAGGATAAATCTGTCTGAGTTCTTAGGATCGCAAACTAGTGAGGATCCCTAGAATTTCTTGGATGAGAACATGAAGATCTTTGAGGTGATGCAGGTCAATGGGAATGATCGGGTTGAGTTGGCATCATACCAGTTGAAAGATGTGGCTCATATCTGGTACACTTAGTGGACGAAAAATAAGGGTACATATGCAGCTCCTATTACTTGGGAGTGCTTTAGTGAGACCTTTTTGGACAGGTTTTCCCCAATAGAGTTGACAGAAGCAAATGCTCAGGATTTCATGAATTTAAGGCAGGGAAACATGATGGTCCAACAGTATGGGCTCAAGTTTAACCAACTCTCCAGGTATTCTCCTCACACGGTTGCTGACTCCGAGGCTCAGATGAATAAGTTTTTGTATGGAGTGTCAAATTTGGTGAAAACTGAGTTAAGAAATGCTATGTTAATGGGAGATATAAACATCTCTAGGCTTATGACTCATGCTTAGCAGGTTGAGGGTGATAAACTTAGTGTAACAAGCCAAGAATAATAAGAAGGCTAGGACTGAAAATTATGACTATTCTCAGTAGAAATCAGGTTGTGGAAATTGCTCGCAGAGTCAGCAGAAGTTCTCAGACCCAGCCCCTTCATCAACTAGTTTTACATCCTCCACGAACATGTACGATCAGAAGGTTAGGGCACCAGGCTCTAAGTCTTAGGAGAGTGTTTCAAGCACTAAGACTTACCCCACTTTCCCTAAGTTTAGTAAGAACCATCCAAGCGAGTGCCTCGCTAGAAAAGAAGAATGCTTTGGGTACGGTCAGTCTTGTCACAGGTTGAGGGATTGTCCTTCTAAACAAGGTCAAGGAGGTAGTAATGGTAGCTGAGAACAGTCTACAACTTCAGCAGCACCAGCAATTCGCCCAACTCAGCATGGTAACTCATCTTGTACAGGTGGCGGTAAGCCCCAGAATAGGTTGTATGCTCATCAGGCTCGCCAAGGTCAGGAAGGTTCTCGTGATGTAGTCACTGGTACATTACGAGTTTTTGACCTTCATGTTTATGCATTGTTAGATCAAGGGGCTACTCATTCTTTTGTCGCTCCTCACATAGCATTCCAATCTAGTGTTAGTCCAGAAACTCTCATAGAACCTTTCTCAGTCTCTACTCCAGTCGGTGACCCAGTTATAGCTAGAAAGGTATACAAAAATTGCCGTGTCATAGCCTCTCATAAAGTTACCTCAAAGATCTGGTAGAGTTAGACATGGTAGACTTTGATGTCATTCTAGTCATTGATTGGTTACATTCATGTTATGCCTAAATCGATTGTAGAATTAGGATTGTTCATTTTCAGTTTCCAGACGAACCGATCTTTCAGTGGAAAGGTAGTATCTTAGCGCCTATAGGTCGATTCATTTCTTACTTTAAGGCAAGAAAGATAATCTCTAAGGGTTATCTCTATCATCTAGTTAGGATTAAGGATTCTAGCTCTTAATCACCAACTCTTGAGTCCTTTCCAATAGTCTGTGAATTTCCTTAAATGTTTCTAGAAGATCTTCCCGCAGTCCCTCCCGAAAGGGAAATCGACTTTGGAATTGATCTCCTTCTAGATACCTAGCCTATTTATATTCCTCCTTATAGAATGGCTCCAGGAGAGATTAAGGAATTGAAAGATCAGTTGAATGACCTTCTTGATAAGGGCTTCATTAGACCTAGTATTTCTCCATGAAGTGAACTAGTGTTGTTCGTAAAGAAGAAAGATGGTTCTCTCAGAATGTGCATTGACTATAGACAGTTGATCGACTTATCATCAGCTCAGAGTCAGAGATAGTGACATTCCAAAAATAGCCTTCAGAACTAGGTATGGACATTATGAATTTGTAGGTCTTAGTTAGCAGTCAGTTAGGGGGAAAATGTTGTTGGGTCAACTTCAAAGGGGAATAACTTTTAGCACAAAATGAACTAGGTTTCTCATGACCTATGATATGATATATAATTGAATTATATATCCGGGGCCACTGAGTTTGCTAAAATCCAACCTCTGAGTAAAAGGTTATGCCCATTTTAGTAAAGGCTTGTCGAGCAGACCCAAATGACGTACCGTTGATTGAACAGTGGCCCTTTAGTCCAGGTCGTCGATTGCTCCGACATCAATTAACTCAGGGGTCTTTTGGTTTTTTCCTACTTTATTTAACCCCTAAGATACGTCATTTTGACCTTAAATCATAAGATTTTAGTCAGTTTAAGCCTAGAAACATAACTAAAACTTACCTAAGTCAAATCATTAATCAAAACTTCAAAAATTAGAAGCAAGAAAGGAGAATAAGGTCAAGAACCCTAGTTTAAGAATGCATCAAGCCCCGAAATCTAAAGATTTCTCCGTGGATTTCATCACTAGGTATGTGGATTTCACTAGTGGCTTCCTTTCACCCATTGGGTCCCAAGTTTTAAGTCATATTCTTGATTCTAGTATTATGATTAGACATAGGGTTTCTAGAACTTCAACAGAACATCATAAATTAGGTAGTTATATGTTCCAAACCAGATTAACATGTTATTACGCAGATTATTGAATGAATTTCAGAACCCTAGATATGTATTTCTTTAGTTCTTGAATTACATATGCTAGGTCAGATATTTTAGTTTCTTTAGATATACATGCCTTAGTTATTAATGCATCATTATTAGATTAATTATTGCATGCTCATTTTGAATGTTCAGTTTTGAGCTATCCAGTATTTACGAAAATTGTGTCATAATATGTTTATCACTTAATTCATTGGGAGTAGAATAATACCGAGTTGGATTAGGTTTCAGCGTACATAAATAGTTCCAGAACTACTAGACATGTATGTTGTAAGTCCCCTTTATGGGCATGATTTTAGTGATGACACCAACATGCCTTTATACCTCTGGCAGGGTATATTTGGTCCACTTGATGGGTCGTATACATCGGACTCTAAATTCAGCTCATGTGGTTTTATTATTGGTTATTAGTATCTCCCACAGTTCGGTCAGACTCTATTCCATTGACCATTTTGCAGTTCAGTTAGCGTTAAGTCTCAGCATATTACAAATTTTATCATTGCATCCAATTAACCCCAGAATTTAGTATATCATGTTTAGAATATTTTACTTGCTTTTGTGCTTGTTCAGTTATGTTTCAATTTGGCTTTACTCTATCCTACATGTTTAGTACCTTTCAAGTACTGAAGCATACGTGCGCTATATTTTATCGTGATGTAGGTTGAGGTACTCAACATCCAGATCGCGCTTAGATAGATTCCTGACCTCCAGTTCAGCAGAATAAGTGGTGAGTTCTCATTCTTCGAGGACAAGAGTCATGAGTTCATTTCAGTCTTTTAGTCATTTAGTTTTAGTATTTGCTAGACTTAGCTGGGGCTTGTCCCAGCATTTCTAGTCAGTTTAGAGGTTATTTTCTGACATAGTTAGTTTCAGCTTAGTATTGAGTTAATATTTTCTTTGTATTAAACTTTAGGTTTTCAAATATCTCAGTTATAGAATATTGGAATTCCCCATCTTTTCATTTTAAGTTATTATTTAGCTTCCGCATTCAGTTTATTATCTTTAGTATGATCATGATCGTGCCAGTAGGGTTAGCTTGGGATTACTTGTGGTCCTAGGTCCCGTGTCCGCGTCTCGGGGGTAGCTCAGAGCGTGACAATATTTGACATGGATAACATTCACAACAACACATAAAGCCATTTATCACATTAAGACACATTCAATATCTCTGATACATTACCTTTCTTATTTACCTTAACTCCTTTACCGAAAGCAACCCTTAAGTAATATTTACTGCAGTGCATGAATAATGTCCCATTCCACCATTCACATCAAAGTATCACCCTAAGGTCACCAAGGGTGATCGTTCATGCAACCTTCATCAATTCAAGCACATGTATTCAAAAGGACAAAACATATCATGAAACATAACCTTCACATTAGAACCCTCATTTAGGAAAACCCCAAGTCATACTTGTGCAATGTACAAGTAGCATCCCATAATACTACTCACACCAAGTATTCCTATGAATTCACCCTAGACTAGGAACATCACATTCAATAAGACAGAACACATTCATTTAACCTTAGACATAAGACTAACATACTTCATAGACCTCATATAAGGACTCATTCATTTATCACATCATAGTCATAACCCATTTAGTCTTTATGCAAATCTCAGGACAACTTACAAGTCCACACTATAAATGTCAACATAATGAAACTATAGTCAACATTGCATATTTAGATTTCATTTCATCAATACATCATAAGACCATTACTCATAATCCCAAAGTTACTAGTGTAATGTATATGTGAAGCGCCATAATCCTACACATACCAAGTAAACTAACAAGGAGATCACAAGCAGTGCTATTTACTTCATACATCATCACGACAAGTATAGCCAACATCATGCACACTAAGTAAGACCTTCATCATGTATACCCAATAAGACCAAAACCATGCATATTAGTTATAAAAAGTATGTTAACACCATAATGTCATTCATAATATATATATACAGACACACACAAAGAACCTACCCTTGAATTCCCTTCAAGATCTACTTGTGCAATGTATGGGTAAAGTCACATTCCCTTCACTCACTAAGTAACATCTCTTAGATAGTCCTAGTTTTGTTCATCTCCTTACTTCCATTGTTAATTTTACATTCGGGAAACATCACCATAACTGAAATAGACCATGTCAGCTAAACATGGAATTCGGTGTCAACCCCTCACACCAAAAGGAGGGTATTCTACTTGCCAAGGTAGGGAATATACATCATAATTGTATCTAGGTTGATCCACTAGCTAAGGTTCTTATCATGACACATAGTTAAGGAACTAGGAGGTTGTTACTAAAAACCCTATTTATTATAATTAGCATTGTAGTTTCCACCACATGAGAACATTGGTTGAACCTCCCTTCCTTTGTGAAGGAACACCTATCATTGTCAAGTTCACTCGGTGATAAGCTAAATTTCCTTTTTAAAGATCCTTTAAGTCTTTCTTAAACATTCGTTCATAAGATAGGCCTTAGGGGATTGACCCCTCATATAACATGTAGATAGCTCATAGGTTATATGATCAGAATCTCCTTTAATCAAAACTGACATCATGTGAGAATGTACTTTCACATAATCATAACATTCATAACATAGTCTAGTTTAGAGTACAATTGACGAAACCTTTCAAGAGACTCTCGTCCACTAGGTTATCATTAACATCATTCATTCATACAGTCTTGTGTGTGTATACATATGTGACAAAGACTTTCACATAAATACCTTTAGACAACACATGTTCATACTTCATTAGCCATATACTTTTCATGCATAATAAGATATAAAGGTGCATATGAGAATTATCTTTTCAATTGACACCATAAACATGTCATACTCATAGTTATTCATGGAGTGTGTTTGTATACATATTGGTCCTCATGATCACATAATACAATAATATTGTTACTGAGGAAACCCTTCAAAGGATCACAACACTTTTGCAATATCACCAAGTCATGAACAACTTAGACATAGAGCATTTGGGCACTATGGACCACACACCCACAATTCATCATAGGAGACAAGAGCATTCAGGGACTATGGACCACACACTCACATTTCATCATAGGAGATAAGAGCACATTCAACAATTGAATAGAAAACTTCTACAATATAAAGGATCACACATTAACATAGAGATCATATAGGTAGTGGTCATTCTACAATACCACTTATCACAATCAAGCATGTAGCGATACAATATCCTAACATAATCATTCACATTATCAATATACCTTAATCAAGATACTAATATTGATGACTACATACATAACCTTCATAGTCACGATCATCATAATAACAATTCATTTTACATATATTGCCCTCAAGAACATGATCACAACATGTATAGATAGACAAGAAGTAAACACTACAACCATAAGTTGACCAAACCATACAACATCAATTCACATACTATAGACTAGAAGTTATGTCACCTTACCAATTCTCCAATCCATGATCAATCCTCAAAAAAAATTTAATCAATAGCTAAAGATAGTAATAACATTCAATAATACATCACACTGTAAGCATAATTCCATTAACATCCAATAAAGATCACAAAACCTACTTTGTAGGCTAAATTGAGAGATTAGGGAGATCCTGTGTTCTTCAAGGAATTATATTGAAAATAGTGTTAAAAACCTTTATTAAATATTAAATCATCATCACAATGTCTTTGAAAAACCTTTTGAGAATGAACTCATGTTTAGATTGGAAATTGGGAAATTTGATCTTAGAAGCTCTTTGGAAAATCTTTGATAGAACTTCTGAATGAGAGGTTATCCATGAATCAAGAGTTACCTTACCTTATTCATTAAATAAACATGAAATTTGAGAAGAAATCAGTTTAAATCCATCTTCTAGCTTAAGCATTAGCTTGACCTCCAATGGAGGTTTGAGAGAATTAATTTGGGAGGGGAGGGTTTAGTTTTTAAGAATTAATTCACATTATATGTTTAGGCGTTTTGATAAACCCCCTAAAATAGGCAAACCAACCGTACCTCAAATACCCAAAACGCCCTTACACTAAATTGGAATTTAAGAAACATCAAAATTGACTTTTAAACAACGCAACCAAATGTGGGACATGGCTCCCCGTCACGGAGGCACTTCCAAAACTTGGTTCAGGAATTTAATTTGAGGAAGAATGGTTAGTGTTGAGCCTGCGATGCGAGGAAATTTTTTTCCCTTGAAGTGTTGGTTCTGCGTCGCGCAGAAAACCCCAAAAACTTGCTACCTGAGGGTTTTCTTGACCAAGGTTTGGGTCCTCCTCAATGACCCTTAGGGTGGTCCTCGGGGAGTTGTACCCGAATATTTTTACCCTAAACATGATTATTAATACACTATGGTCGCCTCCACTAATTATATAACCTAAAAATACATAAAAACAAGGCAAACATACTAGGACACACTAGCACACAAAAGACTAGTTTTCGGACGTCTTGGTCGTCCCTTTATGTTTGATGTCAAAACTCTTTAAACAAACTATTAAAAGGTTTTTTGAACTTTATTAACAAGTTATTATCCCATAAAACCCATACCAATCTCTAGTTTATCCTATATCATTTTGAGGGGTGCAATAACTACTTCACGACCTCTTCTCCTCCAAAGTTGTTCTCACACCAGAAACAATTAACCTATCCATCAGCTGTGGTGGAGGTGCTTGAGTTGGGTGAACTTTTAGTGCCTGGGCTGCTGCTTGAGATTGAGGTGGTGGCGAATTCGAGAGTACCGAGAGTCTTGCTGGATCATATTGCGCTTTGGAGTTTAACTGATCCCCTCTCTACTTCAGAGTCTATCATCCCCTGGTTTGGACTCATAGACAAGAGTTCTAGACCCAACCTCGTCCTCACAGTAAGTCTCTTATGTAGTAAGGTGGGAGGAGTAGACAACCATGATATAGGAACTAAAACTACTTAAAACTCGGTTGTGCATGTCGTTTTCCATTTACTATACCCTTCCCTCCTATTGGAGGAAGTTTTGGTCATGTTCATATTTGAGGGGAAACCTCCTTAACAAAAACCTCTAGCCATATTTTCAAAATAACACAAATTAAATAAATGTGTTGCAAAGGGTTAGTGAAGTATCAATATTTAAAATTATAGCAAAATTCGCTGATAAATTAGGTGAGTAATCAATCAACTAGGCGAGTCCCTGAGTTCATTCAGTGAGCCATTGAGGGCTCAATGATAATTATAGAGCAAGAATGTAAGAAAATTATCACATATTAGTGAGGTATATGGTTATTATGCGAAGCACCAAACTTGATCAGCGAGTCCAAGGTACCTTGCCGAATATCACGACATAAATACTAAAAAATAATCTACAAAAGGCAATATAAACGGGATTTGGTAAGTTACCGAGTGAACTCAGAGAGCACATATGTATTGCCGAATATTACAGAACCCAACAACTATATTTTAGAGGAAATTGGTGATCTATGATGTTAGTTGGCAAACCATTGAGTCATACAGCGAGCTCGCCTAATGGCCTCTCATGCAAAATATTTACCCACACCCCCAATTTTCAATTCACAATCAATGATAACCAAATTAAAATTTTATTATATACAATTCACGTCTAGACAATATCATTAGCATCCCCAGGGTAGTCAGACTTCCCCCAAATTATCTAGAATCGATCAATCAACGCCTTTACCCCTTAGAACGATGTCACCCTATCCATCACTGGAAAAATTAAAGTTATTTAATGCAATTTGGGTTACTTAGACTTCACTCAAACAACACCCAACATTCGCACCAGTAAACCCGTAATTTAAAGCTATTTAAACACTGAATTCAAACTATGGTAGGCTAAATACGATATCTAAAACGTATGACTAATAACCCAACTGTAAGAATTAGTTAAGCAAATGAAAATATTCGATAATTATAATAATTACTCCAACACGCTTAGATTATGTCAAGAAATTAAAGAAAACTTAGGATACCAACCTCAAAAGTAGACAAATAAACTATGGGGGCAAAGGGCATTTGGCGTATTACCGAGTGACTCGTTAGACCAACTAAAGTTCAACTATTTCTATTAATCTCCGATTGATTCAATGAAGCCATGATGGCTCGCCCAAACGTATAGACCTTGAGGATGTTGAGTATCAAGGGAAAATGGCGATAGAAGATACCAAAGGGCGGCTCACCCAGTGGATCCATGCAACATATTTTTGGCGAGTGCAAATACATTTTTGAATATTTAGTTTAGAATGATTTATCACTGAGGACGTAATAAATTACTCTTGAGAACATTTTATTTTTCAGTTTTGAACATCTTGAGACACTTTTCTCTAATTTTCCTTCGAGTTGAAGGGTTAAAGAAATTTACTTTTGAGAAACTGTAGGTGGGACTTTGGGATTCTTCAATTGGAGCATTGTAAGGATGAAATAACTCTTACCCCTGTTGATGGAAAATCTATTTGGTAATTGTTTTTACATTTCAATAAGATCAAGCTAAAACCCCAATTCTTGGGGTGTCACTATGTGATTATGGGTTGATTTAGCTTATGGGTATTGGTAATTGTTAGTTTAAATGCTATTTAGATGTGATCTGAATCATTAGTTGTGGTTTAACTTAGGCATTGTAGTTAAAAATGCATTTCTATGTTTGTGTTCTTTGCTTGCACGAGAGTGAGGTTATAGAACTAAGGTTTGTGATTGATGGTTTGTGGGTATTGGGTTGACCTGGGTTCAGATCGAGAAAGTTAATCCTAAACTCAATCCCACACATTAAGCTTGAGAGAGTGAATGGATTAAGGTGTGGGCTGGTATTATTTTACATGCTTGTTGATGTTAGAGAGAAATCACTTGATTCGGGGTAAGTTATTCGAATGAAAATTTACCTCCATTGTAGCCTAGACTAGTTACTAGTTTCTAGCTATTTACTAATAGTTTCAATTACTCAAATGTCTATATTTGCATATAATCAATCACATCCAAATAAACCATCTCATCATTGTTAGATCGTATTGCTATGATTTTTCTTTGTAGTTGATAATCAAAACCAAAATCCCCCTTGAAATTGGTGTCACCCCCTAATTTGAACAATGTCTTTACTCAATAATTTTAATTCCTATGATTGATTTGACCATGTTCATACTTCCCAATTGAATCTGAAGACGTATGGATACCTTTGGAATATGACCCAACTCATTTAGTTGGGTTTTATACTGGTAACGATCACTGACTTTTACAATTAGATGAAGTGTCTTTGACAATGTTATATAAATTACTCGTCGAACAGGTTGGTGATGTGTCAAGTGCTCCTCTTCTCGCCTTTTTAGAGTGGCTTTTCACCGAATCATCTTGTAATATTTTGCAAATTGGGTGTGCATCTATTTTTAGCATGTCGTTAAACCACTTGTTTGCTTTGAAAGTTTATTTTATCTATGGACTGTCATGGTAGATGTTTTTGTGAGCTTATGGTCAACTCCTCTACTCACCGAGTGGTTTTTGTGACGACCTTCTTTGCTTTCCGCCAACTTTTTCAGCTTTTTCACTCTTATTTGCCTCATAATGTCATTTTTCTTACTCGTTCGCCTTCATTACTGCAAATTAACGTTTTAACATTAGTTATGAGAATAAAATAGGCATTGTGGACACTAAATCCTTGAAAAATAATCCCTAGATGAGTCAAAAATCCCAACTCATGAACACCCCCAATTTAAAATTTTACTTGTCCTCAACAAAAACACAAGATCAATCAGGCCAATAGGGATGTCTATAATAGTGCTATTTGAGACTCAACTTATGCACATGACGTTTAATTTGCAGATGAGATGTTCAATTGTACAATAGAAGTTTCAAAGCATCACTAGTCACCATTAAATAGATTTGAAACTCCTAATGCTCGCTTTAAATGCAAATTCAAGTTCAACAAGAGAATTAGAATGACCTCACATCAAGAATGATTTCAATCGCTCACAAAAATTCATCAAAGATTATATCATAAGGAATAAAATACAATTCTCAAACTCTCAATGATAAACACACGCATGATTTTACCCATAGGCTTGCCCATATTTTCCAATCGACATATCATTCGGCTTATGACCAAGGGATTTCATGGCTTGTAATAGGGCTGACGGTAAAGGTATGATCATTTTGCCTTAGGGAATTCTATCTTCATAAAGCATATCTTGTGCTTCACCCTTTCTCCTTTTCATTCACACTTTCATTTTCACAATCCACCCTAAGTATTTTCAATGTATTGATCATTGGATACCCTTCTTCTTTCAAACCATGCACTCTTTTTCAATCATTTTATTTGTTTCTCTATTTTCTATATGGAGGGATTCCATCTCTTTTTCAACACAATTCATTAAGAGTGAATTTCACAAACTTTTTGCTCAATTTCTTTTCTCATTTTTGACCACACCCCCAACATAGGATTTTGTCCTGAGTTGCTTATTAAAATAGCCAAGCGCTTCATGAATATTCTAGATGTGGAGGAAAGGGGATAAATGTGTTTATGTTTCAGCCAAAGAAAAGGGTAGTCTCAAATGGTGACAATCTAGGTTCACAGTCTAAGGTGGTGACAATGGGGTATAATAGTAATGTAGTTCACTTCCAAAAATTTGTGTCCATGATCATTTCATTCATTCACCAGTGCTAGTCAATTGGACAAAAAAAGCATGTTCTAGTTTTCACTAAGCTTATATTTCAAGAAAACCACGCCACACAAGGCATTCAACACAATAATCGATCATTACTTTAAAAGTTAAGCTCGCATGCAACGAACATCACAAGACTAATTTCGAAAATTAACTAGGCACAAAGAGATGCTAAGAGTCAACACATGACTTATTCAACTCAAATTTTCCTCATTTGACTTGCAAAAACATATCGTTCAATCAAGAGACCTATTTGATTCATCGGCATTAATCATAACGGATACTCAAATATGCAAGAGAACAACCACAACAATCACAAGTTAAGAAACAAGAAGGTGGATCAATAGGATTAAAACCAAAATTCACAAATTTGATAATAATAAATGAGAAGTTTTGAACTCAACTAAAATTAGTAAAACAAGCAATCATTCAAAACAAATCAATTACAACTCAAATGAGGTAGTACGAAGATACATTAACCCCACAAGAAATAATAATGAGACAATGTCCTCAATGTAAAAATATCATAAATTTCTCGAAAGTAAATAAAAAAAAATAGGAATACATTCAAGATCCCCCTATCAAGCTAATCTTAAGGAGAACACTTTGTGTCTGGGTTCTGTTAGCCTAGGAATCAATACCCGACCTCCACTTGTGAGATGCGCTCAACTGGGGCTAATCATCAAGATTTCCTGATGTGAGGCCTTCTTAGCTACCTTGACCATATCACCCTCAAGGTCCTCCAATTCCTCATATATTGCCTCCTATGGAGTCGCTAACCCCTCCAAATCAGCCTCTGGTGCATCAGAATCCTGATAATCATCAGCTAAGGCAACATCTTCAATCACTGTAGCTTGATGGGTCTTAGAAATAGATGGAACATTTGAACGAGCATCAAAATTCCAATGGACGTAAACTCATTCACCTCACAATTCAACACTGCAACATCAGACTTCAATGATATCAAATCCTTTAATTGTCGACCACCTTACTCATATGCCTCAACCCATATAGTGAGTACATCCAATGATACTCTATGCGTCGTAATCAACTCATAATGTCTGCTAAACTCACCTGAATAAGATATAGGTTTAAGCTATAAATTGATCTATCAAAGCACGCACATTCGCCAAAGGGGAACTGTGACACATTTTATACATCAAGGCCTACGTAAATTGAGGGTGGGAGGGAGTAGTAGAAGTAGAAAAAGATGAGGAACTAGTCATATATGTTGGATCACAAGCAAGAGTAGGAGGGGTAGTGTATGTCACCATAGTGTTGACATCTACAACCGAGGATGTGTCCATCGAGGTTATCTTCCTCTTCTCAAATTGATCTCTAGTACATTGTGCCTTGATCCTCTTGATTTTAGTAGAGGAAATAGGATTCACTTCCAAATCTATATTTTAAATATATGGAACTCTAGTTAGTGAGCACAGCTCCGTGATAAGCACCAGGAATTTTAGTTAGGTCTAGTTGTGCTTTGCTCTCAATGCAGATAACCATATGAATTATCAACCTTAGATTCAGTCTATCCCGATCAATAATATACCCCAATAAAGTTGCCTTCGGTTTACGGAAGATAGACTCATTTTGAGATTGAATGAGTGAGTTGTTGATGAACTGTCACATCCGGGGAGCACCCCCGAGACGTAACCGGCATCGTCGTCCTCGTAAAGGACTAAGACTATCCTTTTAGCATTCATCATTACATTCATAGGTTAAAAAGTGTGGAAAATTTAAAACTTTTCATCTACATCTACTTCATGAGGTTTACTTAGACTTTCGATTACACATATTATATTCATATCGAGTATATATAGACCCTTCGCACAAGAAGATCACATAGTCTTCTACTTTTATGCCACATATAGACAACATACATAATATAGTCTTATAAAGGGATGTATCATATTAAACCATCTAAACAAAATAGAATAATATGGGCATAACCCATACACAAATGTATAAATGCCACTTAGGGCTTACAATAATATCTTGAAACAACATAAGTGAAAGGATTGTCTTTAGACTATAGAAATGTAACATATGTAGAGTTATAGAAAGGAATCATCCTCGAAATATGAGGACGTACCCACACTTGGAGAATGATTCCAAGCCTTCCTTCCAAATGGTCTCAAACCCTTCAACGTTCGGAACCTAAAATGTTGGGGGAAAAGGGAGAAATGGGGTTAGCACATCTCTTGTACTAAGTATAGGATCATAGGCAAATAAAACATAGAAATGATGCTAAAAAGGGACATTTATTCAAAAGAATGCAAAGACACTTTGGAAATACCTTATGCACTTTCAGTAACCAATAAAGGCAATAAGCACATATTACTTAAGTCAAGACCATGTACATCAAAAGAGCAACAATATTAAGTTTAGTCAAGTCAACATACATATCAACATAATTGAGCACATAATCAACACAACTATCATCAAGATATAATATCAACAAGCATGCATAAGAGTTCATAACATCTTAACCTAAGCAAGACCATCACTCATGAACCTCAATTAAGTCCACTAGTAGAATGACTAAGTAAGACCCCATAGCCTCACTCAACCAAGAAAACCCAACAAGAAATATAAGAAATGTCCAACTTTATATATTATATAATTAAGAGTAGACATCATCATACTTTAGCAATAGAAATTAACCACATGTTCATAAGTGAAACCAATATCACATAGTGTCATTAACATGTAAAGTCAAAATATATATATAATTTACATTCATAATCATATAATCACATAAGAACATCCTTCTAAGACTTCCCTCAAGGCTAACTAGTGCAATGTAGCGGTAGAGTCTCATACCCCTTCCTAGATTAAGTCAAACCCCTCAAGTCATCCTAGTTAGAGTTCACTTCATTACTTCATTTTACTTTTGGGAACATCTTGCCTTAACCGACATATAACATATGTGCTAATGTGGAATCCGCTGTCATGGAACCCTACACCGAAAGAAGGCGTACTACTTTCCAAGGTAGTACCAAAACATAAGCATAGCATCTATGTGGATCCACTAGCTTGTATTCCTATGGAGGCAACATAGTTCAAGAACTAGGAGATGTATTTGGGACCCTCTTTGTGCAGCATACATTATTGTCTCCAATCTCATGAGTACATTAGTGAACCTACCTTCCTTATGTGGGAAGGGACACTCCTCACTACTATTTCACTCGGAGCTAAGCTAGAATCCCTTTTGAAAGGTCTTTCATTAACAATCATAACTTAGTTTAGCTCATAGGGTCTAACCCTTATATAATCATAGTCATATCTCAATTAGAATTGCATGAGATTACTTTTCATTACAACCCTCATATGTGAGATTAGCACATTAACTTTATTATATCATAGTAAGGCACATAGGTACTTCGTCACCAACCTTATATCATTACATATTAAGCATAATCACACAATCACATAATCAAGACATTTCAATTAAACATCATACCAACCCTAATCAATCTCATCATAAGGTATACTTCAATATAACTTCATCACTAAACACAAATAATCATAATTGAAGTAAAAGTTTGAAATCAAAAGACGTACCCAATCTCCTTCACAATCCATCATCCAAGGTTTTACCATCAAACATCAATTCAACCCAACAATTCGTGTAATATCATCACACAATAGTAATTAACAGAATAATGAAGTCAATTGAATCACTACACATCAATTCATCACTAGTTCATAACCTAGGGTTAAAGGGGAAATGGTCATCTTCCACAAACTAGGTCAATACATCAATAACTACCATAATTAAATCATAATACATCATAATCTAAGCATAATAATAAAAGAAAAACTATAAACAATACAATCTAGAAAATCAATTTCGTAATAGAAAGAAACACACTTGAAACTCATATTTTTTAAATCAATTTTGAAGGAACCCTTTGCGGAAAGGAATCCCAAAGGTGAAAGGATCCCATACCTTGTTAATTGTTGAAGTTTGATGGAGAAAAACATCCTTCTTGCAGCCCAAGACCTTGACCTAGCCCTTCAATGGAGTTCTTCTATTTGGGAGAGAGAAAGAAGAGAGAAGGAAGAGTAATTCGGTTTTGGGAATTATTAGAGTTGGGTTAGTTTAATTAGTTTTTGGGCTTTATATAAATCATTAACTAACTTAATTAGACCTCCCCTAACCCTTAATAATTAACTAACCACCTATTTAATTAAATGACACAACTTCAAACTTGGCAGTAAACAGTAACCCTGACCTACGAGACCCCGACTTACGGGTCATAGGTCAGTCGTCGGGCAAGGCCCCCTCCGTGCTGCACATCAGTCATTTTGGTCAGAGACTTGTCAAATGACCCCTTCACAAAAATGACTAAGTGACCATCGACGCCTCGTCGATCAGGCCACGCCTCGTAGCCTGCAACCGTCGATGGCTACTGTCTCAAGACAGTTTTTAGCCACAATGCAACAGTCCTCCGGAAGGACCTTGGTTGGTCCTTTGGGAGTCATACCCGGACATTTCGACCCTAAACCGACTTTAGTACGTGATTAACACCTTACTAAAAAATTTCATTAAATTTCAACTCCTAAAACCTTGTCAAATAGGCTAGGGAACGCTAGTACCTTTTGCACTAGTCTCCGGACGTCATTGACGTTACTTGACATTTTGACGATAAAACTTTTAAATGACTTTTATACATTATAATTGACCTTAAAACAGTTTTACAACTCTTAGAATCCCATTTTAAACTCTAGATTAGGCTTTAGACTTTCAGAGTGTTACATGGACCCAAACAATTATCTAAAAATGATGTACAATTCCTTCTTCTTAATGTGGACCCCTATCTCAATCAACATAGGCGTGATTATTTGTTCACTAAAAAATGGATCACCTAGAGTATGCACCTCATAACCTCAATTATGTTAGGGCTTCTCCACTTCAACTTTTTACCCTGCACCACAACATAATGAGTTGGTGTGAAAGAACATGCCCTTTTCTTGCCTTTTTGGGATCAATTTCTCGTACCTCTCATAGAAAACCTTGACCCAAGAAGGTACATATGGACATCAGGGTTGTGTAAACTTCTCAAATTTTTGAAAAGTGATCATCTCCCACACAATTGGATCCCTATAAAATACTGTTACGACCAAAACTACCCCCTATAAGTAACATGTCACATCTGGGGAGCACTCCCTAGACGTAACCGGCATCGTCGTCCTCGAAGAGGACTAATACTAGCCTATTAGCATTGATCATTACATTCATAAGTTAAAATGCGGAAATTTTAAATTTTTTCTTCTATATTTATCATGAGGTTTTCATAGACCTCTCGCATACACATAATATATTTATATCGAATATACTTAGACCCTTCGTATAAGAAAATTACCTAGTCTTCTACTTTTATTGCACATATATATATAAGATACAATATAGTCTTAAAACGGATGTCTCATATCATAACCATCTAATGAAGAGTATAACAATTGGGTATAATACATACATCAATACAATAAAAGCCACCTATATGCTATACAATCTTAGTACTCAAATGGAAGGAAATGAACAAAGTGTCTTTAAGACAAAGCAACATCCAATGCTAGAAAGTGGCATTATCCTTGAAGTAGTGAGGACCTACCCAACTTGGAGGATGAGGATCCAAGTCTTCTTCAAGTGGCCTCAACGTTGTCAAGAACCGGAACCTAAAATGTTGGAGAAAAGGGAGAAAATAGGGGTTAGCACATCACTTGTACAAAGTATGGAAACAATGCACACACCACATAGAAATCATGCTTGAAAAGGGATCATTTGTAAAGATATGCCAACTTATTGTAAAATCCCACTTTTATGCACAATTAAGAATCATATGAAGCAATAACCACATAATCATCAAGGTAATAACATATCCAACACAATACGAATAATACTATGTCAAGTCAACATTTGCTTAGTCAAATAACCTCTACCTCATATTATAAGCACTGGGCATATATAAGAACTTCATAATATTTCAATACATATAAGACCCTTATCAATAACCCCTCATCAAGTATACAAGTGCAATGACCAAGCAAAGCCCCATAACCATACTTAATCAAGTAACCAAAACAAAGGACCATAGGCAATGCCTAACTTCAAATAATGTAACATCAAGAGTAACCATCATCATACTTTAGCAATATAGACTAACAACATGCCCATAAGTTAAACTAACATCATATAGAGTCAATAACATGTAATGTCCATATATGCATAACATTTTATTATAGAAACACAAGAACAACCTCCTAAGTCTTCCCTCAAGGCAAACTAGTGCAAGGCATAGGTAGAGTCCCACACCCCTACCAAGTCTAAGTCAAACCTCTTAAGTCACCCTAGTTAGTATTTAGTTCATTACTTCATTTTACTTTCGGGAACGCTTACCTTAACCGACATAGACCACAAGAGCTAAGGTTAGAATACGGTGTTGTAAAACCTTACACCGATGGAAGGTGGTCTACCGGCCAAAGTAGTACCAAACATGAACATAGCATCTAGGTGGATCCACTAGCTAGTATTCCTTTCGAGGAAACATAGTTCAAGAACTAGGAGATATAGTTGGGACCCTCTTTATGTAGATCAAATTATGGTCTCCAATTTCTTTGAGTTTAATGGTGAACCCTACCTTACCTCATGGGGAAGGTGTCACCCCTCACATCTAGATCACTCGGTGCTAAGCTAGAGTCCCTTTTGATATGTCTTTCATTGATAATCATAACATAGTTTAGGTCGTAGGAGAGTACTCTTGTACATCATCATAATTAGCTCATTAGGAATTGTATGAGAATCACCTTTCAATACATCCTTCATAATGAGATCAACACCATATACCATATATTAATGCACACAAATAAGTTAACATCATGCTTATATCATTACAACCTTAACATAATCTCACAATTCATAAGATAAGACATTTCAATACAGAAATAATACCATCCTAATCAATCAAATCATAACACATATACTTCAATTGAATCACCAAAATTATGTATAAGTCATCACAATAGAGTTAAGGTATGAAGATCACAAAGTCTTACCTCTTCCTCTTCCAAAGACACCATCATAGTCTTACCATCAACAAACCCCAATTCATTCATCAATTTTCTTAATTACATAATAGAATAGTAATTCACACATCAACCAGGCCAATTATATGAATACTATACAATTCAATTCAAGATCACAACTTAGGGTTAAGGGGTAAAGGTCATCTTCAACAAACTAGGTCAATACATCAATATGTAGCTCAATTTAATCATAATATGCCATAATCTATTCATAGTATCCAAAAAGAATCATAAGGATATCAATTTATAATATCAATTTCGTATTGGAAGAAAACCCACATGAAACTCAACTTTTTGCAATCAATTCCGGAAAAATCCTATGGGGAAAGGAATCCCAAAGGTGAAAGGAATCTCATACCTTGTTAATTGATGGAGAATGATAAATAAAAGACCCTTATTGCATCCCTTAAACATTCACCTAGCCTTCAATGGAGTTCTTCTATTTGGTAGAGAGAAAGAAGAGAGAAGGAAGAGCAATTGAGTTTTGGAAATTTTGAGAGTTGGGTTTAGTTTAATTAGGTTTGGGGTCTTTTTATAAGTCATTTACTAGATCAATTAGACCTCCCTTAACCCTTAACTAATTAACTAACCACCTAGTTAATTAATTAAATTAATTAAATGTGGCAGCCAACATAATGACCTGACCTACGAGTCCCCGACCTACGGGCTGTAGGTCAGCCGACGGCCACTGTGTACTACGTGCTGCACGTCCGTCATTTTGGTTAGAGACATGATAAAATGAACCCTTAAATAAATTTACTAAGGGACCATCGACGCCCAGTCGATTGGCCTACGCCTCGTTGGTTGGCAACCGTCGATGGCACTGTCTTTTGACAGCTTTTAGCTAAACAAGAAGGGTCCTCCTCAAGGACCTTTTTGTTGGTCCTTGGGGAGTCATACCCGGACGTTTTGAATATAAAACAACTATACGTTTTAGACACCTTTTCACCAAATTTCATCAGCTTTGAACTCTTAAAACCTTGTCAAATAGACTAAGGCACGCTAGCACCTTTTGAACTAGTTTCCAAACGTCATGATGTTTCTTGACGTTTTGATTCTTAAACATCCTCAATTACTTATATACATTATATTTGAACTTCAAACAGTGTTAAAACTCTTAGACTCTCATGTAAGGCTATATATTAGGCTTTAGACTTTCGGAGTATTACATAACACAACGAACTTGACGTCTCGGAGGTCTTATACAAGCCCTTAGCATTCATTTATCGCATTGTCATAAAATTAGTGAAAATTTAAAAATATTTTATACCATAACACAAGACTAAAAATTTTCTTATTTAAAAACCATTAGTACATTTCTAGCATACTAAGTCTCGTTTTGCCATTTGAGACAATACGTTAATATATAGGGACACGAACCTTAACAATAAAAAAAAAATGTTTATATACTATTACATAAATTTAATTTAAACTCTTAACATGAAGGTCCTTAAATCAGTAAGGACACACCCCAACTTGGGAATAGTAATCCAAACTCTTCATTCTAGGAAAGATCCTCTAGCCATCACCACCTACACTTTGTGTAAAAAGATAAAGAAGAACTGTATTAGAACGAGAATGCACTATGTATGATAAACATGAAAAAACATTGTTTCAATGAGGAAAATTAGTTAGAAACCATGCATCATGTCTTTTAGAGTACTTCACAAGCATTTGATACAATAAGAACAATATAGTTCACATAAAAAATATTTGTAACACCCTGTATCCAAAACAAACAAACAAAATCAACTTTTACGAAATTGAAGATGCAATCGACGGTCAGCATCGAGTGAACTTAGTCTGATCAATGACCCGTACTGCAGGCATGTACATTGCCATCACATACCTCTAAAACTTAGTTTTGAAAAATTGGCTAAGTCTCGACCCACGGATAGACCTACGGTCTGTAAATAAGACTACAGTACGTAGTCTGTGTCCGTGGATCAAGACCCCATTTACCCAGCCTCTGACATGAATCACGATTGACCATTAAGGTTCGTAGATGGACCTACGGACCGTAGGTGAAAGTTAGAAGTTAGTTAGGGGGGAAATGTTGTTGGGTCAAGTTTAAAGTGACATAAATTTTCCCACAAAATGAACTAGGTGTTCCATGACCTATGATATGATAGATAATTGAATTATCCTTCCAGGGACACCGAGTTTGCTAACATCCGAGCTCTGAGTAAAAGGTTATGCCCATTTTAGTAGAGTAATGTTCGAGCAGACCCAAACGACAAACGATCAATTGAATGACAGCTCGTCAGTCCAGGTCATCGATTGCTCCGACAACAATTAACTAAGGGGTCTTTTAGTCTTTTCCTACTTCATTTAACCCCTAAGATACATCATTTTGACACTAAATCATGAGATTTTAGTTAGTTTAAGCCAAGAAACATAAATAACAACTTACCTATGTCAAATCATTAATCAAAACATAGAAAATTAGAAGCAAAAAAAGGAGAAAATGTTCAAGAACCCTTGTTGAAGAACGAAGTAAGGCTCCATCAGTTCTAGCCCTGAAATATAAAGATTTGTCTGTGGATTTCATAACCAGGTATGTCAAATTTCACTACTGGTTCCTTTCACCTATTGGGTCCCTAGTTTAAAGTCAGATTCTTGATTCTAGTATTATGATTAAACTAGGGTTTCTAGAACTTCAACAGAACATTATGAATTAGTAGTTATATGTTCCAAACTAGATTAACATGTTATTATGGAGATTATTGGATGAATTTCAGAACCCTAGCTCTGTATTTCGTTAGTTTTTGAATTACACATGCTAGGTTAGATACTTAAGTTTCTTTAGATATACACGCCTAAGTTATTAATGCATCATTATCAAATTAATTATTGCATTCTTAGTTTGCATGTTCATTTTTGAGCTATTCAGTATTTACAAAAATTTATTCATAATGTGTAATCACTTAATTCATTGGAAGTAGAATATTACCGAGTTGGACTAGGGTTCAGCATACCCAAATAGTCCCAGAACTACTAGCCAAGTAGGTTGTAAGTCCCTTCAATGGGCAGCAATTTAGTGATCACGTCGCATGCCTTTATACCTCTGGCAAGGTATATTTGGTCCTCTCGATGGGGTATTTGATTTTATTAGAGGTTATTAGTATCTCTCACAATTTTGTGAGACTCTATTGAATTGACCATTTTACAATTCAGTTAGTACTTAGTCTCTACATGTTAAAAATTTGGTCATTGCATCCAGTTATCTCTAAATTTAGTATATCATGTTCAGAATAATATACTTGCTTTTGTGATTGCTCAGTTATGTTTCATTTAAGCTTTACTCTATCATATATGCTTCGTACCTTTCAAATACTTACGCATACGTGTGCTACATCTTCTCATGATGTAGGTTCAGGTTCTCAGCATCCAGATCGCGCTTACATCGATTCTCAATCTCCAGTTCACCAGAATCAGTGGTGAGTCCTCATTCTCCGAGGACAAGAGTCATGAGTTCATTTCAGTATTTTAGACATAGTTAGTTTCAGCTTAGTGTTGAGTTAATATTTTCTTTGTATTAAACTCATCAATTTTAAAATATCTTAGTTATAGAATATGGGTATTCCCCATCATTTCATTTTAAAGTATTATTTAGCTTCCACATTCAGTTTATTATATTTAGTATGATCATAATCATGCCAAAAGGGTTAACTTGGGATCACTTGTGGTCCTAGGTCTCGTGTCCGTGTCTCGGGGTAGCTCGGGGCATGACAAAATTGGTATCAGAACACTAGGTTTAAGTGTCCTAGGATGTGTAAAAAGCTGCACTAAGTAGAGTCCTTTTCTTGGATGTGAAGTGCACCACATCTAATGAGAGGGAGGCTATGAAGTGTTTTAGGAAAAACTTCACTTTCTTGTTACTCTTATCGTGTGTAAGGTATGATCTAATTCCATTTTAACTCGACGTTCTACCTTTCAGATCATGCCTCCTCCTAAAGCTATCGCCAGGAATGCAAACTCAGTTCCTCCAGTCCAAGATAAGGAAGTTTCCAATGCTGAATTGAAGAATGTAATTCAGATGTTGTCTCAGAGTGTTGCCAATAAGAACAATCAGCAGGCTCAAGTTCATGTGAATGCTAATGGTTGATCGGCACCATCAAGGGTCGGTGACATTGTTAGGATAAATCTATCCGAGTTCTTAGGATCGCAAACTAGTGAGGATCCCTAGAATTTCCTGGAAGAGATCATGAAGATCTTTGAGGTGATGCAGGTCACTAGCAATGATCGGGTTGAGTTGGCATCATACCATTTGAAAGATGTTGATCTGGTACAGTTAGTGGACGAAAATAGGGGTACAGATGCAACTCCTATTACTTGGGAGTGCATTGAGACCTTTTTAGACAGGGTTTTCCCGATTGAGTTGAGAGAAACAAAAGCTCAGGAATTCATGAATTTAAGGCAGGAAAACCTGATGGTCCAAGAGTATGGGCTCAAGTTTAACCAACTCTCAAGGTATGCTCCTCACATGGTTGCTGACTTCAGGGCTCAGATGAATATGTTCTTGTATGGAGTGTCAGATTTGGTGAAAATTGAGTTTAGAAATGCTATGTTACTGGGAGATATGAACATCTCTTGGCTTATGACTCATGCTCAGCACATTGAGGGTGATAAATATAGGGAACATGCCAAGGAAAATAAGAAGGCTAGGACTAGGAACTATGACTATTCTCAGCAGAAATCAGGTGGTGGAAATTGCTCGCACAGTCAGCAGAAGTTTTCAGCTGCAGCCCCTTCATCAACAAATTTTCCATCCTCCAAGAACAGGTATGATTAGAAGGTTAGGGCAACAGGCTCTAAGTCTTAGGAGAGTGTTTCAGTCACTAAGACTTTCCCCACTTGCCCTAAGTGTAGTAAGAACCATCCAGGCGAGTCTCTCACTAGAAAAGAAGAATGATTTGGGTGCGGTCAGTCTTATCACATATTGAGGGATTGTCCTTCAAAACAGGCCAAGGAGGTGGTCATGGTAGAGCTGAGCACAGTCTACAACTTCAGAAGCACCAACAAGTCGCCCGACTCAACAGGGTAACTCATCTTGTACAGGTAGCGGTCAGCCCCAGATGAAGTTGTATGCTCATCAGTATTGGCAAGATCAGGAAGGTTCTCGTGATGTAGTCACGGGTATGTTACGAGTTTTTGACCTTGATGTTTATGCATTGTTAGATCCAGGGTCTACTCTTTCTTTTGTAACTTATCACATAGCATTCCAATCTAGTGTTAATATCCAGAAACTCTCTTAGAACCTTTCTCATTCTCTACTCAAGTCGGTGAACCTGTTACAGCTAGAAAGGTATACAAAAATTTCCCTATCACATCCTCTCAGAAAGTCACCTCAGATATCTGGTAGAGTTAGACATGGTAGACTTTGATGTCATTCTAGGAATTGATTGATTATATTCATTTTATGCCTCAATCGATTGTAGAATTAGGATTGTTCGTTTTCAGTTTCCAGATGAACCAATCTTTGAGTGGAAAGGTAGTAGCTTAGCGGTTATGGGTCAATTCATTTCTTACTTTAAGGCCAGAAAGATAATCTCTAAGGGTTATCTCTATCATCTAGTTAGGGTTAAGGATTCTAGCTCTTAAACACCAACTCTTGAGTCCGTTCCAGTAGTCTATGAATTTCCTTAAATGTTTCTAGAAGATCTTCTCGCAGTCCCTCCCGAAAGGGAAATCGACTTTGGAACTAATCTCCTTCCAGATACCCAGCCTATTTATATTCCTCCTTATAGAATGGCTCCAGCAGAGCTTATGGAATTGAAAGATCAGTTGAATGACCTTCTTTATAAGGGCTTCATTAGACCTAGTATTTATCCATGGGGTGAACCACTGTTGTTCGTAAAGAAGAAAGATTGTTCTCTCAGAATGTGTATTGACTATAAACAGTTGAACAAGGTCACAATGAATAATAAGTATCCCAGTCCTAGGATTGATGATTTGTTTGACCAACTTCAGGGTGCTAGTCTTTTCTCAAAAATATACCTCTGATCGACTTATCATCACCTCAGAGTTAGACATAGTGACATTCCAAAAATAACCTTCAGAACTCGGTATGGACATTATGAATTTGTAGTTATGTCATTTGGACTAACCAGTGCTCCTACAACTTTCATGGATTTGATGAACAGAGTGTTCAAATATAAATTGGACTTGTTCGTTATCTTCTTTATTGATGATATCCTCATTTACTCTAAGAATAAGGAAGAACATGTAAGTCATTCGAGAGTTGTTCTGCAGACTCTTAAAGATCATGAGTTATTTTCTAAATTTAGCAAATCTGAGTTCTGGTTTCAATCTATTGCTTTCCTTGGTCAAATTGTATGTAGCGACGGGATCTGGGTGGATTCGCAGAAGGTAGAAGCAGTGAAACAATGTCCCAGACCTATCTCTGCTACGGATATCAGAAGTTTCTTATGTCTAGCGGGTTATTACAGAAGGTGCGAAGAAGGATTTTCATTTATAGCCTCACCATTGACTAGGTTGACTCAGAAGATGGCAAGTTTCAATGGTCAAATAATTGTGAGAAAAGCTTTGGAGAATTGAAAACTAGATTGACTACAACTCTTGTCTTGACTCTACCAGAGGGTTCAGATTGTTATGTGATCTATTGTGAGGCATCCAGAGTTGGCCTAGGTTTTGTTTTGATGCATAAAGATAAGGTTACAACTTATACTTCTAGTCAACTTAATTTTCATGAAAAGGACTATCCCACTCATGACATCGAGCTTGCAGCAATGGTGTTTGCAGTAAAGATCTGGAGACACTACTTGTATGTTTTTCATGTAGATGTTTTTAGTGACAATAAGAGCCTTCAACGTGTGTTTACCTATAAAGAGTTCAATCTCCTCTAGAGGAGATGGCTTGAGTTCCTTAAGGATTATGATAAGATGTGCATTATCATCCTAGTAAGGCGAGTGTAGTAGCATATACTATTAGCAGATTATCTATGGGTAGTGTATCTCATGTTGAGGAAAAAAGAAAGGAAATAGTGAAAGATGTTCACAGGCTTGCTTGCTTGGGGGTTAACCTTATGAGCATACCAGACAATGGTGTGAAAGTTTAGAATGGGGCAGAATCTTCCTACGTAGTAAAGGTTAAGAAAAGGCAAGAAACTGATCCAATCTTGCTTGAACTTAAATGTGCAGTGCATAATAAGAGATTGGATGTTTTTCCACAAGAGGGAGATGGTACTTTGATACCAAGGTAGATTGTGTTCCTGATATGGGCGAGTTGAGACATCATATTCTTTTAGAAGAACATAACTCCAGATATAATATTCATCCGAGTGTCACTAAGATGCACCAAGATCTGCGGGAAGTCTATTGGTAAAATAACATGAAGACGGATATAGCTGATTTTGTGACTAAGTGACCCAATTTCCAGCAAGTCAAGGTAGAACATGAGAAACTAGGGAGTATGACTCAAGAGATCGACATTCCCACTTGGAAGTGGGAAGTGATAAATGTATTTCATCATAGGGTTACCTCGTACTCGCAGACAACATGACTACATTTGGGTGATAGTTGATAGGTTGACTAAGTCTTCTCGCTTTTTGGCGGTCAAGACTACATATTCGGCGGAGGACTATGCCAAGCTCTACATTAATGAGATAGTAAGGTTGCATGGGGTTTCTTTGTCTATCTTCTCAGATAGAGGTCCTCAGTTTACCTCTCATTTCTGGAAGTCATTACAGAAGGGTCTTGGTACTCAGGTTAACCTTAGCACAACATTTCTTCCGCACACGAATGGACAGGCAGGGCGTACCATTTAAACCATAGAGGAGATGTTGAGAGCTTGTGTGATTGACTTTAAGGTTAGTTGGGATGATCACCTTACTCTTATTTAATTCGATTACATCAATAGCTACCATTCAATCATTCAGATGGCCCCTTATGAGGCTTTGTATGGGCATAGATGTAGATCTCCTTTTGGTTTGTTTGAAGTAGGTGAGCAACTTTGATAGGACCATATTCAGTCCTTTATGCTATGGAGAAAGTGCAACTCATTAGAAATAGACTTAAGACAACCAAGAGTCGTCAGAAATCTTATGCAAATGTAAGGAGAACGGAACTAGAGTTCCAAGTTGATGATTGAGTTTTCTTGAAAGTGTAACATATGAAGGGGGTGATGATATTTGGCAAGAAAGGGAAGCTCAGTCCTAGATATGTACGCCCTTACAAAATATTGAAAAGGGTTGGCACAGTAGAATATGAATTAGAGTTGCCAGCAGAACTAGTAGTACTGCATCCAGTCTTCCACATCTAGCTCTTGAAGAAGTGTGTGGGTGATCCATCCTCTGTAGTTCCCTTAGAGAGTGTGGCGGTTAAATATAGTCTTTCTTATGAGGATGTACGAGTTGAGATTCTTGATCGTCAGGTTAGAAGGTTGACAAACAAAGAAGTCACTTCAGTCAGGGTTTTGTGGAGGAGTCGGTCCGTTGATGGAGCTACTTGGGAAGCAGAAGCAGCCATTAAAGCCAAGTATCCTCACCTCTTTCCTTCTAATTCCACTCAAGCTTGAGGTAATAGTTCCTCTTCAGTTTTCCAGTCATTCATGCGTGAATTCAGCCTTAGAATCATGTTCCCTCAGTTTGTACTAGCATTTTCACTGTATTTGCATGTTTTTGGAAATCAATTGAGTCACAAACTCAGTCCTCAGTGTTTATTAGTAGGGATAGCAGCTCTCTCCCATTATTCCACCTAGTTTAGTCTTCATCTGTGGACGAATGTTTCCAAGGGGGAGATAATTTAACACCCCGTATCCAAAATAGACAAAAAAATAAACTTCTCAGAAATTGCAGGTGCAATCGATGGTCACCATAGACGGACCGTAAATCTACGGCCCGTACTGAAGGTCCGTGGATTGCAACAATAGCCCCTCCAAAACTACGTTCAAAAATATTGGCTATGTCTCGATGCATGGACTGACCTACGGTCCTTAAATCAGACTACATTCTGTAGTCTTTGTCCGTGGATAGAGACCCCGTTTACCCAACCTCTGACATGAACCACAATTGAAGAAAATGGTCTGTAGATGGACCTACGGACCATAGGTTAAAGTTAGCAGACAGCTAGGGGAAAAATATTGTTGGGTAAACTTCAAAGAGGCATAACTTTTAGCACAAAATTAAATTGGTGTCTCATGTCCTATGATATGATAGATAATTGAATTATATCTCTGGAGCCACCGAGTTTACTAAAATCCGACTTTCGAGTAAAAGGTTATACCCATTTTAGTAAATCCTTGTCGAGCAGACTCAAACGACGGACCGTCGATTGAACTACGACCCGTCGTTCCAGGTCATCGATTGCTCCGACAGCAATTAACTAAAGGGTCTTTTTGTTTTTTCCTAATTCGTTTAACCCCTAAGATAAGTCGTTTTGACCATAAATCATGAGATTTTAGTCAGTTTAAGCCTAGAAACATACTAAAACTTACCTACGTTAAATCATTAATAAAAACTTAGAAAATTAGAAGCAAGAGAGGAGAAAAAGGTCAAGAACACTAGTTCCAAAATGCATCAAGGTTCCATCAGTTACAGCCCCAAAATCTAAAGATTTCTCCGTGGATTTCATTACTAGGTATGTGTATTTCACTAATGGGTTCCTTTCACCCATTGGGTCCTTAGTTTTAAGTCATATTCTTGATTCTCTTATAATGATTAGACCTAGGGTTTCTAGAACTTCTACAGAACATCATGAATTAGTTAGTTATATGTTCCAAACATAATTAACATGTTATTACGCATATTATTGCATGAATTTCAGAACCCTAGCTATGTATTTCTTTAGTTCTTGAATTACACATGCTAGGTCAGATATTTCAGTTTCTTTAGATATACATGACTCAGTTATTAATGCATCATTATTAGATTAATTGTTGCATTCTCAGTTTGCATGTTCAGTTTTGAGCTATCCAGTATTTACAAAAAATCAGTCATAATGTGTTAATCACTTAATTTATTGGGAGTAGCATAACACCGAATTGGACTAGGGTTCAGCGTACCCAAATAGTCCAAGAACTACTAGCCATGTAGGTTGTAAGTCCCCTCTGTGGGTATCAATTTAATGATCATGCCAACATGCCTTTATACCTCTGGCAGGGTATATTGGGTCCTCTCGATGAGCCGTATACATCGAACTCCAAATTTAGCTCATGTAGTTTTATTATTGGTTATTAGTATCTCCCACAGTTCGGTCAAACTCTATTGCATTAACCATATTACAGTTCAGTAAGCATTCAGTCTTAGCATGTTATAAATTTTCTCATTTTATCCATTTGACCCCAGAATTCAGTATATCATGTTTAGAATATTTTACTTGCTTTTGTGCTTGCTCAATTATGTTTCATTTTAGCTTTACTCTATCCTACATGTGTACTACCTTTCAAGTACTGACGCATACTTGCGCTACATCTTCTCGTGATACAGGTTCAGGTTCTCAGTATCCAGATCGCGCTTAGATAGTTTCTCGACCACCAGTTCAGCAGAATAAGTGGTGAGTCCTCATTCTTCAAGGACAAGAGTCATGAGTTTATTTCAGTCTTTTAGTCATTTAGTTTTAGTTTTTGCTAGACTTAGATGGGGCTTGTCCCATCATTTCTAGTCAGTTTATAGGTTATTTTAAGACATAGTTAGTTTCAACTTAATATTGAGTTAATAATTTCTTTGTATTAACCTTTTAGTTTTCAAATATCTCAGTTATAAAATATGGGTATTCCCCATCTTTTCATTTTAAATTATTATTTAGATTCCACATTCAGTTTATTATCTTTAGTACGCTCATGATCATGCCAGTAGGGTTAGCTTGGGATTACTTGTTGTCCTAGGTCCCGTGTCCGCTTCTCGGGGGTAGATCAGGGTGTGACAATATTAGACATGGATAACATTTACAACAACATATAAAGCCATTTATCACATTAAGACACATTCAATATCTCTCATTCATAACCTTTCTTATTTACCTTAACTCGTTTACCTAAAGCAACCCTTAAGTGATATCTACTGCAATGCATGAATAGTTTTCCATTCAACTATCACACCGAAGTATCACCCTAAGGTCACCAAGGGCGATCGTTCATACAACCTTCATCAATTCAAGCACATGTATTCATAAGGACAGAACATATCATGAAACATAAACTTCACATAAGAACCCTCATTTAAGAAAACCCTAAGTCAAACTGGTGCGATGTACAAGTAGCATCCCATAATACTACTCATACCAAGTGTTCATGAAGTCACCCTAGACTAGGCACATCACATTCAATAAGACACAACACATACATTTAACCTTAGTCATAAGACTAACATACTTCATAGACCTCATATAAGGACTCATTCATTTATCACATCATAGTCATAACCCATTTAATCTTTATGCAAATCTCAAGACAACTTACAAGTCCACATTATAAATGTCACCATAATGAAACTATAGTCAACATTGCATATTTAGTTTTCATTTCATCAATACATCATAAGAACATTACACATAACCCAAATCTATGTTACTAGTGTAATGTATATGTGAAGTGCCATAATCCCACACATACCAAGTAAACTAACAAGGATATCACAAGCATTGCTATTTACTTCATACATCATCATGACAAATATAGCCAACATCATGCACACTAAGTAAGACCTTCATCATGTATACCCAATAATACCAACACCATGCATATTAGTTATAACAAGTATGTTAAAACCATAATGTCATTCATAATATATATATATACACACACACAAAGAACCTACCCTCGAATTCCCTTCAAGATCTACTTGTGCAATGTATGGGTAAAGTCACATTCCCTTACCTCACTAAGTAACATCTCTTAGGTACTCCTAGTTATTGTTCATCTCCTTACGTCCATTGTTAATTTTACATTCGGGAAACATCACCATAATTGAAATAGACCATGTGAGCTAAACATTGAATTTCGTGTCAACCTCTCACACCAAAAGGAGGGTATTCTACTTGCCAAGGTAGGAAATATACATCATAATTGTATCTACGTTGAACCACTAGCTAAGGTTCCTATCATGTCACATAGTTAAGGAACTAGGAGGTTGTTACTAAAAACCATTTTTATGATAATTGGAATTGTAGTTTCCACCACATGAGAACATTGGTTGAAACTCCCTTCCTTTGTGAAGGAGCACCTCTCATTGTCAAGTTCACTCGGTGATAATCTAAACTCCCTTTTTAAAGAGCCTTTAAGTCTTTCTTAAACATTAGTTCATAAGATAGGCCTTAGGGGATTAACCCCTCATATAACATGTACATAGCTCAGAGGTTATATTATGAGAATGTCCTTTCATCAAAACTAACATCATGTGATAATGTCCTTTCACATAATCATAACATTCATAACATAGTCTAGTTTAGAGAACAAATTGAGGAAATCTTTCAAGAGCCTCTCGTCCACTAGATTATCATTAACATCCTTCATTCATGTGTATATATATGTGAGAAAGCCTTCCACATAAATACCTTTAGACCACACATGTTCGTACTTCATTAGTCATATACTCTTAATGCATAATAAGATATAAAGGTGCATATGAGAATTATCATTTGAATTGACACCATAAACATGTCATACTCATAGTTATTCATGGAGTGTGTGTGTATACATATTGGTCCTCATGATCACATAATAACAATAATATTGTTACTGAGGAAACCCTTCAAAGGATCACAACACTTTTGCAATATCCCCAAGTCATGAACAACTCACACATACAGAATTTAGGGACTATGGACCAGACACCCACATTTCATCATAGGAGAGAAGTGCACATTCAACATTTGAATAGAAAACTCCTAACATATAAAGGATCACAAATTAACATAGGGATCGTATAGGTAGGGGTCATTCTACAATACGACTCATCACAATCAATCATGTAGACCATACAATACCCTAACATAATCATTCACATTATCAATACACCTTAATCAAGATACTAATATTGAGGACTATATACATAACCTTCATAGTCATGATCATAATAACAATTCGTTTTACATATATTGCCCTCAAGACCATGATCACAACATGTATAGATAGACAAGAAGTTAACACTACAACCATAAGTTGACCAAACCATACAACATCAATTCACATACTATAGACTAGAAGTTAGGTCAATTTACCAATTCTCCAACCCACGATCAATCATAGATCAATCCTCAAAAATTTATAATCAATAGCTAAAGATAGTAATAACATTCAACAATACATCACACTGTAAGCATAATTCCATTAACATCCAATCAAGATCACAAAACCTACTTTATTGGCTAAATTGAGAGGATAGGGAGATCACGTGTTCTTCAAGAAATTATATTGAAAATGATCTTAAAAACCTTGATTTAATATTAATTCATCATCACAATGTCTTTTAAAAACCTTTTGATAATGAACTCCTGTTTAAATTGGAAATTGGGAAATTTGATCATAGAAGCTGTTTGGAAAATCTGTGATAGAACTTCTAAATGAGAGGTTATCCAAGGATCAATAGTTACCATACCTTATTCATTGAAGAACCATGAAATTTGAGAGGAAATCACTTGAAATCCATCTTCTAGCTTCAGCTTTAGCTTGACCTCCAGTGGAGTTTTGAGAGAATTAATTTGGGAGGGAACAATTTATTTTTTAACAATTAATTCCCATTATATGTTTATGTGTTTTAATAAACCCCCTAAAATAGGTAAACCAACCGTACTTCAAATACCGGAAATGCCCCTACACTAAATTGGACTTTAAGAAACATCAAACTTGACTTTTAAACAACGCAACCAAATCTGGGACATGGCTCCGCGTCACGGAGGAACTTCCAAAACTTGGCTAAGGAATTTAATTTGTGGCAAAATGGTTAGTGTTGAGCCCGCGAAGCGAGGCAATTTTTTTTACCTTGAAGTGTTGGTTCTGCGTCGCGCAGACAGCCCTAAAAACTTGCTACCGGAGGGTTTTCTTTACCAATGTTTGGGTCCTCCTCAAGGACCCTTAGGGTGGTCCTCGGGGAGTTGTAACCGAATATTTTGACCCTAAACATGATTATTAAGACACTATGGTCGCCTCCACTAATTATATACCCTAAAAATACATAAAAACAAGAAAAATATACTAGGACACACTAGCACACAAAAGACTAGTTTCCGGACGTCTTGGTCATCCCTTTACGTTTGACGTCAAAACTCTTTAAACAAACTATTAAAAGATTTTTTCATACTTATTAACAAGTTATTAACCAATAAGACCCATATCAGTCTCTAGTTTATCCTATATCATTTTGAGGGGTGCAACAACTATTCCACGACCTCTTCTCCTCCAAAGTTGTTATCATACAAGTAACCTTTAACCTATCCATCAACCGTGGTGGAGGTGCTTGAGTTGGGTGAACTTGTGGTGCATGGGTTGCTGCCTTAGTTTAAGGTGGTGGCGAATTCGGGAGTACCGATGATCTTGCTGGATCATATGGCGCTTTGGAGTTTAACTGATCCCCTCTATACTTCAGAGTCTATCATCCCCTGGTTTGGACTCATAGACAAGAGTTATAGACCCAACCTCGTCCTCACAGTAAGTCTCTGATGTAGTAAGGTGGGTGCAGTAGACAACCATGATATAGGAACTAAAACTACTTAAAACTCAGTTGTGCATGTCGTTTTTCATTTACTATACCCTTCCCTTCTATTGGAGGAAGTTTTGGTCATGTTCATACTTGAGGGGAAACCTCTTTACAAAGAACCTTAGGTCTAGCCATATTTTCAAAATAACACAAATTAAACGAATGTGTTGCAAAGGGTTTGTGAAGTATCAATATTTAAAATAATAGAAAAATTTGCTGATAAACTAGGTGAGTAATCGATCAACTAGGCGAGTCCCTGAGTTCATTCGGTGAGCCATTGAGGGATCAATGATAATAATAGAGCAAGAATGTAAGAAAATTATCACACATTATTGAGGTACAGGGTTAATAGGCGAAGCACCGAACTTGATCAGTGAGTCCAAGGTTGCTTGACGAATATCACGACATAAATACTAAAAAATAGGCTAAAAAAGGCAATATCGACGGCATTCGGTAAGTTAGCAAGTGAAATCAAAGAGCACATGTGTATTGCCAAATATTACAGAACCCAACAACTATATTTCAGGGGAAATTGGAGATGTAAGAGGTTAGTTCACGAACCGTTGACTCATACAATGAGCTCGCCTAATGGCCTCTGGTGCAAAATATTTACCCAGACTCCCAATTTTCAATTCACAATCAAAAATATCAAAATTAAATTTGTATTATATACAATTCACATCTAGCCAATATCATTACCATCCCCAGGGTAGTCAGACTTTCCCTTAATTATCAAGAATAGATCAATCAACGCCTTTACCCCTTAGAACGATGTCACCCGATCCATCACTGGAAAAAGTAAAGTTGTTTAATGCAATTTGGGTTACTTAGACTTCACCCACACAGGACCCAACATTCGCACCAGCATACCCGTAATTTCAAGCTATTTAAACACAGAATTTAAACTATGGTAGGATAAACACGATATCTAAAACGTCTGACCAATAACCCAACGGTAAGAATTAGTTAAGCAGACGAAAATATTAGATAAGTCTAATAATTAATCCAACACGCTTAGATTATGGCAAGAAATTAAAGAAAATTTAGGATACCAACCTCAAAAGTAGACAAATAAACTATGGGGGCAAAGGCGAAAACAAGCAATGCAAAGAAATCCAATCACGCAACGACACCCACATAATTTTAAAGAAAAAATAGGACCTAATATGAAGTTGACAGAGTGAAATTTTTTAAAAAACATCAAAAATAAGTAGTGGTTTTGAGTTTAAATTGATAGGAAGCCATTTGACTTTTCAATTTGCGGCTCAGTCGACAATGGGTACTTATGTCGTTGATTCATTTGGCGACGCACTGAATGAAATTTTATCCACCAAAGATACCAGAAATGTAACCATTTCGTTGGTGATTCATAGAGTTGGATCTAAAATTGCCCATTCACCTATTTCTTCAAGACGTAAAATTTTCAAACATCACATCCAACTATGGTTATTGAAATAGCCTAAAATAAAACTAAGGTTACTTCCCAATAAGAGCCTATTTAACATCGTGAAAAGATGAAGACTTGCTTTCAAGCTTCATTCTTTGGGTTAACATGGTGTCACTTCATAGACCCCTTTTCACCCTTGGATTTAAATAAGTCAAGATCTGACCCATCTGTGTTTCCAATTGCATAATAGACATTTAGTGTGAAGTAACTATTTTATTCAAAGAAAATTTGTAGTCTTACATTTCCTTTAGCACATTTCCAATTTTTCCAATTTTTTGAGAATATGAGCAAACATATCTTTGGTGCAGAAATTTTACGTATCATCCCTTGGTTCTTATTGTTTTTGACGATCATGGGGAGGCATGATAATTTAGCTATTTGGACTCATTTAGGGCTCTATTTTATAGGTTTAGTGTCTTCAAATGTATATTTTGTCTCTAAAACTGAATAAAATCTTGATTTTCAGATATTTTGAAATTAGAGACAAGGCATGGACACTTAATTTAAAAAAAGGAACAAAAGTAGGTAAAAGAACGAAAAAATAAAGATTTGAGAATTGCCAAACCCATTCGGCGTGTCACCAAAAGATCTCATCCTCGCCTTTTGTTCGAGTGAGTTGAGCCCTTAAGGAAAGGATCAACTTGGCGAAGAAAAGAAGCACTCGGCGTGTTGCCGAGTAGTTCGGTGAATCATATTATGTCGCCCAATGAACCAAAACATGAATATGTTGTAGGACAGCACAAGACGACGATAAGCTACCAAATGGCAGATCACTGAGTTGATCGGCGATTCTGACTAACTGCGCTGAGTGGTCCTCTGTAGCATAACTTTTTGAAATCTATAAATACTCAATAGTATTTTTAGCTTTAGAATTGATTATCATAGTATTGAACAGTAAATTTTAGTCTTAGCATCTACATAGATTTTTTTAGATCTTTTGGTAACCTTACTCTTGAACATTGGAGATTTGAAGATTCTAATCTTAAAAAAATTCAAAGTGGGTGTTGGAAATTCTTTATCCTAGACTCGGTTGAAGAATAAATAAACGCATACTCATGCTATGTTACTTCGATTTGGTATCATTTTCTTACATTTCATTATGTAGCTAAAACCACAATTCTTGCCGTGTGATTTTGTGAAAAAGGGTTAGATTATCTATTCGGCCTTTCTTGTTGATGTATTTGTTGTTTAAATGTGATTTTGCTTAGTAGTTGTGTATCAAATTTATGGGTTTTTTGTAGTAAATGCAATTTCACATACATATTTTTAGCTTGCTCGAGAGAGAGGTTGTAACACCAAGACAACTATTGTGATGGGCGGTGGTATTAGGTCGACATGAGGTTCAACTCGAGAGAGTGAACCCTAGTCCTTTCCGATAGACTCAGCTCGAGACAATGAGTGGTCTAAGCCGGATGTTGTGCTTAATGCGGCAAATGGTTGTCTGAGAGGAACCCATTTGATTCGGGGTAAGTTGTTTGAGCGAGAATTTACCCCCTCCATTGTCTAGCCTAGTCATAAATGTTCAACAAATTTTTCGTCAAAAGAATGTACCCAATAGTTTAGTCTATCACGTATTCCTATCATATCCTAAAAATTCTGTCTTCCATTAGCTTCTCTTATTATTTTTACTATTTATAGCTATAAATTTCAGTGTCTAAACAAAAAACCCTATTGTTAATTGACGCTTGTGTCACCCCTTTGATTTAATATGTCTTTATTCATTAATGTATTTATCTATGAATAATTAGAACATAATTTTATTTTTTAATAATTCTCAGAACCACTCCCTGTGGACACAACCCCAATCCTTGGTTGGGTTACTATACTATTGTGGAATCGTAGACACTTGCATTGGAAGGTGTATCGTTGATAATGCATTAAACATCAAGGTACATAGCGATCTTTGTCTCCATCCCTCTCAATCGAATTTGTACCGCGGTCTCTCTATTCCCTATATAGTTTCTCCATCCATCATCGCGATCCTGTTCAAACCTTGATCCTCCACCGACCTTTGGTAAATTGAATGAGAACCCCCTGACTGGTTTGTCAAGAATATTACTTCACATTGTACGTGGCCTCAATGTATGTTTCATTAATATTTACTCCACAATTAATTTTCACCGCATTCACAGCCTTGCAACTACTTCCCGTGACATGTTTCGTCAATAGGTCCATTTGGGCCATATTTTGGCCATGTTTTAATAGCGCTCTTTGTTTTTTCTAATTATTTATTTGTCATCCAAAAGTTTAAAGGGGATACCTAATATTTTCTTTTGTTCCATACACAATTATATTTTGTTATCTTATCGAGAAGGGCTTATGGTATGTCAAAAAGTTGTCTCATGATTCCACTACGAATGAGCTGGTCTGCAACACTTTGTTGACTGTGTCAAGGCTCCGCTAAAAATGTTGCAATATTAGATTTTCTGGTAGCCCGTAAGTTGTACATTGGAGCAGAAACTTTTGGAACCTCAACAATGTCTGATATATAGATTCTCCATTAATGCACTTGAAGTTAGGAATATTATCCATTCACTTGACCATCTTAGAAGGAGGGAAAACCCTTTAATATAACGCATCAGTAAGCTCCGTCCAAAAATTAATTTAATCTCTTGGTAATTTGGTGAACCACTTCATTGCTTTTCCCATTAGAGAAAAGAAATAAAAAGAAGTCGAATTGACTCTTGAGTGATGTTCTTGAAAGAAAATGGCCCACACACTTTCACAAAGTTTTGTTAGTGGTCATGAGGGTCTTCGTGAACAAGTCGTTCTAAGAGACCCTTCATTTGCAACAGTTACAATATTGCGCTAGTCATATTAAATAGTACATTACCCAAAGTCAGAGGAAATCAAATAACACCCGCACTTCCCAAGTGATTGTCAAAGACATCATGCAAATTCCAGATTTCATCGTTGTTCCCAAATCGGCAACATTACTCCAATTTATGCTCACCTCTTCACCTATTTAAGAGCAGCCAACAAAGATAGCAAATAAGATAATTCAATTATAACAAACAAATTCACGACTAAACTTTAAATAAAGAATTCTAAACACCACTCCCCGCTAGTGGCACCATTTTTTATAATGCTTAACTACACATCATCCAGTTCTAAGTTTAGGTTGTCCCTAACAAGCGTACACACAACTAAGAATTAGGATCTATCCCACATGGAGTGATAGAGTAGATGGTTTGATTAAGAAGTAAAATTGTGTCTTAATCGTTTGTAGCGATAGAAGTTTCACAACATTAAATTAAATAACAATGTTTTGACACTTAATAAAAGATGGGGATTCCTTTAACCAATTTATGATTACTGATATTGGAATTAAACAAGTGGAGAAATTTTCTTGGGAGTTTGATAAGTTGAATGCTAATTTGGTGTAATATATGATTATTAGTTACTCAAAAATGTTGTATCTCCGTGGGTAGGCTAGGTTTTGAGTGAAATAGTCATTTCTCAATCATCTAATGCGATTCAAGTGAAATCTTTCCAACCACAACAGGCAAAACACAATCGAGCAACCCATTACCTTAATCTATCAACTTTTTCAATCAAGATTTGCAAAATTGCAATCAAACCCATTTTCCCAAACTAGATTCATAAAAATTCAATCAATAAAATTATCAACGAAAAATTCGACTATAACACTTGTTTCTCAAGCAAGTATTGGGTACTAAGCTAAATTTTCAATTTCATCACAATTCCTCAATTAAAACATGAATAATTAATTTAACCCACTTCAAAATCAGTAACTAACAACACCTATTAGTTAATTAACACATTCAACTACATAATCACACCGCCAAAAATGGGGGATTTTAGCCAAACATAGAAAAGAAAAAGAAATTGTTACCAATGAAGTTTTCCATCATATCTGACAATGACCCACAAGTCTCCAAATGCTGGAAATTAGGATAAAAGTCTCACAATCCCTAAATCTCTACTAAAACAAAATGTAAAAACGGTGTTTTACAATGTAAAAACTCAAAACGTAGAAGTGAACAATGTGGGAACTCTTTCTCTTGTTTTGAAAATTATATTCATACAATCCCTGAATTTTAGAACGGCGTTAACTCAATGAAGTATGTGGGGCTCACCAAACAGGTCGTGGATGAGTCGAGTGCTCCAGAATTTTAGCACAGAGTCAACCCAGAATTTTGGCGTGGCTTTTCACCAATGATTCTCGTAATATTCGTTGAGCTAGATCGGCATCGAACCATTTGTCCACTAGGCAACTCGTAGAGTGGCTTTGGCGAGGACCAACTTTGTTTTTCCTAAACTTTTGTAAAGATTTTTCGCTTCTATTTACCTTGTAATGTAACTGCATTACTCTTCCTCCTTCATTGATATTTATTAATATTTTAACATCAGTTATGAGCATAAAATAGGAATTTAGGACACTAAAGTCTTGAATAATCTGCTCTAAATTAGTTGAAATCCCGAACTCATCAACCCCTAAACCCTCTTGTGATAACTCAGATGGTTTTCGCCTATCATTTTTTAGGTTTATTCCCTATCTTCCATTGTTTATCTCGTTGAATTGTAAGAGGATTTTAGTGAAAGGTTTTCTTGTTCTAAATAATTTTTTGAAGTTTTTATGATACTACACATTCATTTTCCTTTGGTTATTTATGGATTCTAACATCATAATTTGGGATTTCATTTTGAAAATTACAAGATTTTGCAAGAACTTGAGTGTTGAAATAAAATAGTTATTCCTAAGTGATTTTGGTCCCTAGTTCGCAAATATATTCCCAGATGAGTTCGTAAAGGCTTAAAACTCATTCCAAGTGTTATTTTTCGGATTTAAACCTTCATTTGGAAATTGGATTTTCTGTTGTTTGACCCATTTCTCAATATAATTAATGTGAGAATGATTGTTTGCGATGAGTAATTCTGAATAGTTTATTGTTATAGTTCTTTAGATTTGGATCTGATTTATAAGGGTAAGAGTTAAATCTTGATGTTAGTTTTGAATGATTAAGGCAAGTGATTCTTAAATTTTGTATTCTAGTTGATTTGCATGCATCCTTTGTTTCTTGTGTGTTAGTGATGGTGGTCAAATGAATCATTTAATTATCCACTTGATATATTGATGACTCATGAATTTTGACTCATTTACGCTGATTATCCAATGAATTAGCGTCCTTAATTCCTATTGTGTGCTCATAATTGTTGTTAATGTATTTATATGCAACAATAAAGGCTGATGTACAAGGAAAGGACATTACGATACGAAAAGGAGAAAAACAATTTGAAAGGATGAAGAAAAAAAAGGTTGGTACTAACAGGAGTCACTAAGTGAATCACCGAGTAAGCCTCTAGCTCGCAAATATTCTAGTGGTGTATCTCATGGATCCAGCCAACTCGAAAATTTACAATGCACGGCCAAAAGGAACGACAAAATTGACCTATCTCACCAAATAATCCAGAAAAATCGTACATATGAGTCAAGCTAAAAGTAGAAAACATATGAACTTAGGCGGATCGCCGAGTCATTCGGAAATCTCGAATAATATCACCGGGTAGACTTTAGACTGTGATTTTAAGCAGTTTTTGGGAACGTTTGAATTGAATTTTTGGAAAGAGGAAAATATTTCTTAACGGGTTTACTCCCCAATTTTGGGAGTTTGTTTTCATTATTTTACATTGTTGAACATTCATGGAGAGGATTTGGATATTATATTAGAAGGCTTATGATTTTATTATAAATTTTGGGATTGGGCATTGAAGTTGTTTACAATTTATATGGATAATCTTTTCGGTAATGATTTCTTACTTTTTTTCTATAGTTGGCTAAAACATTTACCTCAGGGGTGTAATCATGCAAAGAAATACATAAATTAGGTTATAAATATTTTTAATTTCTGAATTTAATGTTGTTTTAAGGTGGGTTCAATTGTTTATTCAGGTTATCATTGATGAACATATGTTGCAAATTCGATTCTAATCTAGATCATTGTGCTTTCATGAAAAAGAATTTAAGAATAGAATGAATGATTGATAGTTTTATTGAGTTGTGTCTTGACAACCAAGCTTGAGAAAGTGGGTTTAATTGAGGAATTGGGTTGCCTTATTTGGTATGCTTGTTGAGGTTTGAGAGAACTCACTCCAAAAATGATAGATGATCGAGAGATGGCTATTACATTTAAAACATATCTGACCCATGGAGATTCAACAACATAAAGTAAATAATAATTACCCATTAAGACAAATTATTATTCCATTGCTCACACTACTAAGGTCCTCTCCTAATAGTTCAAATCCCGTGTAAATCGTTTTTGTTAGAAATTTGTTAGTCCAATTCCCCCTCTTGATATTTATAATTGAAACTTCTTGATTTATTTTATGTTGCACAACATTTTATTTCTAGAAAAGATTAGAACACATCTTCACTTCGTACTTGAATTCTTTATCATGTCACTCACTATTCCTTGGGTGATCAACCCCAACTCATTGTTTGGTTTATACTTTTTAGCGACCACCTACACTTTGAATCAAAAGAAGTGTACTTGAGTGTTATCATATATCTAATTGAATAAAAAGGAGTGGAAATAAAAAAGGATACGGGATGAACATGATGATATGAATTGCCTTATTGTGACCCTCGTTGATTGATTGATATAAATGTTGTCACTTCAGGGAGCACCCTGTAGAAGTAACTGGTGTCGTCGTCCTTGGAGAGGTCTAACACTAACCTCTTATCATTCTTCATTACATATCATAGGTTAAATTGTGGAAATTTTTTAACTTTTAATCTACTTCTACATTCATGTTTACATAGACCTCTCGCTTACACATAATATAAACATAGGATGTTTACATAGACTCCTCGCATATGAAGCACTACATAGGCTTCTACTATAATTTCACATACATAATATAGCAATATAATCTCATAGAAAGTCTGGGATACGTCTAACATATAATGCCATCTAAATAGAGTACAACATTCGGGCATGTCCTTACTTCATTACAACAAAGGTCATATATTGGCATATACAACAATCGTCTTCAAATGAATAGAAAAGAACTAAAAGTCTTTAAAATAGAACAACATCAATATCTAGATAGTGACATCGTCCTCGGAAGGTGAGGACCTATCGAACTTGGAGAATGAGAGCCCAAGTTATCTTCAAATGGCCCTTCAAGAAACTCAACGGCCGGAACATACATAATTGTAGAAACATAGAAATATGGGTTAGTACACCACTTTTACTAAGTATGGAAACATGCACATAAAACATTTAAAACAATGCATGAAAAAGGGACATTTACTTTTTTAGAAAACATGCTAAGTCATTTGTAAACCTTTAGTACACATACAAGAGAGCATATACCACAAAAGGAATCACGATAGCATAAGTCATGTTCATGATCAATACAACTTAACATAATAATCATGTATAACACAACATCCACATCATTAATACATAACAAAGTCAACATGTATACTAGCATACTAGAGTACATAGTCAAAACAACTCTAACATCATGCTATAACAACAAAGTACATATAAGAGTTTACATCATTACAACATACAAAAGACTCTTACTCATAACCCCACATCAACTCCACAAGTGCAATGACTAATTAACTCCCCATAACCTTACTCAACAAAGTAAACCCAACAATGGTCCATAAGAAATGTCTAGACTCACATAACATAGCATTAAGAGTAATCATCATCATACATTGCAACATAGACCAATAACATGCTCATAAATGAAACTAGCATCATATAGGGTCATCAACATGTAAAGTCAACATATGAATATCATTTCCTTTATAAAACATAAGAACAACCTTCTAAGACTTCCCTCAAGGCCAACTAGTGCAATGTATAGGTAGACTCACATACCCCTACCTAGACTAAGTCAAACCCCTTAGGTCACCCTAGTTAGTGTTCATATTATTACTTCATTTTACTTTCGGGAACACTTGTCTTAACCGACATATACCACAAGAGCTAAATGTGGAATCCGGTGTCATTAAACCCTACAACGAAAGAAGGTGGACTACTTGCCAAGGTAGTACGAAAACATGAACATAGCATTCTAGGTGGATCCTCTATCTAGTATTCAACATAGTTCAAGAACTAGGAGATATTCTTGGGACCCTCTTTACGCACATTGCATTATAGTCTCCAATCTCATGAGTACAATAGTGAACCTACCTTCCCTACTTGGGAAGGGACACTCCTCACTTCTAGTTCACTCGGTGCTAAACTAGAGTCCCTTTTTGAAATATCTTTAAGTCATCTTCTAACAATCATCACTTTGTTTAGGCCATAGGAGAATAACCCCTTGTATATTCATAGTCATTAGCTCATTAGTAGTTTCATGAGAATATCATTTTAATGCAACCATTATATGTGAGATCAACACATTATCATCACCATGTCATAATAAGGCACATTGGTAATTCCTAACCAACCTTACATCATTACATCTTAAACATAATCTCAAACCTTCACATAATAAAGAATTTCAATTGCATAATCATAACAACACCTACTTAATACAATCACAAGACATGCTTCAATTGAATTTCATCACGAGGTATAAGCCATCAAAATTGAAGTAAAGGTTTAAGATCACAAAGTCTTACCAATTCTCCTTCAAAAGACATCATCATTGGTATTACCATAAACCAATACAATTTCATCCATCAATAGGTGTAACAACATCATTCAATAGTAATTAACACAGGAACTAAGTCAATTGCATCAACACTAATCAATTCTACACTAGTTCATAACCTTGGGTTAGGGAATTTGGGTCAATTCATGATCTATCCCCACATACTAGGTTAGTTCATCAAGAACATTCACAATTGAACAATAATTCATCATAATTTAATCATAATAACCAAAATAAAGAACAAACAATAAAATTTAGAAGATCAAATTCAGATTAGAAAGAAACCCATATGAAATCATCTTTTTGAAAACCAATTTTGGAAGAACCCTTTGGGGAAAGGAATCTCGAAGGTGAAAGGTTCCCATACCTTGATAATCATTGAATATTGATGGAGAAAATTGACCTTCTTGCTGCCCTAGAACCCTTAGACTTTGGTCTTATGTGGAGTGTTCTTTGAGAGAGAAAGTAGAGAGACGGAAGAGCAATTTGGGTTTAGGAATTTATGAAGTCCTATGTTGGGTTTAGGCTTAGGGTAGTTTATATAGCAATTTAACTAACTTAATTAACCACCCCTTAACCCCTAATTAAACCCCTCACTAACTAACTAATTAAATGAACCCCTTTATAATTAGACATTGAAAATGTAGGAAAGACCTACGAAACCATGATCGAACGTCCAAAGGTCAACCTACGCACCCTTCCCCCAACCATCCTGCACGTCCGTAGTCATTGTCACAGACTATGAAATTTGGCCTTTTGTGCAAAATGGCAAAGTTTTGGTCGACGGAGGCATACACGCCCCATATATTGGCCTACGGTCTGTCGCCTGCAACCATTGGTGAACACTGTCTTGTGACAACTTCTTGGCCAAAATGGAAGGGTCCTCCTCAAGGACCCTTAGGGTGGTCCTTGGAGAGTCGTACCCTTACGTTTCGACCACAAACATGTTTTAATACTAGTATGACACCCTTCCACCAAATTTTAAAATTCCGACTCTTAAAACCTTGTGAAATAGGCTAAGGCACACTAGCACCTCTTTCACTAGTCTCCGGACGTCATCGACGTTTCCTGACGTCTTGACTTTAAAACTTCCAACATGACTTATAAAAATTATTTTTGACCTTAAAACAGTTTTACAAACCTTAGAAAATCAGGTGAGTCTCTAGATTAGGTCTTGGACTTTCGAAGTGTTACATATGCTTGAAAGCATCACTGTGGAAACAAGTTGTATTATTTGTTTTCTCTTTCATGTGGTGTGGTACTCCTTTTGTGCATTGGTTTTTGAACACCATCACGTGATAGGTGATGAGTTAATATTCAATGGTCTTTGCCATTGAGTGCTACTACGCTGAGGTAATTTTAGGCTACTTATGTCATATAAAGCCTGTACGAGATATTTCTTACTAGGGAGATAAAGCTTATGGGAAAATGTTCTAGGTAGTGATTTGATGTAAAGTCGATGAGAAATTGATCCTTGTACTGATATTTATGAAGGGCAAAATGTTTTTGTGAGATATTGATCATTGTGACTTCGTGTGTTTGATACTAATGTGTTACTTGCTTATTAATTGGGATTGATTTACATTTTGTGTGTGTGAATGAACTACTTGACATTTTGATCAAGTTATTTGATATGTTTAATTTATAAATTATGAAGATTGAAGTATGGATATTCGGCTTTGTGAGTTGTGTACTATATAACTATCTCTAAAAGACTTCTCAGCAGGTTGAAGTTTAAGGATATTTAGTTTGACTATACGGGGTATTCTAATTCTAGATAGATACCTTTTTTATTAGTTTACTTGTTTAGTACTGTGTTGTTGGTCCTTGCTTCTCGCTTCCGTAGGTATCTATCCCGATATAGCATGATATCTCCTCTTCTCTTTTTTGAGGCTCGCTGAAGGACTTTAGAGGTAGCTTCGTTTTATTCTAATAGGACATCTTTTCCTTTTCTTTAAAGATTGTTCTATTTGAGAAACGAAGTTCGACATTTGTACGTATTTCATAATTCTACACTTTATGCAATTAGTTTCTTGTACATGTGACAAACAAATTTAATGTTATTATTTAGAATGAATAAGTGTTCTTTGTTTGTCTTGATCTTCCTTTATATTTCTGCATTTCTTCTACTTTCATTTTGTTGAGGCTGATTTGTCTTGCTGGGGATAGACAAGTGTCATTATATCCATTGTACATGTGATAACTAAATGTAAAGTTATTGTTTAGAATGAATAAGTGTTCTTTGTTTGTTTTTCTCTTCGTTTATATTTCTGCATTTCTTCTATTTTCGTTTTGTTGAGGCTGATTTGTCTTGGTGGGGATAGACAAGTACCATTATATCCATTGTTGGATTGTTACAATTGGTATCAAAGCAACAGGTTCATGGGTCTCACATGTGTCAAGAAAACTCTAAATAGAGTCTTCAGGATCTGTATGAAGTCGTATTTACCTATCTTCAAGAGGCTATAAAGATTGTAAGCAAAATTTCTTTTTGTTCATCCTTTCTTATCATGCATGCTTACCTTCACCAGTGATGAGCTGTTGTGTGTTGTTTTTGACAAATGTCGAGCACCAGATGTTTAATTACACGGGAAGATGTGAGGTAGTCCCCAACAGTGTTGTTAATACCAAAGCTAGTGGAAGAGGTAGGGTCATAGCTAGAGGTCATACTCGTGGAGTCCAGTTAAAGGTCATACTCTTAGAGTGGAATCATAAAGAGGTAGACCTAGAGAGGCTTCTACTGATCCACACATTGAGGTTTCTAAGGAATAGGTTTTGCCCGCATTTTGTAAGCCCTTGTTTTAGGAGAATTTTTTGAGAATGATATATATACTGGAGAACTTTTATGAGGGTGGTGAGATAGGTTCATCATAGGTTTCTCACGCAATTTTAAGAGATCATAACCTAAATGAGTAGTGGGTTCCAGGTATTCAAGATTAGGTAGGTCTTCCACTATTAGATCCAGCACCGTTTGTGGGTGTGCAGATCAGTCCTTATGCTATTTAGATGATAGTTGACCAGTAATGTTAATAAAGGTTTATGATGATGAAACCACCCATATTTTGGGTGGTAAGAGTGGGGATCATCATGAGTTCTTGACATTGTTCCATGAGACGCTTATGGTAGTGGGTATGATGAATTATCGCGGTGTTTAGTTTGTACCACTCTAGATCTATGTATTCACCATAGAGTGGTGGAAGAATTTTGTGAGGTCTACACTAGTTTGATCTTCCTCGGTTGAGTGGGATATGTTCTATTGTGTCTTCAAGGATAAGTTAATTTTAAAGATCATGAGGGATGAGAGTAAATTTAGTTTGGTGAGCTTGACTCAGCGTAGTTTGTAAGTGACCAAGTATGAGTCTTTTTTTGTAACCTTTCTAGGCATGTTATGACTATTGTTCTAGATGAGGCTGAGAGAGATTGAGGTTTTTATGAGGGTTGACTTTCTCCATCATGTATTATTTGGTTAGACAACCCACAGAGGAGGTTTCCCTTTCCTTCTCTTCCATTGTGATCACCACCAAAGAGAAGTTGGTTGTTTTGGAGGAGTTTGGGGAGACCAAGAGGGCCCGTTCTTTAAATCAGTTTTTAGGTGCCTTCTCTGGAGGCAAGGGATCACTTATATGTAGTAGTTTTTTTAGAGTAGTGGACAGATTCATGCTTTTATCCTAGTAGCTGAAAAATGCAAAATCAACTCGAGAATCTTATGGTTCTAGCGGACGTGACCATGGTAGTTTTTCTCGTTTGAAACAACACTTGTGTGTGTAGAGATCTTGCTTTATTTGTGTTGATTTATATCATATGATGCGACAATTCCCTTTTTGAACTCATTGATGACCTCAACCTTTTATTCATACTATATATCGTTGTAAGGTCCAGTTTTTTTGCTTTTTCAAATAGTCTTGAGAATAAAACATTTGATGTTGTGATCACATGTGTCATACCATTTCACCATTGATATGCATTCCTATTGTTTGATCAGGGAACTCTTTTCTCATAAGTGTGTACCTATTTTTCTCAAAAGTTTGATATGATGTATTATTGCATACCGTTTCTTATCCTTGTTTATTTACTAGTTAGGGAGTCCTTAGTGGTGGATAAGGTGTATAGATCCTATTTTCTTTCTTTGCCCTAATGTGATACTTGGATAGATTTGATCATTTTTGGAAATGGTAGACTTTTACAATATCTGTGTTGTGGATTGGTTTTCTCCGCATCGTGTTATTCTTGATAGTGATGCTAAAAATGGGACCTTAATGATCTTAAGTGTCCTTAGAGTGTACCGGACGGGTGCTAGTAGTTCTTACCCTATCAAGGTTACCTCCATAATTAGAGACCTAAGATTGATTTATAGAGTATTTTTGTTTTATAGAACTTCATTCAGGATACAGTGTTAAGTCATCTCATATTGATTTACGTTTGTCGTTCAAGCAATTCTAGATGTATTTTCCATTGATCTTACATGAGTTTCTCAGTAAAATGACAATGATCATTCTATTATCTTAGAGATGGGTACAATTCCCATCTCTGTTCCTCCTTATCGTATTGTTCCGGCTAGCTTGAAGGAATTAAATGAGAAGTTGCATCAATTTTTGAATAATGAGTTTATTTTACCTAGGGTTTCTATATGCGGCGTTACTATGTTGTATGTGAGGAAGAAGGATGGATCCATAAGTATGTGTATTGATTATCGACAATTGAATAGTAAATAACAAATATCTTTTTCCTCAAATAAATGATTTGTTTGATAAGTTATAGGCTGCATCTCTATGTTCTAAGATTTATTTAAGGTTCAATTATAATCTACTGAATATTTAGGCATAAAAATATCTGAAATATATCTTTAAGGACTCATTGTAGGAACTATGAATCTCTTGTGGTGTCTCTGTGTTAACTAGCGCCCCTTCACAATTCTTCGAGTTGATAGACGGCGTGTTACAATGTTTTTTGGATTCCATTGTGATAGTATTCATTGAAAACATCTTGTTGTAGTCCAAGATCAAGGTGGACCACGGTCAACATTAAGGGGTTGTACTAAAAAGGTTGAGAAAAGAGAAGCTTTATGACAAGTCCTCAAAGTGTCAGATTTGGATTTATTTTTTTGCTTTTTTTGCGACACGTGCTAACCCAAAAGGGTGTTTGGGTAGATCCAGCCAACATTGAGGTAGTAAAGGGTCGAACAAGATCTACAGAAGTTATTGAGATCTAGAGTTTTGTAGAACTTGTGGGCTATTATCGATTATTTGTTCATAGTTTCTCCAATATTACATCGTATTTTAATAGATTAATTCAACAAAGTCTGAGTTTCGTATCATCATATAAGTGTGAGGAGAGATTTTAAAAGTTAAGGACCTTGTTGACGTCAGCTCCTATTTTTACTTTATCAGAGAAGTGTGTGAACTTCATCTTTTAATGGGATTCTTCTGGAGTGGGGCTAGGTTCTTTTATGAAGTTGAAGGGTAAGGTGATCGCTAGGCTTCGAAGTAGTTGAAGACCTATGAGAGAAACTACCCTACGCATGACTTAGAGTGTGCATCTATAATTTTGTGCTTAACCTTTGTGATATTATGTGTCTGGATTTCATTGAGAGATCTCCACTTATATATTTATTCGGTGGTATCTAACTTGAGGTATAGTAGATGGATTCAACTACTAAAAGACTATGCTATCACTTTATTGTATCATCAAGGGATGGGCAATGTGGTGGCTGATCCTTTGAGTAACAAGATTTCTAGAATGGGAAGACTTGTAACTATTCTTGTGGAGGAAAGACCATTGGCTAGAGACGTTCATTGGTAAGCCAACAGTCTTATCCGGTTGCAAATATCTGAGGAGATGTGTGGTTTTATTGCTTTCATTGAGACTCATTCTTCCTTAGTTCAGCAAATTTGTGAGCACTAGTTTGATGAAAGGAAGCTATGTGTCATTCAAGACAAAGTGATTGGAGGGGAAGAAAAGAAGGTTTTCCTTGAATTAGATGTTTCTTTGAGAATTGGGGGCACGATATTGTGTGACCAAAATGGCTTAGTTGATAAGGTTATATTCTGGAGTAGGCCCATTTTTCGTGATACTTCATATATTCGATCATAAAAAATATGTATCATGATTTAAGCCTGCAGTATTATTGGTGTTGTAGTAATAGGAGAGATATTGCAGATTTTTTTAGGCTTTTTAATTTTTAGAAGGTCAAGTCTAAGCACGAGAATCATGGAGGTATATCTAAGAGGATTCCTATCCCTACTTGGAAGTGGGAGCGAATAACTATGGACTTTGTGGTGGGACTATCTACCAGCCTGGTTGGTTGTGACTTAATTTGAGTGGTTATTAAAAAGTAGACCAAGTACACCCATTTCATCCCAAATCAGGTGAACTATACGATAGAGATGTTATTTCAGCTTTATGTTAATCATATATTGATAGTACACGGATTCTTGATTTCTATTGTTTGTCATCGAGGTTCCGTGATCACTTCTTACTTCATGAAAGCATTGTAGCATTGTTTGGGTACTCGATTACATATGAGTACAAATTTTCATCCTCAGAACCATGGTCAGTTCGAGCGGATGATCCAGGTGTTGGAGAACATTCTCCAAGCATATATAATAGATTTTTTTGCTCATTGGGATTGAAACTTGTCCTCAGAAGAATTTTCTCACAATAATAACTATTATTCTCGCATTCAGATGTATCCTCTTGAGGAGTTGTACGACAAACGATGTAGAACTTCAATCGAATAAATTGGTTAAGTTAAGATGGACTCATTGTATAGAAGCTTGCAGGGAAATTCTATAGAGCGGATTCGTATGATTCATGGTGTATTGTTGATTACCTATAGTCAAAAGTAGAGTTTTGTGGATAAAAATTCAAGGATCTAATTTTCAGGGAGGGTGATCATGTTTTTCTGTGAGTTTCTTCTATAAAGGGTGTTACGAGGTTCGAAAAGAATGGCAAACATAGCCTTAGATTGTTTAGGCCCTTTTAATATTTTAATTCATGTGCGGGTGGTCGACAATAAGTATGCCTTGAAACTTAGCTTGTCAGTTGTGCGTCCCGTGTTTCATATCTCCTCCCTTCTAAAGTATGTGTCAGATGAGTCCCATGTACTTTCTTTTGATTTAGTTGAATTAGTTCTACACTTATCTTCTGAGAAAGACGCAATATACATCTTAGATAATCTAGTATGAAATATTAGGACTAAAGAGATTTATTTCGTGAAGGTGCAATGAAATCATCGTTCAATAATTGAGGCTACTTGTGAGATCGAGTCAGATATGTGTGCCAGATATCCTTTTTAAGGGCTCCATGACTCAAGATTTTTTCCATCAATATTCAAGGGTTTTTAAGGTATGGAATCTATTCACTCTTGAGATCTCTTTCCCTAAGAGGCTCTTCAAAATTTGTTTCCATTGATGTTAAAAAGATGGGTATTCTTCCAATTTCGTAAATGATATTTAAAACTAATTTGATGTTGAATTCATTTGATTATTATTGATAGATTATGATTTAATATTGGTTGATTGTTGTAGTTCTTAGTCTTTGACATAGTTCTATGAAAGAATTCATGACTGAACCATATTCCCTAACTCTAGGTAATGAATTGAGGTTAATTTGGTTAGTGATGATGCTATTGACTTAGTTCTTGTATTGATTACTATTATGAGATGATATTAAGTGAATTGATGGATGAATATCTTTGGATTGATGATAACATCTTGAAGGAGTCTTATGGAGGCTATTTTTCAAGACTTTATGATGATGAGTTCTTTACTGCAATGATGATGGTTTATACTTGATGATGATGTTCAACTCAAGTATTATTATATGATTATTTTAAGAAGATGATGATATGATGAAATGTCTTGAATATGTGAATTGTGAGATCATGTTAAGGGTATGATGATACAAGGTTGAATATGAATCACTTGTGTGCCTTAATCTGATATGACTATGATATAATGATCTCACTAATGATGGTTTGTGATGAAAGAAAGTTCTCATCGTATACCTAATGAGCTAATGACATGATTATACAAGGGGTTAGTCTCCTATGGCCTATATTAATATATGGTGATTAAGAAAGGGTTAAAGACATTTCTAAAAGGGACTTAGCTTAGCACCGAGTGAACTAGTTATGAGAGGTGTCTCTTCCCAATATGGGAAGGTAGGTTCACAATGGTTCTCATGAGATGGAGACTACAATGCAATTGTGCATAAAGAGGGTTTCAAGTATATCTCCTAGTTCCTTAAGTATGTTGCCTCCATTAGAATACTAGCTAGTGGATCTACCTAGAATGTTATGTTCATGTTTTGGTTCTACCTTGGCAAGTATAGCACCTTCTTTCGGTGTAGGGTTTCATGACATCAGATTCCATGTTTATCTCACATGGTCTATTGTCAGTTAACGCGATTGTTCCCGAAAGTAAAATGAATGAATGAAAGTAATGAAGTGAACACTAACTAGGGTGACTTAAGGGGTTCTACTTAGTGAGGTAGGGGTATGGGACTCTACTTATACATTGCACAAGTTGACCTTGAGGGAGTCCTAGGAGGTAGTTTTTGTGTACTAATGATATGAATGAAATGCATATGTTGACTTTACATGTTGATGACCCTAAATGATGTTGGTTTCATTGATGAACATGTTTTTGGTCTAAATTTCTATATATGATGATGACTACATATGATGTTATGTTATATGAAGCAAGTCTTTACTTATCACCTCTTTTCTTGTTACTTGATTATGTGGGGTTATGAGGCTTCAAATGAGCATTGCACTTGTAGGCTTGGGATGAGATTGTTGGTAAGAGTCTTATATGCTTTGATGTTAGAAACTCTTTTACATGAATTGTTGCTATGACTTTATGATGAATCTATTCATGTTGATTATAACTCTATGTTGATGACAATCATGTTGACATGACCTTAACATGATGATGGTCTTATGTTGGATATGGACTTGTCCTAAGTGATAATATGATCATTGGCTTGTATATGTTTGTGATTGTGCATAAAGGCTTTTAAGAGTGACTTAGCATGGTTTGGAACAAAATGACCTTTTAATCATGATTTAAAAGGTTTTATGTGCATATGTTTCCATACTTAGTACACGGGTTGTACTAACCCATATTGTCTCGCTTTCCCCAAACAATATTCGTTCTGTCCATTGAAGTATAGGAGGCCACTTTGCAAGAAGACTTGGAACTATTGCCCAGGTTATTGGTAGGTCCTGAAGTTCGGGGATGTTGTCATTTCTCTATTCTATCTATGATGTTGTTATGTCTAAAGACAGTTATTCCTTCGTTTATCGTTTGAGAAAATTGTTCTAACCCTATATGTGACGTATTGTATTGAAGTAGAGGATATTCCCAATATTGTAATTCTCTTTAGATGGTTTTAATGTGAGACAAAGTATTAGACTATTTCTTATGTATTGGTTATATTGATTAAACGAGAAGTCTATGTAAACATCAATAAGCGAGGATTCTAAGTAAACTCCATATATGATATGTGAGAGGTCTATGTATACCTTCCTATGTAAAAGTTTTAGTTTTTCAACATTTTCGACATATGATATGTTATGACGAATGCTAAGGGCTTGTCCAAGTCTTCTCCGAGGATGAAGATGTCGGTTACATCTAGGGGTGCTCCCCTGTCGTGACACTTAGATACAAATTTGTTTCGTGCCACGATGTTAAATTAGGATCTATTTTGGAGGAAACCCAAAACCCATCGTATTTCTTTTTGTTTAATTTAAATAATGGTGTGTTGGTTGTGCAGGATGAAGCGTGCAATGTGTTAGGAAAGAAGAAGTTTAGCTAGCAAATAGTTAAATTTGGCATATCACCAAAGATGTCATTGATACTACTCTAGTCTGCCGTTGGGCTCAAGACAAATTTAAACTGGAGTTTGTAAAACTCAACGAGCCCCATAAATTAATGGTGAGACACTAACCGCTTGTCGATGTAAACCCTTACTACAGCTTGGATTCCCAAAATTATTTGGCGTTCTGTAAAACTCGGTGAGATAAGAGAATACCTGGAACTTGTCCAATTGGTCTGGCAATCACGACAAATGTCCTCGAATGGGAGAGAACTTGACAGTCTTTAAAATCAAAGGTTTAAATTTCTCTAACTTCTTAACGTTCCCTCACTTTTCATTCTTTAACTCACACCTATACCTCCACTTCTATATCTCTGCATCTATACTGTATTTTAGTTATTGAGTTGTGCTCTGATGTGGATTGCATTGGCGCCTAGAATCTCGAATACATCTCAATTGGCATCTAAGGTTAGTTCGGCACCCTAACTTCCTTTTATTGAAAATGGTACTCAAATGCAATATCATTATCTTGATGATGTGTATTGGATCTATCTTATAAGATTAGAATCTTTGTTTACTTGTTTTGAGTAGATGATCTTGCTCCTATTGAGTTAAAAAGTTGATTTCTAAAAATTGCATCTTATAATGGATGAAAATGTTGGGTTGTGCATAATTGTCACTAGGTCTAAGGTTAATTTGAGTTGTGCATGCCTTCGAGGTTTGATGGTTGAATTTAGATAATTGGGAATAAAATTGGCACGTTTGGATGTTTGGCGAGCTAGGTCGAGCTCGCCGAACCACTCAGTAGTTCGCTTTATTTCCCCAAATATCCTTTAATTAAATGCTAAATGAATTGTTAGATTCTTTAACTTTTGGCGAAAGGCCCGAGGGATCTATCGCATTTGGCCTCTCGCCAAAAGGACTCTTGTGTGTCCTTTGTACTCACCCTTGTATCCTCTGTGCGGTGCACTCGATAAATCTCCTACGAAACATTTCTACATCAAAACTTCCATGCTTTTGTTTAAATACTTTCTTAGTATTTTTCAAAGTTTTTGTAGATATGGCAAGACAAAAAGTAGCCGAATAGCAAATCAGAGCAAAAAATTTTAGGAAGAATTAAAAGGCAACTAATCCTCTCAAACAAGATAAAGAGGGCAAAAATTTGAGTTCCTGCAAGAGGACAAATCCCCAGCACCCCATTATTCGCTCATGAAGATGTGGATTCTTCACGACGATAGGCTCCGTATTGCAGGCTCATGACTTTGATCAATGCTAAAAGTTGTTGCCACTGAATCTTCTGAAGCAGCTGTGGGGGCTTGATGTACCATGAGTTCACAGTATTTCTAATGCATTTCACTTAAGAGATGTGTGTGTCTAAAGCCTTTATGTATTGGTTTTAACTAGATTTGTGACTTGTTTTGCAAGAAAGATGTTCAGGCAGAAAACGACGAAGACAACAGAAAAGTGTTGAAACAGACCTACGGATGCAATCGACGGTCCGTCGTTCAATCGACAGTACGTCGTTAAATCGACGCTCCATAAGTTGTCATCATAGATGAGCAGCCCAGGCATTGAAGAAAATCAGGGAATTCTGACCAAATATGGAACAACAATTTGCATCGACTGTCTGTTGATTGATCGACGGACCGTACTGGTGAACCGTAGTTTACAACTGCGAGGGTTCTAGTACCTGACACTTGAAGATTCTAAGTGTGGATCTACAGAGGAGCATCGACGGACCATAGATGGGTCGAGGAACCTTATTGTTGATCCATCGTTTGATTCAGAGAAGATGAATTCTGGAGGCTGAAATATTTTTCCAATTCCTGACTGATGGAAGCTAACCACGGACCGTCGTTCGATCTATGGCCCGTAACGTGGTCTCATTGATTGAACTCGCGTTCCTGAACAAAACTTTCCTTATTTTAGTTCCTTATTTCATTAAGACTTTGTTTTCTATAGATAGGGGATAAACCTCATTTTGGGGTTGTTTTTTAATGACTTCTATTCTTGTTCTTGTTTATACTTTGGAGATTAGTTTTTGCAACATTGGAAACTAATTGATCTCAGGATTTGGTTTTGAAGCTTTTGGTTTGAAATTCAAGTGTAATTTCTTGGTTTACTATTATTATTACGTAAATTCATGATTGTTTCATCTATAAACATGAATTGTGTTCTTGCTAATATGAGTAACTAAATCCACAACTAAGGTTGTGGGAACCATGAGGGATTAACAAAGTATAACTAGTAGTTAATCTATTCATGAATAGTGTTTTTGCATTCATTAATAATTATTTTGCTTAGAAGTCTTTTTAATGAGTGCACACGTTAGAACTTACCTTGTTGCTACTTGACGAACCAAGGAAATAGTTAATAAGAAAAGAATTATCAAAATACATTCAGTGTGATACTATCAAATAGGCTAGTGTCGATTGGTGCAAAGTCATAACTAAGACATACAATGAATATGATGTCTATTATGAGGTAATGATAAGGTCTATTAAATTATACACACGTAGCCGAACCAAGGTGCAGGGTGAAATTCTCTAGATGTCGGGCCGAAGATTTAGGGCTACCTAACTTATCACTTTACATGTAATACACAAGGAAGTGATTGCTATTACTAGGACTACTGCGTTATAAACTTTTGGGGAACACACATACCTTATTACTTCCTCATCTTGATAACAACATAAGTCTGTCTTTGTTCACTTGATAACAACACAATTGAAGGAATTTGTTTCACAAAACCCCCCACCCCTTTTACTTCATTGTTTATGAAATACATCGCCTAAAAAGTAATAATCATGGGTTTCAATTATTCCTTGTGGGATCGACTCCAACCCACTAGTTGGGTTCTTTACTTGATAACGATCGCTTATGCTTCTTTTGGGAGGTATAATTGGAGTATATTAAATTTGGGCGCCGCTATCGGGGAATTATGGCTTTTAGATTAATTTTAACTGCATTATTGAACTTTAGTCAACTATGTCCTAATTTTACTTTTTCTTTGTGTTTTTGTATCTCTCAAGTCTAGCTCTAGCGTATGTCAAGTACAGGGAGTCGAGGGGAACCACTCACCCCTTATGATCCCGAATTGAATCAAAATTTGTGGAGGATAGAAAATCAAGGGGACCCAGGTAATCCAAACAGATGGAATGTAGGTGATGGACTAGTCTTGCAACCTCAAATACTAATTGGTGCAAACTTTCAAGCGCCGGTTGAGAATCAGTTAGGAGAATCCTTGAGAGTGCACCCTCTAGAATCTCCACAACCTGAGGATTATTATAGAGGCACCGTGAACATTGCAGAGTATTATGGACTTCTTGTCCTACCCCTCTACCCCGGGGCACACATTCGCAGTGATGAGTAGCTTGATGCAGATTCTCATCGCGAGGGGTTTATTTTTGGAACTGCCATCGGAATATCAAAACTCATTTCTAGCCAAGCTCTGGGCGATTTGCAAAAGTTGCGTGAGTAGACCAGATTTGCACATGAACATCATCGAGTTGCGAGTATTCCCTCTATCACTGACATTAGAGGCAGCTATATGGTTCACCGAGTTGCCCTACAACTCAATCTATACTTAAGATCAGTTGAAATATGTGTGCTTAGATAGGTACTACCCGATGTCCAAGAAGCTCAACCACGAAGATAAGGTAAACAAATTTGTGGCATTACCTGGATAGTCGGTGAGCAGCTCTTGGGACAAATTCAATGCATTTTTGGGGGGTGTCCCGAATCATCCCATTGATGATGAATCACTGAAGGAGTATTTCTATAGAGGTCAAGATGAAAACAATAAAGCGGTGCTTGATACTATTGTTGGTGTCTCCTCTGTAGAATGCACCTATGCTGAGATTGCGGAGAAGTTAGAGAAGCTATCTCGCAACAACAAGACTTGGAGCACTAGAAAGTCAAACACCGAGTGAAACACATTCGCTGTTCAAGCTACAAATAATTCAGCCGCAGATGAGATTCGTAAAGAGATGGAACATATAAGAACCAAGTTGGGGTTGGTCTTGAAGCATGTGAGTGGGGGCAGAGAGAAGGTGAATGCGGTAAACTATTTGACTAAACCCCCACAACCGGCAGAAAAATATTACTACGAAGACGACGCATATGCAGTTAATGATCAGACGGGGGGTTTCTGATGAAATGCCCAAGGCTCAAATCCAGATAATTGGTGCCAAGGTGAAGGAAAGCAAGGTCGGAACTTTGGTAAATACAATCGAGAGGGTAAATATGTCTCAGAAGGGAACTACAATCACGACAACAACTTCAACTCAAACAACAATGGTAATAGGAACGATCGCGTTGGGCCATATGTTCCTTCTCAAAATCAGGAAGCTACCCCTAGGGAAGGTGGAGGTGGTATGGCGCGTATTGAGGATATGATTCAAAAGATTACAAGGAGGTTTGATTCAACTGATGAGAGTGTCAAGGATATGAGAGATGACCTATTTGGCATTGGACAAAAGATGGATGCACATGCGGTCTCAATAAAGCATCTTGAGCTACAGATGACTTAGTTATCAACTATAGTGAACCTACGCCAACATGGCACTTTTCCTAACAATACTATCGAGAATCTAAGAATGATGGCCATTGCATGGAAGCCACTACTCGAGGGGGTAAGCAGATCATTGATCCACATATGTCGTCTGTAGTAGAAGGTGATATTAGAAAGAATTATGATGTAGCAGAAGCTAGTGGAGAGTTAGGTTAAGCAACAATGAAAGAAGCGGAGTTATCTCAGAAAGTGGTCCCTATCCTTAGACCTCATCCATCCTTTCTACAAAAATTAGTGAAGAAAATGTAAGAGGGTAAATATCGCTGATACTAGTTGAAGTAGCTCTCCATCAATGTTAAGTTGGTACAAGGTTTAGAGAAAATGCCTGGATATGCTAAATCTATGAAAGATATCGTGACAAATAAGAGGTCAGTGAGTTTTTGAAGATGATGAAAGAATGCAGGATTTTAGTACTATTGCTACAAGGTCTCTTGTGTAGAAGAAGGAGGATCCGAGTGCCTTCACCATTCCATGTACGATAGGGTTGCAATATTTTGTGAAGGCGCCATGTGATCTTGGTGCGAGCATAAATCTCATGTCAATATTCATTTATAAGAAGTTAGGTTTGAGGGACACAAAGCCTACAACGATGAGATTAGTGACAGCCGATTGAACTGTGAAGAGGCCTATAGGTGTACTCCAGGATGTGCTTGTGAAAGTGGAGTCGTTCCTCTTTCCGGACGACTTTGTGATTCTTATTGTGAGGTTGATTTTGAGGTCCCCATTATTCTAGGGAGAAAAAGGGCAGATAAAGTTTAGGTTGAACAATAAATAAGCAACTTTAAGTATTTGTAGGTCCATGAAGAAGAGTGGTGAGTTTCAAACGTTAACTGCAATTAAGTAAAGAGTTGAGAGTTTATGAGAAGTGCAAATTGAAGAGCAACTAGGTTTTGACGAACTAGCATCAGTCATCATGAATTTTGACAGTGATGGTATTGAAGTATATGATGTTTTGGTTGACGCACTCGAAAGAAATGAATATTGGTCAAAGATGAAGAAATTGGAGTTGGACATGAAGAATAGTGAGTCTCCACCAACGAGACCATCTATTGTGGAAGCATAGAAATTAGCGCTTAAGGATATACAACCGCATTTGAGGTATGTGTTCCTTTGAAGAGATGACACTTTGCAGTTGATTATTGCAGCAGATTTAAATGGGCAACAAGTATAGTGCTTAGTGGCGGTGTTGAAGAAATTCAAGCGAGCCATTGGAAGGACTATTTTAGATATTATTGGGATCCCTCCCGGGATTTGTTCCCACGAAATCCAACTCATGCCAGATTACAAAACTAGTATTGAGAACCAAAGAATGTTTGAATCCACCTATGAAAGAAGTAGTTATAAAGGAGATTATCAAGTGGTTAGATGTTTGGTCATTTATCCTATTGCGGACAGCATTTGGGTGTGCCGTGTTCAGTGCGTGCCTAAAAAGGGTGGGATGACTGTGGTACTTAATGAAAGGAAAGAGATTGTTCTGATGCGTCCGGTGACCGGATGGAGAGTTTGCATGGACTAGCGTAAGTTGAATTCAAGGACAGAAAAGCACCATTTTCCCATGCCTTTATGGATCATATTTTAGACAGACTTGCAGACAAGGGTTGGTATTGCTTTCTTGATGGCTTTTCGGGCTACAACCAGATCTCCATGTCCTTGGAATACCAATAAAATAACACATTACTTGCCCTAATGGGACTTTTGCATTAAAAAGAATGTTATTTGGGTTATGTAATGCACTGGCGACATTCCAGCGTTTTATGATGTCGATATTTTCTGATATGTTGAAGGACAATATTGAGGTATTCATGGATGAATTTTTTGTGGCTGGCAACTCCTTTGCGTGTTTAAATAATATGGACAAGGTTCTCAAGAGATGTGAAGATTGCAGTTTGGTGCTAAATTGGGAGAAATGCCACTTTATGGAGAAAGAAGGTTTAGTTTTGGACCATCTAATCTCAGAAAAGGGGATAGAGGTTGATCGAAATAAAGTACAGGTGATATAAAAGCTTACACCACCCATCTCGATCAAGGGTGTGAGAAGTTTTCTTGGGCATGCTAGTTTTTATCAGAGGTTTATCAATAATGTTTCAAAAATTGCACATCATTTGTGCAAACTTCTCGAGATGGACTGTATGTTCTATTTTGATGAATCCTTCCTGCAAGCATTTGGAGAGTTTAAAGGGAAGTTAGTTTCCGCACCCAATATTATTTCACCAAATTGGGGTAATCGATTTGAGGTGATGTGTTGTGTAAAAGGTTGTAATTTGAGTGATATTGGGAAAGAGAAGAGATAAAATCATTCACCCTATCTATTATGCGAGAAAAGCCCTGAATGAAGCCCGAAAGAACTACACTGTAAATGAACAAGAGATATTCTCATTGGTGTGTGCATTCGAGAAATTTAACTCCTGTTTGCTTGGCACGAGATTCATGGTTCATACCTAGCATTCCACCTTGAGGTATTTGATAGCGCACAAGGCCGCAAAGCCAAGGTTGATCAGATGGGTATTATTGCTTCAACAGTTTGATTTTGAGGTGAAGGATAGAAAGGAAACCAAAAATCAAGTGGCTGACCACTTTAATAGATTAGAGGATGAAGCTATGTGCAAATTGGGGGAAAAGACTGAAATTGATGATGCATTCCCAAATGAGCATGTATTGGCTACGTCTCAAGATTTAATCCCATGTTTTGCAGACTTTGCGAACTATCTAGCAAGTGATGTGGTTCCGTCGGATTTGACTTTCCACGAAAGGAAGAAGTTCTTACATGATGTAAATGTCACGACCTGGGAGCACCCCCTAGACGTAACCCGCGTCTTCGTCCTCGAAGAGGACTTGGACTAGCCCTTAGCATTCTTCATAACCTATTATAGGTCGAATATGTGGAAAATTAAAAACTTTTACATATTGAAGTATACTTAGACTTCTCACATATCATATATGGAGTTTACATTGACTCCTCGCTTCTGAAGTTTACGTAGACTTTTCGTTTAGGCAATATAACCAATCCATAAGAAATAGTTTAATACTTTCTCTCAGATTAAGCCATCTAATAGATAATTACAATATTTGGGCATAGCCCTAACTTCAATACAATATGTTATATATCAGCTAACAATAATAGTCTCAAACGATAACGGAGGGAAGTAAGTGTCTTTAGACATAAGCTACATCATAGCTAGAACTGAGGAATATCAACATCCCCGAACTTGAGGACCTACGAATAACTTGGGGGAAAGGTCCAAGTCTTCTTGAAAAGTGTCCTAGAGTCTCTTCAATGGCCGGAACCTACAATGTTTGGGATAAAGGAAAGAAATACGGGTTAGTACAAACCACATGTACTGAGTATGTCTCCTATGTATAAAAATCATCAATGGATGATAAAAGGCACAATTTAGTCAAAACCATGCATAGTGTCAAATAACCTTTGCATGCACTATATGGAACATCATAAGTCAACCCAACATGATATTAACCCAACACATAAGCAACCCAAAGCAATACTTGTGCATTTCAAAGAATAGAACCCCATAACCCTATCCAAACTTAAGTATCATATTAAGTAACTTACTTCATACATATGACATAATTTCATATTTCATCATAACATGCTTTATTCATAAGATCATATATAACTTGACATACATAACATATCATCAACTTAATCATGCAAGAACACTACTAAGACCATACCTTAGGATCCCATATGTGCAATGTGTAAGAGAAGTCCCATACCCCCCCTCACAATATGTAGTAACCTTTAAGACGAGCCCTAATAAGATTTCACATACTTAACTTATTCATTTACTTTTACATTAAGGAAAGAAGTGCAATAACCGACATGAGACCAAGTTAGCTACATGGAATCCCGTGTTCTACTCCTACACCGAAAAGAGAGGGTTAACATTTGCCTAAGGTGTAACCTTTCATACATAGGCATCAAGGTGGATCCACTAAGCTAGAGTCCTATGTGGTCACATAGTTTAGGGTCAAGGAGATTTTTACTATAAACCTTGACTTGCTAGTCGTGGTGCTTTCCTTCTCATGAGACAACAAATATATTAGGAATCCGATCATCCTAAATGTGACGAAACCCATGTTGGGAGCTGAACTTATTAAACGTGAGATCCCAATTTCATTTACATGCCCTTTCGATGCTAAGCATTTACTCCTTTTCGTAATCATCGTAAAAGTTCACATTAGTATCTTCTAGAACCCTATGTAAACATCTCATCATAATAGCTCATAGGTATTCATAATTGAGAACTATCCTTTAACTTTAGAAACCACATACAAGTGAGTAAACCTTTCACTCAACACTTCATTATAATCATGAGGAACTACTTTCAACCATATAATAATCATATCATAACATGAATAAATAATTCATAGCTAATTCAATTGTCTAGGGCTAAGGATGAGTAATACTTGTCATCAACATCACAACCACACATTAGACATAAGAACATTACTATTGAAGTAACTCATATTTCATAATTGAATTCAAGAATAATCAATCTGCATACCTTCTTGCCTTTTCATTGCCTTCATACTTCAATTACCAAAGAGTAAACAACCAATACATAACCAAGGTAGAATTCAAGAAGTAATACATAGAAATTATCCTTCTACATTATCCACATACTCATCATCTTCCACGATTTCCATAGAATTTAAACATATAATGTGTTTAGGGGAGAGCAAGGGTCCAAGGGGAAATCTCAATTGATTATCAATATTTAACAAATATTACTTAGTTAAACAATGATAAAAGACCATAAGTCATCACAATTGAATAACAGCTTCGTTTCGAAAAGAGGACCCATGTCTAGTGTCACGACTGGAATCTAGACCCCAGACGAGACCGGCGTGGTCGACCTCTCAGAGGTCGCAGACAAGCCTACATACGTCATCGTTACTTCATCTAGGTTAATTTTAGCGGAAAATTTGAACTTTTTGTTTCTTAACATGCATAAGGATCATTCTACTTACATTCATAACGTTCACAATCAACCATCTAACATTAAGATTATCAACTGAAAGAAATAGTTCAATATGCATTAAATGTATAATTGCCAAAATGGCACCAATACAATGTCTGAAATAAAAACGGAAAGAAACACTAGTGGAACATACTCCAATAGCTAAAGCCTATATATAAGCTAAATAGTAACGGTAGACATCCTCGAAAGCATGAGGGCCTACCAAGTCTGGATGAAAGCTCCACGTCCGGATAGCTGCAACGTCAACCTGTAAGCTCTAGCATCCGCTTGTGCCTGCACCTAAAAATATAGAGTTGTATGGGATTAGTACACACTTGTACTAAGTATGGTGCAAGCACACACCAAGGACATGCATGAGTAAGAACAACTCTTTCCTAACAACATGATTATGGAAAGTCAAGTCAGTGGACTTGCCAAATTGGGATTAGGAAAGTTAATGAGCTTTCAAAATTTGGATTAGGAAAGTCAGTGAGCTTTCCAAATTTTGATTAGGAAAGTCAATGAGCTTTCCAAATTTGGATTAGGAAAGTCATGCCATGAGAGTAACATGCATCATCATAATTATCATATTGCACACAACACATAACATCTTACACATAGCACTTATCATATAGCATACAACACACACATCTTTTATAACATTATTCATATGCCATGAGACCTTGGAATCATGGACTTGACATTAAGACTACCCAAAATGAGGGCTCAACATATGGGACCTCAAGCCATGAGGCTTCATTCATAGTTCGTTTAAGTGATTCATATCTTCCTAAGATTATGTAGTACAAGACTTATGCATCTTGTATGTATGCCAAGATCTCGATTTCGATCTAAGTAGGCGGCATTATTCTTGAATATTTAATTCACGTATGATTTATGTATCAATACGGAATTTGGGCAAGGTAACCCGGTTTCGAATCCCTTGGACAACACTTTACATTTTTCTTTTTATTTAATTTCAGTCCACATGACATTGGGACCCTAGATCGAGCCCCAACATCAACATTTTCTTTTTATTTCTTCCCTTTGAAAGTCTCGTTCCTTGGCCGAGGGGTTGTGGGATCGAACCCCCACAGCCCCTTTTTTTTATTTTTTATTTTATTTCTCCTTGTCTATTTTGAGTTGACCATGAGGTTGTGGGATCAAACCCTCACAGCCTCTCTTTATTTTTCTTTTAATTCTCCTCTACTGCCTAGAGGTCGTGGGTTCAATTCCCACGCCTCACATTCTTTTATTTTCATTTTTAATTCTCCCTAAATCTGCCCAAGAGGTCGTGGGTTCGATTCCCACACCTCACATTTATTTTCTTTTCATTTTTCCTTTCTCCTTTACTGCCTAGAGATCGTGGGTTCAATTCCCACGCCTTACATTCTTTTATTTTCATTTTAAATTCTCCTTAAATCTGCCTAAGAGGTCGTGGGTTCGATTCCCACACCTCATATTTATTTTCTTTTCATTTTTCCTTTCTCCGTTACTGCCTAGAGGTCGTCGGTTCAATTTCCTCGCCTCATTTCTTTTCTCTTCATTTTTCCTTAAGCTTGGCCAAGAGGTTTTGGGTTCGAATCCCACTCCTCTTATTTTTTTTTATTTTCATACATTAACTTCCAGCCAAGACCATGGTTCGAATCTCCTTCACCACATTTATGTTTACTTATTTCTTTTCATGGTTTTTAACATGGTGAGGTCACAGGTTCAATCCTCCATGAACTCACTTGTTTTAATTCATTTTTCACAACATTTTGAAACCTCTTAACTTGACCGAAATTCCAAACATAAATCTGGAATTTTTTTTAAAAAATAATTTCAGCATACTTTCGTCAATATTTACACGTAAATTCATAGGATAATTCGTAGATCATTTAATATGTTCTTACGTGCATTTTTCATGGATTCGTTTAGCCAAGAGATTATCACTCAAATCAGCCACATTTCAACTCAAATGAACATCACGATTTATATCAACATGTGTACATGAAATATAAAGAACTATCATGCCATTTCAACTCCTAAACCATGACCAATAGCCACGGCAACACACACAAACACACGTAGTTACATTTTTGGAAAAACATCAACATAAGTCAAATAATTCCGAACATACATATAAACACGTAATAATCAAGAAAACACGTTTCATCACTAGTTTTCTACCAACAAACATAACCAACCTATGATTCAATGGGAGCTAGTGACAGGGACATGCAACGGGGAACAACCCTAGTTTTCGGAATAGATTCGTCTGAACCTTAGGGGTCTCTTGGGAAAGGGACCAAGAGAGAAGAGAACCCATACCTTTTTGACGTTCAAACCTCGACTTGTTGCCCAAAGAACTCCTCCAAACACACGTCCAACACCAAAAGTTCAACACCAAACTCGACAAAAAACCTTCTCTTTGCCTACGTGATTGATTAACTTTTGTTTTTCTTATATTTTCATTTGAGTTCTTCAAGTGTGAAGAACATTGGTTTACCTACTTTTTTTGAAGTTATTTTGGCAGAGAAAACTTGAATGAGAGTGATAGAGACGTGAGAGAGAGAGAGATGAACGTGAGAGAAGAGAGTTAGCTTAGACTTAGGAGTCTAGTTTAGGACTTTGTCAAATAGGGCTTTATTTAATTATTAAAAATCTGATTTCCTTTTATTTTAAATCATCCAATAAATATTAAAGATAAATTAATTACATTAATTTACCAACTTCAATTAAAAACAAATTTAATTCATTGCTTCCACTTAGGTTCGAACCCGGGTGGAGCAAGACTTCACTTCAAGAGGCATTTTTCGGCCATCTCTCCCGAAATTTCCCCTCCACCTTATTAATTAAATAATTAATTATATATTTAGGGTAATTACGATACTACCCTTAGCCTGGAAAAAGACCATTTTACCCCTACAACCTCCAAACCTAAGATTTTCCCTTTTGAAGTCCGGTAAAGACTCCTTCGAGTAAATCTTCGTATTAGAGAACCCTACATGGTTGGAACAAACCTTTCCTAGCTCAACTAACTCCCCAAGTTAGTTGTCTTGGATGTAGCAATGATTTCGAGGTCTGGTTCTACGCCTATCAATCCGTGTGAACCCGGTCTAATTGTAGGCATTCTAGACACATTAAGCATTACTTAACATATTCATTTTTAGGGTTGTTACATTATCCCCCCCCTTAGGAACATTCATCCCCGAATGACACTTCTAACTATCTAGCGTAATGCCAGTTAGATCATAACATAGTTACTATACACAATCAAGCAATAGCAACAAAGAATGGTGAGATAAGGAAACTTAGACTTAAAAGTAGGAAGTCTAACCTCAAGACCTGAAAAGATGAGGGTAGCAGGATCTCATATCGGCCTCAGCCTCCCACGTAGCACCCTCAATAAGATGATTCCTCCACAATACCTTCATTGTGGCAATCTCCTAGTTCCTCAGCCGCTTGACCTGTCTGTCTGAGATCTCAACAGGTACCTCCTTGTAGGACAAGTCTTCATCGACCCCCAAACCTTCCATTGGTAGAATCGATGCTGGATCACCCAGGCACTTCTTTAGCATAGAGACATGAAAGACTGGATGTCTTTGGGTTATCTCCATCCCTAACCCTAAGCTGATGATACCCTAAACGAAGATCAATCTTAACATACTTGAGACTTTACTCTTTGTGAGTTTCTGTTTCACATTTACTCTGGATAATGCGTATTACTCAAGCTTATCTGAAGCTTCATATTTGAAATTGAGGAACTTCCTTCTCTATCGCATTTAACTTGATGCACCTCACAACTCATGCAACACAAAAATCATGTCCACGCTATACAAAAACAGCAACATGACATGCAAACATGAATTCATTTTAACTCTAACTTATTCGGAAACTTAACCTTACTACACTGTTTCGATAGTATATGGTAGTCTAGCATTTATGAAGTAATCCATACCTAAGCCATCTCCATGAGCTAGTAAGTAGCCAACTTAGCCTTCTAATCTTCATCAATACTCATAGCAGGCTTTAGAACCTACCATGCACTTACCTCCATGCGAACAACCACTCTTATCAAACTTCTTTCATTCACGCTAGGCATTTCTATCACTGCCCCTTCTTGGGAAGGCCAGATCTTGAGTCTGGCGCCTTAGACCACTTTGACATCCTAATTCTTGTGTGTATTCTTCTACACGTGCACACAAGAAGGAAGTTAGATACTTAGAATGACACAAAGTGTCAAAGATCTAGATAGCACGATAAAGAGTAGAAGAAGGGAAATTTTCCTACGCATCATGCAGTCTCTAATTCAGGATAGTGGTGCACTTCACTACCATGACTTAGAAACTACTCAATGTGGTTGATGTGAACTTATTATCCTCGGAATTTAACCTAGTGCTCTGATACCAACTTTTTCACGACTGGAATCAAGACCCTAGAAGAGATCGGAGTCGTTGACCTCTCAGAGGTCGCACACAAGCCTTCATACGTCATCGTTACTTAATCTAGGATAATTTTAGCGGAAAATTTGAACTTTTTGTTTCTTAGCATGCATAAGGATCATTCTACTTACATTCATAACGTTCACAATAAACCATCTAACATTAAGATTATAAACTGAAAGAAATAGTTCAATACTGCATTAAATGTATAATTGCTAAAATGGCACCAATACAATGTCTGAAATAAAAACCGACAGAAACACTAAAGGAACATACTCCACTAGCTAAAGCCTACATCTAAGCTAGATAGTAACGGTAGACATCCTCGAAAGCATGAGGGCCTACCAAGTCTGGATGAAAGCTCCACGTCCGGATAGCTGCAACGTCAACCTGTAAGCTCTAGCATCCACCTGTGCCTGCACCTAAAAATATAGAGTTGTATGGGATTAGAACACACTTGTACAAAGTATGGGTATATGCAGGCACACACTAAGGACATGTATGAGTAAGAACAACTCTTTCCTAACAACATGATTATGGAAAGTCAAGTCAGTGGACTTGCCAAATTGGGATTAGGAAAGTTAATGAGCTTTCAAAATTTGGATTTGGAAAGTCAGTGAACTTTCCAAATTCGGATTAGGAAAGTCAGTGAGCTTTCCAAATTTGGATTAGGAAAGTCATGCCATGATATAACATCTTACACATAGCACATATCATATTGCATATAGCTCATAACATCTTTCATATCATTTATTCATATGCCATGAGACCTTGGAATCATGGACTTGACATTAAGACTTCCCAAAATGAGGGCTCAACATATGGGACCTCAACTATGAAGCCTTCTTTAGCAAACACAGAGTGTGCTTCATTCATTCATACGTACTTCATTTCATTGATTCATAAGCTAGTGTAAACACCAGCTATACCTAGGATGTAGTTTAAGACTCATTGGATTTGCTGTGCAATGATCAAGAATAACCTAGTGTTATTACTTGAGTCTAGCTCACCTCTTGATTATCCTATCCTAACAGCTTTGGTATCATTCATTTCATTATGTACATCATTTGAGGCTGGCCTCATTCATTCATTGGGAACTTTAACTTTAACCGACATAGATCATGTGAGCATCATGAAATCCAGTGTCTCCCCCACACCGAAATGAGGTGGAATCACCGGCCAAAGTGACCCAAAACATGCTAGAGTACATGGGAATTGAACCCTGCCAGATCCCTATATTGGCAGTATAGGTTCGAAGACTAGGATATATAAGGAGACCCATACCGGGCATGCCGGACAGTCTCATCTCATGAGGGTTACGTGAACCTCTTCTCTTCCCCAAAGAAGGCATCACCGCTCACAGCTAGTCTGTCGGTGCTCAGTATAAAGTTCCATTTCATTCAATTCATACGTCATGGAAGCTGGCTTCTAGTATGAGGACATCATAGCTCAATAGATGATTTCTCATCTCATCATTAGTATTAAGTGTGTTAATCTCAATACTTTCATTAGAGTGTTCATAGAGACTAGTCTCTTCATTAACTTTACACTCTCATAGGTGAGTACGTTTTGGTAACATTTACTTATGCTCATTTGAGATTGTTCTCATCTTTTACATTAGCCTCATATCATGTTGTCACCACATTCATTAACATTAGCACATTTGCTCTTCATAATTACTCACCCCTTTTTAAGTGAATGTTCATTTCATGATATGTTAATGCACTTGCATTTGTGTGTTTCATTACATAATATTCATTTCATCATATGCCAATGCACTTGGCCATTTAGTGTGTTTCACACTCTCACTTAACCCTTCTAGGGTTACATCTTTTCATTACATACATCTTAGGTTCACTTATTTTTAAACGTATGTTAGACTTATGGGTCTATACATACAAGCCATGAGGCTTCATTCATAGTTCGTTTAAGTGATTCATATCTTTCTAATATTATGTGGTACAAGACTTATGCATCTCGTATGTATGCCAAGATCTCGATGTCGATCTAAGTAGGCGGCATTATTCTTGAACATTTAATTCACGTATGATTTATGTATCAATACGGAATTTGGGCAAGGGAACCCGGTTTCGAATCCCTTGGACAACACTTTACATTTTTCTTTTTATTTAATTTCAGTCCACATGACATTGGGACCCTAGATCGAGCCCCAACATCAACATTTCCTTTTTATTTCTTCCCCTTGAAAGTCTCGTTCCTTGGCCGAGGGGTTGTGGGATCGAACCCCCACAGCCCCCTTTTTTTTTTTTTTAATTTCTCCTTGTCTATTTCGAGTTGACCATGAGGTTGTGGGATCAAACCCTCACAGCCTCTCTTTATTTTTCTTTTAATTCTCCTCTACTGCCTAGAGGTCGTGGGTTCAATTCCCATGCCTCACATTCTTTTATTTTCATTTTTAATTCTCCTTAAATCTGCCCAAGAGGTCGTGGGTTCGATTCCCACACCTCACATTTATTTTCTTTTCATTTTTCCTTTCTCCTTTACTGCCTAGAGGTCGTGGGTTCAATTCCCACGCCTCACATTCTTTTATTTTATTTTTAATTCTCCTTAAATCTGCCTAAGAGGTCGTGGGTTCGATTCCCACACCTCACATTTATTTTATTTTCATTTTACCTTTCTCCGTAACTTCCTAGAGGTCGTGGGTTCAATTCCCATGCCTCACATTTCTTTTCTCTTCATTTTTCCTTAAGCTTGGCCAAGAGGTTGTGGGTTCGAATCCCACTCCTCTCATTTTTTTTATTTTCATACATGCCAAGACCATGGTTCGAATCCCCTTCACCACATTTATTTTTACTTATTTCTTTTCATGGTTTTTAACATGGTGAGGTCAGAGGTTCAATCCTGCATGACCTCACTTGTTTTAATTCATTTTTCACAACATTTTGAAACCTCTTAACTTGACCGAAATTCCTAACTTAAATCTGGAAAATTTTTTGAAATTTTTCAGCATACTTTCATCAACATTTACACGTAAATTCATAGGATAATTCGTAGATCATTTAATACGTTCTTAGGTGCATTTTTCATGGATTTGTTTAGCCAAGAGATTATCACTCAAATAAGCCACATTTCAACTCACATGAACATCACGATTTACATCAACATGTGTACATGAAATATAAAGAACTATCATGCCACTTCAAGTCCTAAACCATGACCAATAGCCACGGCAACACACACAAACACACGTAGTTACATTTTCGGAAAAACATCAACATATGTCAAATAATTCCGAACATACATATAAACACGTAATCATCACGAAAACACGTTTCATCCCTAGTTTTCTACCAGCAAACATAACCAACCTATGATTCAATGGGAGCTAGTGACAGGGACATGCAACGGGGAACAACCCTAGTTTTCGGAATAGATTGGTCTGAACCTTAGGGGTCTCTTGGGAAAGGGACCAAGAGAGAAGAGAACCCATACCTTTTTGACGTTCAAACCTCGACTTGCTGCCCAAAGAACTCCTCCAAACACACATCCAACACCAAAAGTTAAACGCCAAACTCGACGGAAAACCTTCTCTTTGCCTACGTGATTGATTAACGTTTGTTTTTCTTATATTTTCGTGTGAGTTCTTCAAGTGTGAAGAACTTTGGTTTACCTACTTTTTTTGAAGTTATTTTGGCAGAGAAAACTTGAATGAGAGTGATAGAGACGTGAGAGAGAGAGATGAACGTGAGAGAAGAGAGTTAGCTTAGGCTTAGGAGTCTAGTTTAGGACTTAGTCAAATAGGGTTTTATTTAATTATTAAAAATCTGATTTCCTTTTATTTTAAATCATCCAATAAATAATAAATATAAATTAATTACATTAATTTACCACCTTAAATTAAAAACAAATTTAATTCATTGCTTCCACTTAGGTTCGAACCCGGGTGGAGCAAGACTTCACTTCAAGAGCAAATTTTTGGCCCTCTCTCCTCAAATTACCCCTCCACCTTATTAATTAAATAATTAATTATATATTTAGGGTAATTACGATACTACCCTTAGCCTAAAAAAGACCATTTTACCCCTAGACACTCCAAACCTAAGATTTTCCCTTTTGAAGTCAGGTAAAGACTCCTTCGAGTAAATCATCGTATTCAAGAGCCCTACATGGTTGTACAAAACCTTTCCTAGCTCAACTAACTCCCCAAGTTAGTTGTCTTTGCTGTAGCAAGGGTTACGAGGTCTGGTTCTATGCGCATCAATACGTGTGAACCCGGTCTAATCGTAGGCATTCTAGACACATTAAGCATTACTTATCATATTCATTTTTAGTGTTGTTACATCTAGATTTAAACCCTAGTCTTGGGGAAGTTTGAAAACCATAGTTCAAGGAGCCTCTTGGGGAAGGATCCCAAGAGTGAAAGAAATCATACCTTGAGGATAATGTTTCTACTAATTTGAGATGGATTCCTTGGTGAATTTGTACTTATCTTGGAGATATTGGGTTCTTTCAATGAGGTTTGAGTTTGGGGAGAGAGAAACTAGAGAGAAGTTAGAATGATTTGGGTTTGTGAATTAATGTGGTTTTAGGTTAGTTAGTTGACTTATGGTACTTATATAGTCCTAATTAATAAACTATACGCTACCTAAGACCCTAATTAATTAATTAATCAATTTCCTAACCACCCTAACTTAACAGAAAATTAGACAATGAAGTTGGGTTCCATCAACTGAACCCCGTCTACGATCCATAGACCAAACCACGACGCCGTACTGTCAGTCTGTCATTCTGGTCAGAGAGTCCATTTTTGGAGGTTCTTGGGAAATGACTAAGTGTCAACCAATGGCTCAAACGATGGAGCTTCATTTAAATGAAGGATCGTTGTTGGTGCTCGTGGTTGCGCACTTTTAAATGGATAATTTTTATGTCTTATGCAAGGGTCCTCCTCAACGACCCTTAGGATGGTACTTCGGGATTCATACCCAGACCTTTTGACTAAATTTGACTTAATTCCGACTCTGAAAACACCTTGAAACATCCCAAGACACAGAAGCTCAACTTTCACAAATCTCCGGACGTCATGGTCGTTTCATGACGTTTTTACTCTAACACTTCCTAATTGATTTTATTACTTTTGTCAAGGCTTAGAAACATTGTTTTAACTCTTGGTTCATCTAGTGAGGCTCTAGACTAATTCATGAAGTTTCGGGATGTTAAAGTAAAGAAGTTCTTTCGGGATGAGCATAACTTATATCGGAGTTGTGACGATGGGGTTATTCCTCGATGTGTACCACAGGTTTAAATGTTGAGTGTTCTAGAGGTGTCTCATTCATCGCATGTTTGTGGGCACCATAGTGATATTCGAATTGCGCATAATATTTTGCGTGTGGGTTCTATTGGCCCACCATCCACATTTATTCTTATGATTTTTCCAAATCATGTGATCGTTGCCAACGAGAAGGTTGGGTTTCAACGAGGCAAGAGCTTCTCATGAATCCCATTCTGGTGATTGAGCTATTTGATTTATGGGGCATTAACTTTATTGGCCCGTTTTTGTGTTCTCATGGGATGAAGTATGTTATAGTGGCGGTTGACTATGTGTCAAAATGGGTGGAAGCTATTGCGCTCCCCAAAAATTAAGGGAAGAGTGTCACCGCATTCCTGAAGAAGAACATCTTCTAAAAATTTGGTAAACCTAGGGCCATTATTAGTGACCGAGGTCCTCACTTTTGCAATAAGTTCTTCAAAGCATTGCTGGACAAAATGGTGTTCGCCATAATGTAGAAACTCCTTACCACCCACAGACTAGTGGTCAAGTTGAAGTGTCCAACTGATTGATCAAACAGATTATGGCAAAAACTGTAAAAGCCAATAGGACGGATTGGTCAAGGAAGCTAGATGATGCTCTTTGGGCCTACCTGTAACAACCCTAAAGTACACCCTAGAAGTTAAGGAGAACCCTTGGATAGTCGCAAGGCATACTTGACCCTTTGGGGTCTTGTACAAGCCTTTTAACTATCGTTCATTACATAAGACATGAAAAGATGTGCGGAATTAAAACTTTTCAAGATAATTTAATAAAAGAAATATCTTTCATAAAATAATAAGGAACTCTCATCGTCACAAGCCAAACATAAGGACACGACATAATATCTTAGGGACAAGGCTCTTTACATTGAATAGAAATACATAATAAGTCTTTAAATAAAGAAACTATGAAAATAGTACTATGCCCTCGGATATATGAGGACATACTTTGTCTTGAGAGATTCTTACCCAAGCTTTGCCTTCTAGACTTCAACCTTGCTTCCAAAACCTATACTTATAGAGTATACAAAAGTGTGGGGTTAGTACAAAATAATGTACTAAGTATGGCATATGCAAAAACATGTGAAAAGGGACATTTTAGTAAGAATATACTTTTATGCCAAATAAGTAAAACCTTCATGAATGTAGGAGTAAAACAAAATAAGGATCATCATTTAACACTTAGATAAGGATTTCCATAATTTTAACAAATAGACCATTTTACAGTAAGCTCTCCAACATTACAGTGAGTTCATTTTAGCATCACAGTGAACTATCTTAATCCCAAAAAAGTGAATTCCCAAAGTCAAGCCAAGAGGAAGTGAACTCATTTCCGTAGGAGTTTCCCTAGCTAAGTTTATCCTAAGACTCACCAAGGTACGACATGAAGGAAGAACCCATACACCTCCTTCAATACACACCTAGGTGATACCCAAGACTACCGATTCTAGGCCTGCTCGGCTCGGGAGAACAAGTCCCCACTCAATGACAAGACATTAGAAGAACACTTAAACAACACACCAAGACTTCCCTTTCTGAATGCCTACTTAGTGTAATGAGTAGATGGCTTCCCATTCCACCACCTACCCTAAGTAGTACACTCTTTTAGAAGAATTAGCTCATTCAATTCATATAAGACACACCAGGACTTCCCTTTCGGAATTCCTACTTAGTGCAATGAGAAGATGGCGTCCATTTCACCATCTACCCTAAGTAGTACACTCTTTTAGAATACTTAGCTCATTCAATTCATATAAGACACACCAAGACTCCCCCTTCGTATGTTCTACTTAGTGCAATGAATTGATAGCGTCCCATACCACCACCTACCCTAAGTAGTACGTTCTTTTAGGAGACTTAGTTCATTCATTCTTTTGTGGGGGAATAGCTTTAACCGACATCGACCATGAGAGCTAGACACTGAATCCCGATACTACCTTTATCAAATGAGTGTTCCCCCACTTGCCTAGGGTAGGGTCTTTCTCTTAGGTTTTACATGGTGTTTACAATAGCTACACCTATGAGGGCGCATAGTTAAGGGATAAGGAGATTGCTACTAAGTAACTCACTAGGAGTACTCATCTGAAGAGGTACATTGTGTACGACATCTCTACTCATAATGTGCACCCAACCCTTATTCAAATCCTCTTGGTTATAAGCATAACTCCCCAGGGAGTCTTAAACATTCATTACTAAAGGTCAAGGATAACTATTGGACACTCCATCTCAACTAACAATGGGTATCCATCCTCCAACCTACATTATAAAGCTCTTGGGAGGTAGTGAGATTGCTACTAAACACTTCATTTCAACTCACAATGAGTATTTAACTCAAAACTCCCCTTTGCATTCACATTCTTGAACATCAATCATTCATTCATTTATTCAAAGTGTGAGTGTGTGTATATGTGAACACACCTTGCATATAAGCATCATTTCATTTACATTAACTTCAATACAATCTTATACCTTCATTCATCACATTACACACTTTAACATGCTCAAAATATACACTTACTTCATTTAGGCATAAATTAAGTAGAACATGCAATTCAAGCTTCATAATACACATTACAAGAACCATATTCAGTACCACTTTTTCCACACATTATACCTTTAAAGCAACACTTACAATATATACAAAATATATCCAAATTCATCAAGTAAACACTGCCACCAAGAAGGTGGACCATACCACTCAAGAGCATTTCATAAAGAGAGTTAACAACGAAACCAACTTACAATTGTTTCAAAGCACTCACACCTACTTACAATTTACTCAAAAATTCATCACAAAATAGCCCATTAGGGCAGTAGCTAAATATCAACACAAGGAGACCAAAGCTCAAAGACTACAAAACCATGCTCATTTAACTCGTTCCTTAAGCCAAAATTTGATGAGAAGCTTTAACATGTTTTCTTTGAAGTTTTAGCATTAAAATCACCAACTAACATTCGAAACATAATATTTGAATCATTTGAAATGTTTTCATGCAAGACACATATTTAGAATCAAAGATAGAAGAAGATAGAGTTTTAAAAACCTTTTTGAAATCTTTTAGAAATGACTCCTTGAATGGAAGAGAGTTCAAGGATGACTAGCATACCTCAAATAGAAGAAAACCCACTTATTTTTTATGAAGAAATCGACCACCAACAGACCTCCTAGCTCTTCCATGACTTCCAGATTCTATGGAGGTTTGAGAGAGTTTTCTTGATGAAAGGGTCTTGTGTTTTAGGAAATGAAGTCTAAAATTAGGTCTTAGGGTTTGAAACACCTTAATATACCTAAAAGACCCTAAAATATCTTCTAAGTTTCCTAAAATAGTTGGGGTGAATTTACCAAACACCCCATGCCAAGGCAGCCTTTTTAGCAGCTTCTGCAGGCAGCAGTAATGGAACCCACAAACGTACCATTTCAGAATCGATGCCCCATTGGTGGGGGTCCGTAGATTGGGACATAGACTCTACCTTGATCAGGAATGATTGCCTTTCAGGTCCATTCGACGCCCAAGGTCGACGGACCATTTGTTGACAATTTGTTGACAAACAGACCGTCCCTTGTGGCCGTCGTTGGTCACTGCTTGGCAGCTTCTAGCCAAAGGGATGGGGTCCTCTTCTAGGGCCCCTCGTGGGTCTTATGTGGGGTCGTACAGATACGTTAAAACCCTAAACATATCTGTATAGGTCTTATCAACATATCAAATCAATTTCGATTAAAACGAATAAGTAAATCTCACCAAAACACATGAAGACACTCAAGCACAATCTAAGGAACACCTTCCGAACGTCATGGACGTTCTCAGACATTTGACCTCCAAAAATAACAAAAATTCACACACTGCCTAAGAACACCATTATAACTCATTTTAACACCAAATTAACTCAAGAAACATTCATGAAGTTCTAGTTCACCTTAGTTCGTTTTAGAGGGTTATACTACCGCACTACCTATAAGACCCCCGTAGGTATATCTCCATACAAACTTGTATATGGGAAGGCTTGTCACTTACCAATCGAGCAAGAGCATAAGGCGATGTGGGCAATGAAGAAACTGAACTTGGATTGGACAGGAGCGTCAGAATAGAGGCTAAATGAGTTGAATGTGCTTGATGAGTTTCTCCTAAATGCCTATGAAATTTCAGCCATCTACAAAGAGAAGATGAAAAAGTCTCATGATCAAAGAACTAAAAAGGCGAGAATTTGTGGTTGGTGATCTGGTGCTACTATTCAACTCAAGGCTGCATTTATGTTCGGGCAAACTAAAGAACAAATGGACAGGGTGATTCCTCATCACCAAAGTGTTTCCTCATGGAGCGGTTGAGCTGGATAACAAGGAAGGCACAAGGTTCACAATATACGGACAAAGGATTAAGAACTCTTTGGGGCATGTGGAATGTTTTCATGAAGTTTTTGAAGTCTACCTTACTGATGAAGTTGCAGTAATCAAGGGGCCTGCATCGTGCCGCGATGTTAAATATAGCGCTGCTTGCGAGGCACCCCAAGTTTTACACTCTAGAAAATGATAGGTTTTGTTTCCCGTGAAGAAAGAATTTTAGTTTTGTAAAGTTTCTCTAGGTGTTTTATTTTCTTATTGTCTTGATGTGCTAGTGTTGGCTAGAGATTAAAATAAGGTTCGTGTCTAGAAAGTGTTCAGAAAATACAAAAAGAATTGCCTAAAAATTGTTACACATGCAATAGGCCAAATCAGAATCTATAGAAAATGGTGTGGTACAGAGGTCTACGTACCCCATCGATGGCCCGTCGTTCAATCGACGAACCGTCAATGGCGTCCGTAGATCCCAGGTAAGCTTCAAAACATGTCTAAGTCTAAGAGTGATCCACAGGTCTTATAGACGGACAGTTGATAAATTTACAGACCTTCAATGGGGTTTCGTGGATCCAGTATGCCAGTGAACAGACCCGACCCGGCCGCCTATATTTATAACGCACCATTCAAATTCTTCCCCCCCCCCCTTTCCATTTTCCCTCCAAATTCTTTCCATAAGCGTTTCTCCACATTAACTTCCTCCCTAAATCACTCCCCAAAACATTACCAAATATCTAAAAACCCTCTTTCTTAGTAGTATCCCCAAATCCCAATCATCTCTCACACTAATTCTCTATCGTTTCATCCTTTCAAGTCCGGTGATCAGGTTCGGCGAGCATTGGCTTTTTATTTAGGTCGCATAATATTGTAGGCACACAATCACAATACTCTTCACCGCCTCAAAGGTAATTCGACTTCCACTAACTCTGAATTTTCATTCATGGTTGAATATATGAATTTGGGAGTAGGTTTTTGACCTTGGGACTTAATCGATTAATATTACATGCTAAGTCAACATGTCAGTTCCGACCTAGGGTTCCATACTATATACAAATCATGGTTAGGAAATTGTATGAAATTAGAACCCTAGGAAAGGCAAAGTAGCATATGATATGTTAAAAAACATATATAAACTTGATTGTTGTTCAAATTTGTCACACCCCAACCCTAGGTGAGGAGGACAAGTACCCTATGAACACATGCTCAACAAGTAACCTATGATGAGAAAGTAAACTACTATGCAGATTACTGATGAAAAGCTATATATACAACACATGTTGACTAGTTGAACCAATTTATGTGACAAATGAAACTATTAATATATATGATAACTTTACAATGTCTACAAAGCCTCTATTAGAATCCATACTATGAAAATACGCATAGTGAAGACTCGACAAAGACCCTAATCAACCTGTAGCTCACCAACTACAACTGATTATAATGTGCTTCTATTGGGGAGATCTACTTTTGAATACTTGTACCTGCAGCATGAATTGCAGCGCCCCAATAAGGGACGTCAGTACGAAAGAATGTACAAAATATGTAAGGCATAATACAAGCATATGTGACATGAGAGCTCAAGTGAAACCAAATACTAATAGATAAGGATTAGAGACAACCTTTGCTTATACTTGTGGAATTGTGTATGTTACATTCTTTTCTTACTTTTTTGTGCGTTTTAATTTTTTTAAGTCATATGATACAAATAACCAGCTGATTAGTGGTTGTAGAGTATGACCCATGCTAGGCATTTTAACCCCTGTGATGGTGTCCTCATAATTCCAAAAATTGGGATCGGCACATGCTTGGCTTTTGCCCCTGAGCTGCCACCCTTCCATACCAATTGGGATCGGCCCATGCTAGGCTTTCGCCTCTGAGCTGCCACCCTCTTATACAAATCGGGGATCGGCCCATGCTAGGCTTTCGCCCCTTAGCTGCCACCCTTCTATACCAATTATGATCGACCCATGCTAGGCTTTGCCCCTGGGCTGCCACCCATAATTATACAAATTGCTTCACTTCGGTTTTTTTTAATCTTTGAGATTATTGCTTTGATGTTCATAACTCTTTTGAGATTGTACTTTGGATAAACATAACTCTTTTGAAATTGTTCTTTTGTTGATAATAACTCATTTTGGATTGATATTTTGGTGGTCATAATCATTGTTGAGTTTTGGAACTACGAACCAGTAGTACAACACATACGAATATGGACTAACGATAATGACAATTACGTGGAAAGCAAATGTGACACCAACGTAAAACTTCTTCTGTGACTCAGTACGCATTTTTGACATCTCAAATTGAAGCACATACAAAGTGAAGACATATAACTTTCAGCCAAGAGATTTGAACTCAATATGATAGCCAAATACTAACCAAATAATATCAAAGACAAGGTATACATGAATGTGGAACAAAGGAAGAATGTGGAAAAATTCAACTTAAGGACGGATACATATTCCAAGTAAGTACATACATATAAATATACAATAGAGCAAGTAGACATCTTGTGAGGCAAATTAATAGTCTAACATAATGGGAGTAATAACCAATAAAGGGAACACATGAACATGTGAAAAAATGACATATATGATGGAGTAGACAATAGAATGAAGTTGGACAAGATATGGGAAGATCGTGTATCCATCCTATAAACATATGTACCATGTGTAATCTAGGATCAGTTTGAATTGTATAAGGGAAATACGTGCCAGGGGTAATTTGACAATGAAACAAGTTTAAACCTTGCATTCTAACACTTGGTAGAGCAAACAAACACATTTTGTAACAAACTCATAGTAGAGTGCTCACATTAATTCTCTAGGGAGTAAGAACTGCATTTATGGATGAGTCACTACCAAGAGCACTTACAAATCTTACAAGTGTTGGATTAATGCAAAGGAAATAGGAAATCGAATAGCCTTATATACCTTGCGGCACAACAATGGATATCACAATTAGTTAATCATCTTCCTTTAATATTATTTATCTACAATGGAGTAGATAATAAAAACTAATATTAGTTTCTAAATAAGTTTGCTACTTGATCAGACCAAAACAGTAATTGGCAGTATATCTATAATTGATCCCATCAAGAGTTCTTCCCATCCATATTCCCCTAATCATTTTTATAAGGTCCTCCGAAACCCCTCAGCCTTCATCATGTCTAGAAAAACAGTATTAATGGAATGGCAGGAAGTATGCTCATGCAACACTCAATTAAGTGGTATCACTACACTTTCAATGTTCTATCCTCTAACCAGTTTTCATGACTTCTCTACATTTCCAACCAGACCCTCTTATTTTTATGATACACAAAACAGTCCCTAAGCCTCACAATATGGAAATAGCAATATGAACTCATGACTTCCGATAAACATCCCATGAATTGAAACTAACATTTAGATTCTCAAAACAAGCTGACAATCAAAATTTAAGGGGATTCCACTCTGTGTCTGTCCCAACAAGCACCTCCTTCCTGATCATTCACCAAGCTCAGACCATATAGAGGCAACACTTCTCAGTTCATTAACACATGCAAACTTTTACAAATAATGCAAGAACAAGAGGGGGATGGAAATTTCCATAGCTTACCTTGCTAGACAGAAACCTCAATTGCCTCCACTTGGATCCTTCAAGGTTTAGGTTGTTCTCTCTCACTTACATTGATGTTAAATCTTATTAATCACTTGAATTCCTTAATATGGGAAATGTTCTACCAGCTTGTACTTTTGAAACAATGGGTTTGCTTCATATTTTAATGGTGAAGGTATAGACTAGAACTCTTGGAGCTTCCATGGCTTTCCTTGGGAGTAATTTCTGGAGAATGAGTGATATGAAGGAGATATGATAAGCTTGATGCTTTAGAGGCCATTTTGGATGTTTTCCCTTTAATAAATTGGGAAATAATATGGTCCTTTACTTTAAGCAAGTAGGTGCATCACCTCCTTTATTTCTGCCACAAGTTTTTAAGTAGCTGCATCAGCTACTTGCTCTTTTCACTTAAATTCAGTCCACTAATTCTAAGTAGGTTCATCACGTACTTTCTCCTTTTAACTTAAAATTCAGTCAACTAATTCTAAGTAGGTTCATCACCTACTTGCTCCTTTAAACTTAAAATTCAGTCCACTAATTCTAAGTAGGTGCATCACCTATTTTCCCTTTTTCACTTAAAATGTAGTCCACTAATTCTAAGTCGGTGCATTACCTACTTGTCACCTACTAGCATAGTTTAGTCAAGCAAGCACCTCAATTATTTAACACCATTTTCCTCATCTTAAATTCTTTAATAGATCGTAGCACTAATACACACTTGACCCTTTGACTTTTACATGGAATACCACCTTTTACTATCCCGAATATTAATTGTTTTTGAGTTCAATTATTCGTATGTGTTGGAAGGCATGGGGTATTACAACTTAAAACATATTTTATTGTCACCAGTCGCATAGGAAACCGAGTCCGTAACTATACCACAAGGAAATTTTTGAGCGACATATACATAGATATAGTACATGTAGAATACGGGTTGTTACATCCTCCCTTCTTATGATAATTCATCCTCGAATGATGGGTGAAGTTTATAGTTTGGTTAACCTACGAATTTCATTTGGAGATTTGCGAGTGTTCCCATCATGAATAGTACTATGCAAAATCCATAGACTAATTTAAAACACGTATAGAAAAGTCTAGCATGAAGTCTCAATAGATATGGTTCATAAAATAATACAATGAAAAATTAAACCCCTTTCTTGACCATATAATTCAATTATGATACACAAATAGAACTCATACAAATAAGGAATTCAATACACCTACTAACTTAAGACATGCAAATGACATATCAAATGAACAAATGCTAGTCGGATTTATGTTCATATAAGGGGACCACATGATCTCAGATCCTTATGTTGATGTTTTTAAAGAGGAGGGTTACTTAGGATCTCTACCATCTTCTATTCCCAAGTATCTTATGTCATATTCTATTCCTTCCCCAATACTTCAATGGAGGTTACACAATTTGAGCTTAGCTTCCGGGCCTTAACAATTAAGAATAACTATAGTATCTCCCAATTATTTGTATATGGAACGGACACATAAAATCATAGGCCTAACCTATTGGGCCAGTACTTTCCCTACCCTTTTATCTCAAGACGCTTTTTTGAGGCTCCTCTTATAAGATCGCATAGCTGTTAATATAAACTCTAAAGTTTTATGCCGTACCTTCGAATAGGGCATTATGCTATGTTATATATATATGGTTGATTAAATTAACATATATATGCACAACCTTTTCTGGTCAAAATCTTCACTACATAATGATACAAGGAAATGTTTTCCCAATTATTTTTCAGAACTCAAATCAGTAAGCACAAAGGGGCATAGTATACGGATGAATAGGTCACATTGGACATGACACATAGGGAGACTAGCCCAAAATAGAGTGTACCAGGTATACGATCATTAAGATATTGAAATACATGGTGTACATGTGCATATGAGCTATAAGGTAGCGTGTGAGCGAATAAACTCTAGGGAATGTAGGAATGGACTAGATGATCACATGATGCATGAGTACATAAGCTAAGAAATGTAGACTATATGGAATGTAAACATATAAAAAAATGAACTACGGAACACAAATCACATTGAGCAAGTGCGTTGTACCGCATGGATAGGTGGACTAACATGGCAATGAGTACACATGAAATATGAGCAAGTGAAGCATATAACGCATGGATAGAAAATCTATAAGGCATGTAATGTTTAAGCAAGTATGGTACCAGGCATGTAAAATATATAGAAATGATTTAAGATGCATATGATATGTCAACAAGTGGTATGTGATTAATATAATCAACGAGCACTAATTTTGCCCATATCATATGATCAATTAGCCTGCAGTACCCACACAATGTGGACAAGTGACATGTTGAAAGTAGCCAGTGCAATAAATTACATGTAGGGAAAGGTCCTACGAAAACATATGACAATAAAAAACAGTTCTCCAAAGCGGATAACACTTACATGCAAGAATTATATGCCTTTAGGTAACATGTGAGAAAGTAATCCATAAAGGACAAATGTTATACAAATATATGAGTTATAGAACATGTAGCATATATGATCATATATCAAACCATCTTTTGAAACTATGAGATATCCTATAGAACCACTCTTTATATTAAGGAAAAAAACATTGTCTTAAAAGTTAGGTTACGGGTGGGATAATTCTACTCATATTCCTTACTCACCTCAAAGCACATACCATTGATTTCCCCATATACTCTCTTAAATCTCCTTGGAAATCTTATAGATGTTCTTCTATTGGGGCTTTGCTTCCCTCTAGGTCAATATAAATACCCTAGTTAAGATAGAAAAAGAAAATCCTCAATAGTTCATTTTTGAAGTAGAAGTCAGAGGTCAAATTTGCCTTCATTACTAGCTTGTGTTATATTACGCTCAATGCATGGTGCCCTTTGAGGGTCAAAATATAAAATAATTAGAAAAGATTGAACGCACCATAAAACATGAACACTAATAACATGTGAATGTCACGTACCTATTAAGTTATATCAGGATTCATAAAATCTTAGAGTGCTCCCTTTGGGTTTAACTAGATAGAGGTTTGGCCATACCAATAGTTGTTTAAAAAAAAAACAAGTTAGGGTGCTCTGACTCTTTTTTCATGCAATATAGCAAATAATCACAACTAGCATATGAAAATTTTTCCTCTCCCTAACTGGACTATGAGTGATTAATTAATGCATGAAAATATTAAATGAACCCTGTAGGAGCTCTATTAAATTTGATGGAAGTGTATACATGTGTATAATTCTCTACACCTCTTTTGTACTAATGATGTAGATGAACTCGGTCCATGTATCTTGTATCATGTAACCTTTCTATTCCCCTTTTTTTTCTTGTTGTTATCAGGACCAAGTATTAAGACTTGAATCAATACTAAATTGACTTCCCTATAAAGCTAAGGTTCACAAAGTTGTTCCTAGGTGCGCCTTTATATTTGTTAGGGTTGAAGAGTTGATACCTTTTTATTGCCTCATACACTTAGAAACCTCTCTTTCATAACCACCTTCTCACTCCTCTATAGCATCATCATATCACCCCTACTATGTTTACGGAATTTGACATATACCATCTCTCAAACATCATTCTCACATGCTTCATTATCTAACAAATACCTTTTGATCAAAACTAGTAGCTTCATTCACTCTAATCCCACTATGTATAACCTGACTAATAACAACTTAGGTCTAACCAATCAATTTTCCTTTTTTTAACCTTACCCTTTAGTCACATTCCGATTCACTGTATCCATAACATAGATCATAATAGGAACTGCCATACATATATCATTTTCAGCAACTGGCACACTTATCCTAATTTTATAATCATGAAAAGAATAAAAATATTAATAGTACTTATTCGGGGTTTTTGTTACAGACCATATAAATGCCAAACCTTAACATACTCGAGAGGACATATGGTGAGAATTTGAGCCTTTCAAGCCAATTGGGGGTATCTCTAGTAACACTACTGTAATGATACATCCACCTATAAAATTGAGAAACTAATTTAACTACATAAATTTTGAGAACATGTGTAACGCTAAGAATTATATGTATATTTGTAGGAACAGACACTGTAAGTATGGAGGAAATATAGAACTCAAGAGATGGCTACATCCTCCTAAGAATATGTCCCTTAATGCTAAAGCTAATATATGTAACTAGGTAATAAATCATTTTTAAGCATATACTATATCTTTTTCAATTGAACCAATATGATGTAAATGGTACAAATGCAACTTTAGATGCAAATAACATAAAACCCTTTACATACCTTGTGGAGTGAGATGGTCGAATAAAATGAGATCAATCTAGTCAAACATTTGGTAACTTGAGGTCCTTTCTGTATGTTACATGCTGACACTTTAGCAACCGTTAACCTTAACCATAGTTAATATGAATAGCATGATCCGGTACAACTGGAAATTGACTTCTTAACTTTACTCTATCGCACTGTAACAGCCCTAAAAATGAATAAGATAAAAAATGCTAATGTGTCAAGAATGCCTACGATTAGACCAGGGTTCACACGGCTTGATGTGCGGAGAACCAGACCTCATAACCCTTTCTACAGCCAAGCCAACTAACTTGGGGAGTTAGTTGAGCTTTTAAAGGTTGGTACCAACCATGTAGGGCTCTCGAATACGAAGATTTAATCGAAGGAGTCTTTACCGGACTTAAAAAGAGGAAATCTTAAGTTTTGAGGGTCTAGGGGTAAAATGGTCTTTTACCAGGCTAAGTGTAAGACCTTGAAAATAGCTTAAGTTCTCTAGAGTCTAACATGTTGGTATTAGTGTTCTAAGGTCCTAAATGTGTTTAATATGTGGTATATAGGCAGTAGCTAAAGTATTAGGGGTGTTGGAAGTCAAACGTCAAGGGATGACTAAGACGTTTGACGACTAAGTCTCCTAAATGTCTAAAATGTGGTTATATGTGTTTAAGTGTGTTTAATGGTGTTTTAAGGTTCTTAATAGAGTTAATATATCATGTATAGGCAGTGGTTAAAGTTTCGTGAAGTTTGGAGTTCAAACGATCAAGAACGTCCAAGGCATTCGAAAGATGTGCCTTGAGTCGACCTTGTACGTCTAGGCGAGTTTCGTCGAGTTTTATGTGTTCGTTTTGGTTGAAATTCATGTGAGAGGTGTTAAACTCATATATGGTCATTTTTAGGTTGGAAAAGTCCTGGAAATTATCCCCAAGGACCATAAAAGGGTCCTTGAGGAAAGGACCCAAAATCTGTTGGCAGACTGTCCCAGACAGCCTTTGCGACGGAGCTTGTGACGGCCGGTCATGGCTGTGACGCCCCGTCACAAGGGTTCCGTCATGGGGGACTTGTTCAAGGGTGTAGGGGGGACCCTTGGCAAGCCATAGGATCTGGATATATAGGTCCATGACGGACCGTTTCACCCGTGACGGTCCGTCACAGACAGGTCGTCACAAGCAAGTTCCTACGCAGATTTTACTGCCAAGTTAGGGGTGAACTTGTAAATTCACCCCATGCCTAAATAAGAGTGTGGACGGTTTATTAAGGAGTATTTGGGTATTTTAAAGGAGTATATAAGTGTTTAACACTTAGAATAATTCATTCTTCAAAAAAATCAAAACCCCAAAGTCCCTTAGAAAACCCAAAGACTCCATTGAAGTCCAACTTGAAGGATCGGCTTGGTGTGGCGTTTTGAAGGAGAATTCTTCATCAAAGTGAAGAATCATCATCCTTAAGGTATGGCTTTGATCCTTGAAACTCGTTTCATCAAGGAGCCACCTTTCGAAGATGTTTTCAAAGCTTTCTAAAGAGATTTGTCCTATTTCGGGATTTCTACCATGGGTTCTTGCATAAATGATTTCTAAACATTGAATTATGATCTAATTGATATTTTATTGACGATTTCAACATAAATTACCTATGAACCCATGTGAATTGATGAACCCTAGTTTTGACTACTTATTGGGTTACTTGATATTAAGCTTATGTTGAATTGTTGTGTAGTTTCTTATGGGCTTTCTAATGATATAAGAATTGTGTTCAATTGATATGTAATTGATATTATATTGTTAAACCTAGATTGAATTGATGTAGATTCATTGAGTTTTATGGTTATTTCTTTGAATTGTTGTTTATGGCCATGGGTAAGGGCCTTGTGATGTTGAATTGGTTGAATTGGATAAGTTTATGAGGTTTAGGTGGTGGTATGGGACGCTATCTAGACATTGCACAATAGAATTTAAAGGTATTATGTGGAGTTCCTATGTCTTGTCCAAAGACCATTATGTGATCCATTATGTGAGTGTCTTATGGGATGATTTATGTGAGTGTCTTATATGATGTATGAGTCTTAATGAACTATGTTAGTAACTATGCAAATGGTTGAGTACCTAATCTAAGTGACTTAAGCATTCCTTAGCTAAAGTATGAGGAGGACATGAAAGGATGGTCTCTTCATGTCTTATCTTTGGAAGTCTTGAGGATGACTCTAGTTAGGGAAGTTGGTTAATCTTGTTGACATGATCTAAACCATAGGAAGTCTTAAGGACGATTTAGGTAATCTTGGAGAGGTCATTGTACTATGGACATATATTCTTGATTTACTTAAGTAGGTATTTTGATAGGCTTTGGAAGGAGAATGTCTTCTAATCTAAGTGTTGGTGTGTTTAGTGAGAATGATTCTATTTAAGGTAGTCTATAGAATCTCTTGTGTGTGTGTGAAAGGGATTGTATGGGCGGTCGCTCCACACTTACTCAAGTGAGACTTAGAATCACCTTTGGTAGAGGAATCTTACATAGATGGTTAAGGTTGTTTTCTAGGTGTGTATGTGACTCATCGTAGGTAATCTTAAGGGTCGTTTAGGCACATCTAGAGAGGGTGTATGGGCGGTCTCTATTTGTGTGACTTAAGTGAATCTTAGGATGACTTTAAGTGAGGGAATTACATGCTAGGAAGACTTAAGGAGAAGGGTGAAGTGATTCACTGTAACAGTGAATTAATTCACTGTACAGTGAATGTAGCTCACTGTAAAGTGAGTCTTTAAGATGCTATCTTTGATTAATTGTTATCTTATGTGTTTCTTAATTGATTAATGATATTCTTATGTTTAAACTATGATTTCTAAATGAAAAGATGCATATTTCCAATAAAGTCCGTTTTCATGATTTTTATGCATATAGCCATACTTAGTACATGTGGTTGTACTAATTCCATGCTTTATTTTCTATCTATAGTCCTTGGTAGGTAAGGGAGCTTGGAGAAGAAGACTGGGGCATTAGAAGAATCGTCCGAGTAGAAGAGTTCAAGTATGTCCTCATTGTTTTGAGGGCATATATGTCGTTTTATGTTTCTTTTATGAAGTATTGTACAAGACTATGTTATTTCTATTTTTCATATTAAAGTACTCTTGTGTCGTAAGTTTATGAGATTGAGACTTAGTATTTCTATATGAAAGAGTTTTAAAGACTATTTTATGTTTTAGTGAAAAGTTTAAATTCCGCACTACTTTTCATTATGTATATGCGATGAATGATATGAATGAGGCTTGTCTTAGAACTCTGAGAGTTCGACGATGCCGGTCGCAATCCAAGATTGCACCCTATCTTCTAGGGTATGGTCTCGGGTTGTGACACTAAGGGTAGTATCGTAATTACCCTAAATATATAATCAATTAATTATTTATTAAGGTGGAGGGGCAAATTGGAGAGAGAGAGACGAAATGGAGCTCTTGAAGTTAAGTCTTGCTCCACCCGGGTTCGAACCTAGGTGGAAGCAATGAATATATGTGATTTTTATTTTAGCTATTGAATTAATGAAATTAATTAATAATTATTATTCATTATCTGATTTAAAATAAAATAAAAATAATATTTTTTAAAGGTTTGAAAGAGTCCTAGTTGACTAAGTCTTTATCTAAGTCTAAACTATCTTTCACGTTTAACACTCTATCACGTTCATCTCTCACGTCTCTCTATTCTCTTTCACGACTACTCTCTGCCAAAACAACTACAAGAATAGAAAAATTACTAGAGTTCTTCACACTTGAAGAACTCACACGAAAATACAAGAAAACAAGCTAAGTGAACACGTTAGGCAAAGAGAGGGTTTTTCCGTCGAAAGTTTTGTGTTGAAAACTTGGCTTGGACTTGAGTTTTGGAGAGTTTTTGGGCAGCGACTTCAAGTTTTGAACGTCAAAATAAGGTATGGGTTTTCTTCTCTCTTGGTCCCTTTCCCAAGAGACCCCTTAAGGTTCATATTATTCATTCAAAAACTAGGATTGTTTCCCCTTTTGCATGCCCCTGTCACCAGCTACCAATGAATCGTAGGTTGGGTATGATTGCTGGTAGATTTAGGTATGTTATGATTTCGTGATGAACATGATTTTGATTGTATACTTGAAATCGTAGGAAAGACAACCATGCATTCGAATGTTTGTGCTAGTGTGTGTGTATGTGCAAAATGTTACAGTGAACTCACTGTGAATGAGGCTCGATTTATGGCTTCAAGTTTGATATTGTTTTGGTTGTCATTTTACGTGTATAAATCTATGTAATCATGACGTTCATTAAAATGGAGATGGGGCTGATTTGAGTGTCAATATTTTGGCTAAACAAATCCATGAAATACCCCCCAAAAAAATAACAAACGATCCATCAATTGTCCTAAGTTTACAAGTGAAAATATTGGTAAAAATATTGGTGAAAATTAGTTAATAAGATGATAAAGTTCCAGCCAAAAATACAATTTTAGTTTAGGCTAAAGTTTAATGTAGAAATCTTGAAGTTTAATGAATTTTAAAGGAGTGAGGCCACCAGGATTCGAACCTGTGACCTCACCCATGTGGCAGTTTAAATTCGCAAAAAAAAATGGGGTTGAGGGGAATCGAAATTGGGTCTGCTGGTTGGGAAAGGAGAGAACAAGATTTAAATAAATAAATGGGAGGCGTGGGAATCGAACCCACGACCTCCAGGCAGCAAATGAAAGAAGAGAAATTAAAGAAAAGAAAATGTGAGGCGTGGGAATCGAACCCACGACCTCAAGGCTGGAAAGGAGAAGGCGAAATAATTAAGAAAATAAAGTGAGGCTGTGGAGGCTCGATCCCACAACCTCACTGCCAAAACGCCTACATTAGTGGATTTTAATTAAAAATAAAAATAGGAGGCTGTGGGGGTTCAAACCCACCACCTCACAGCCCCTAGCGAATTTAAAATTAAAATATGGAGGCTGTGGGGGTTCGAACCCACAACCTCCCAATTCCCAGCGAAAGTTAAGAATAAATAAAAGAGGTTGTGGGGGTTTGATCCCACAACCTCTTGGTTTAGGTGAAATGGGACAAGAAGACTTTAAGGAAAAATAAAAAGGGATTGTGGGGGTTCGAACCCACAACCCTTTGGCCAAATTAAGAGGAAAACTAAGGAGAAAATTAAAGATAGAATGTTGATGTTGGGGTTCGATCTAGAGTCCCAATGTCATGAAAACTAAAAATAAAATCAATGTAAAATGTAAATGTTGTCCAAGTGATTTGAACTTGGGTTCCGTTGCCCAATTTTCCGTATTGATACATAAGTTATACATGAATTAACGTTCGAGAATAATGCCACCTACTTAGATTGAAATCAAGATTTTGGCACATATACAAGATACATAAGTCTTGTACTACATAATCTTAGGAATGTATGATTCACTTAACGAACTATGAATGAAACCACATGGCTTGTATGTATAGACCCATAAGTCTAACATACGTTTAAAAGTAAGTGAACCTAAGATGTATGTAATGAAATAATGAAATGAACAATGAAATGATCAAATGAACAATGAAATGATAAAACCCTTGAAGGGTTAAGTAAGGGTGTGAAACACACTAAATGGCCAAGTGCATTGGCATATGATGAAATGAACATTCACGTAAAATGGGGTGAGTAACTATGAAGAGCAAATGTGCTAATGTTAATGAATGTGGTAACAACATGATATGAGGATAATGTAAAAGATGAGAACAATCTCAAATGAGCCTAAGTAAATGTTACCAAAACGTACTCACCTATGAGAGTGTACAGCTAATGAACAGATCAGTCTCTATGAACACTCTAATGAAAGTATTGAGATTAACACACTTAATACTAATGATGAGATGAGAAATCATCTAATGAGCTATGATGTCCTCATACTAGAAGACAGTTTCCATGACGTATGAGTTGAATGTAATGGAACTTTATACTGAGCACCGATAGACTAGCTATGATCGGTGATGCCTTCTATCGGAAAGGGCAGAGGTTCACGTAACTCTCATGAGATGAGACTGTCCGTCTTGCCGGGTATGGGTCTCCTTATATCTCTTGGTCTTCGAACCTATACTACCAATATAAGGATCTGACGGGGTTAAATTCCCATGTACGCTAGCATGTTTTGGGTCACCTTGGCCGGTTATACCATCTCTTTTCGGTGTGGTGGAGACACTGCATTTCTTGATGCTCACATGATCTATGTCGGTTAAAGTTAAAGTTCCCAATGAATGAATTTAGCCAGCCTCAAATGAAGTACATAATGAAATGAATGATACCAAAGGTGTTAGGATGGGATAATCAAGAGGTGAGCTAGACTCAGGTAATGACACTAGGTTATTCTTTATCATTGCACAGCAAACCCGATGAAAGTCTTAAACTGCACCCTAGGTATAGCTGGTGTTCACACTGGCCTATGAACGAAATGAAATGAAGTACGTATGAATGAATGAAGCAGACTCTGTGTTTGCTAATGAAGACTCCCTAGTTGAGGTCCCATATGTTGAGCCCTCATTTTGGAAAGTATTAATGTCAAGTCTATGATTCCAAGGTCTCATGGCATATGAATGAATGTTATAAGAGATGTTGTGTGTTGTATGCTATATGATATGTGCTATGTGTAAGATGTTTTGTGTTGTGTGAAATATGATAATTATGATGATGCATGTTACTCTCATGGCATGACTTTCCTAATCCAAATTTGGAAAGCTCATTGACTTTTCTAATCCAAATATGGAAAGCTCACTGACTTTCCTAATCCAAATTTGGAAGGTTCACTAACTTTTCTAATCTCAATTTGGCAAGTCCACTAACTTGACTTTCTATAATCATGTTGTTAGGAAATAGCTATCCTTTCTCATGCATGTACTTGGTGTGTGCTCCCATATACCCATACTTAGTACAAGTGTGTACTAACCCTATACAACTCTACAATTTTAGGTGCAGGTGCAGGTGGACGCTAGAGCTACAGGTTGACGCTGAAGCTATCCGGACGTCGAGCATTTATCCGGACTTGGTAGGCCCTCATGCTTTCGAGGATGCTGTCATTTATATTCTAGCTTAGTTTTAGAGTTGAGGTAGTGGAGCATGTTCCACTACCGTTTCTTTCTTGTTTTATTCAGACATTGTATTGGTGCCATTTTGGCAAGTACATCTTTATTACTATTTTATACTATTTCTTTCATTTGATGATCTTAATATTAGATGGTTGATGGTGAACAATCATGTAATAATGAGAATGTTTAATAAGTGTGTGAAGAAACAAAAAATTTCAAATTTTCCGCTAAAATTAACCTAGATTAAGTAAGAATGACGTAAGAAGGCTTGTCTGCGACCTCTGAGAGGTCAACGACGCCGGTCTCGTCTGGGGTCTAGATTCTGGTTGTGACAAAGTTGGTATCAGAGCACTATGTTAAATTCCGAGAATAATGAGTTCACATCAACCACATTGAGTAGTTTCTAAGTCATGGTAGTGAAGTGCACCACTATCCTGAATTAGAGACTGCATAATGCGTAGGACAATTTCCCTTCTTCTGATCTTATCGTGCTTTTCCTAATGTCTGATTTCTTGGTGTTATGAGCGTGTCTAACATCAATTCTTATTGTTTTAGAGAATGAATACTAGGAGGAACGTTGGTCAGAGGAGAGGAGGAGCAGCTGCTGGGAACAATCAGGTTCCACCCCAGGCTCCAGCTGAAGGAGTGGCTATGCCAGTTAACCCAGCTGGGTTGACTGATGCTGAGGTGAGGGCATCTCTGGCCCAGATGGCACAGGCCATTACTATGCAGGCCCAGGCTATGACTGCCCAGGTCAACCGGCAGGATGTTCAGAGGGAGAACCCACTGGTTCGTAGCATATCTGACAGGCTGAGAGACTTCACGAGGATGAATCCTCCTATTTTCATAGGGTCTAGGACTTCAAAGGACCCCTAGGAGTTTGTGGACGAGGTGCATAAGATTTTGGTGGCTATGGGGCCACAAATACTGAGAAGGCTGAGCTGGCTTCCTATCAGCTCAAGGATGTTGCACAAACTTGGTGCAAGATGTGGCATGATAGCCGAGCTTTGGGCGGAGTTCCAATCACTTGGGAGCTGTTTAACACAGCCTTTCTGGAGAGATTCTTTCCCAGGGAGATGAGGGAGGCAAAGGTTGAGGAGTTTATCAACCTTAAGCAGGGATCTATGACAGTCAGGGAGTATTCCCTGAAGTTTGTTAAACTATCTAGGTATGTTACTTTCCTTAGTATCTAACAGCAAGGATGAGATGAGTACTGAAGTTTGTTAAATTATCCAGGTATGTTGCTTCCCTTGTATCTAACAGCAGCGATAAGATGAGTTGGTTCCTCACAGGAATCAATGGAGATCTGGAGAAGGAGTGTCGGTCTGCGATGCTCCATGATAATATGGACCTCTCCAGGTTGATGGTGCATGTCCAGCAGGTAGAGGACAGCCGCAAAAAGAGGGGTATTCGTGATGCTAGGAGGCCTAAGCCTCAAGATCAGGCAGGTCCCAGCCATGGAGGCCACATAAACAATTTTGGCGTCCGTGAGCAGCCCAGGTTCAAGAAGGGGCAACAGAGTTCTGGGAACTCTAACTCTTAGAGGAGTACAGCACCTAGAGGAGGCAGACCTGAGCCTAAGAGGGGCAATGGAGGTGAGATACAGCGTCCTAAGAAGAAATGTGCTAAGTGGCCGAGCTCACAGTAGAGAGTGCAGACAGGGCACTAATGCCTGCTTCGGTTGCGGTAAGAGTGGGCACATGGTTAGAGACTGCCCACAGAACAGAGGTCAGACTGGAGGTAATGCTCAGCCTAGGCCTAATCCACAGGGTGCAGCAGCAGCCGAGCCTCCTAAGAGGAATAGGTTTTATGCCATGAAGGGCAGAGAGGAGCAGGAGAAGTCCGCTGATGTGGTCACAGGTATGCTGCAAGTATTCTCAACTTCTGTTTATGCTTTACTTGATCTAAGGTCTACGCTTTCCTTTGTAACTCCTTTTCTTGCTCTCACTTTTGAGATATTGCCTGAAGTTCTACATGATCCTATAGTGGTTAGTACACCTTTAGGAGAGAATTTAAGATCTGATAGAGTATACAAGGATTGCCCAATAGTTGTAAGTGGTAAGACTATGTGTGCAGACTTAGTTGAGTTACCCATGTATGATTTTGATGTTATTCTTGGCATGGACTGGCTTCACAGTTGTTATGCTTGTTTGGACTATCGTAGTAAAGTGGTGAGATTTTGTTTCCCTGATGAAGAGGAGCTAGTCTGGGAGGGGTACAACTCGAGTCATCCTAACCTCTTGATTTCGAACCTTAAGGGAAATAAAATGATGTCCAAGGGGTTGTTGTGTCATCTTGTGAGTGTTAATGATTTAGATCATGACATTCCTTCCATAGACTCAGTACCTGTAGTGAATGAGTTCCGAGATGTATTTCCTGATGATTTGCCTGGAGTCCCTCCCACTCAAGAGATTGATTTTGGTATCGACTTAGAACCCGATACTAAACCAATTTCAATTCCTCCTTACAGAATGGCTCCAGCTGAACTCAAAGAGTTGAAGCTGCAGTTAAAACATCTCACTGACAAGGGTTTCATTCAGCCGAACATATCCCCTTGGGGCACTCCAGTGTTGTTTGTGAAAAAGAAGGATGGAACCCTTAGAATGTGTATCGATTATCGGCAGCTCAACAAAGTGACTATAAAGAATAAGTATCCACTTCCCAGAATAGATGATTTGTTCGATCAGCTCCAAGTGTCTAATTTCTTCTCTAAGATTGATATTCGTTCAGGGTATCATCAACTTAGGGTTAGGGATGGAGATATCCCAAAGACAACCTTTCGTACCCGTTATGGTCATTATGAGTTCTTGGTCATGTCATTTGGTCTTAAAAATGCACCTGCTATATTTATGGACCTCATGAACCGAGTTTTCCGTGAATACCTTGACTCTTTGGTCATAGTATTCATTGATGACATTCTCATCTACTATAGAACCAAGGAAGAGCATGAACAACATTTGAGACTAACGTTGCACGTACTTAGACAACATCAGTTGTACGCCAAATTCAATAAGTGTGAATTTTGTCTTAGATTAAAGACCTTCCTGGGTCATGTTGTGTCCGATCAGGGCATGGAGGTGGATCCCAGGAAGACTGAGTCTGTGAAGAACTGGCCAAAGCCTCTTACTCCAACTGACATCCGTAGCTTTTTGGGATTGGCTGGTTACTACCGCAGGTTTGTGAAGGGTTTTTTTTCCATTGCTGCCCTACTGACAGCTTTGACTAAGAAGAAAGCCAAGATTGAATGGACGGAGACTTGTGAGAGGAGTTTCCAGGAGCTCAAGGACAGACTCACTTCAGCCCCGGTGCTTACTTTGCCTAAGTGTGGTGAGAATTACACTGTTTACTATGATGCATCTAGGGTTGGTTTGGGTTGTGTTCTTATGCAGGTTTGTAAGGTAATAGCCTATGCGTCCAAACAACTCAAGGTTCATGAGAAGAATTATCCCACTCATGACCTAGAGTTAGCAACTGTGGTGTTTGCACTGAAGCTGTGGAGGCACTAATTGTATGGAGTACATGTGGATGTGTTCACAGACCACAAGAATCTCCAGTACGTGTTCACACAGAGGGAGTTGAATCTACATCAGCGGAGATGGTTGGAGCTGTTGAAGGATTATGACATGAATGTTCACTACCATCCAGGTAAGGCTCATGTTGTAGCTGATGCTTTGAGAAGGATGAGCATGGGAAGTACAACCCACGTTAAGGATGAGAAGAAGGAGTTGGTGAAAGATGTACACAGACTGGCCAGACTGGGTGTGCAGTTGGTTGACTCTACTAGTGGGGGTGTTTCAGTTCATCCTAGTTCTGAATCATCCTTGGTAATTGAAGTCAAACAGGGTCAGCATCTAGATCTTGTGTTAATGGAGCTGAAGGACTCAGTGTTGATAAAGATGAATGAGTCTTTCGCTTTTGGAGGTGATGGCATACTTAGGTATCAGGACAGGCTGTGTGTACCAGATGTGGATGATTTGCGGACTAGAATTGTTGCAGAGGCCCATGGTTCCAGATATTCCATACATCCAGGTTCCACCAAGATGTATCATGATCTTAAGCAGGTTTATTGGTGGGATGGCATGAAGAAGGACATTGCAGAATATGTGGCCAAGTGTCCTAATTGTCAGCAGGTTAAGGCAAAGCATCTTAAGCCTGGCGGTCTGACTCAGAGTATTGAGGTTCCGGCTTGGAAGTGGGAGGCCATTAATATGGACTTCGTGGTTGGTATTCCGAGGACTAGGAGGCAGCATGACTCCATATGGGTTATTGTGGACAGATTGACTAAATCTGCTCACTTTATCCCTGTGAAGTCTACTTACAGAGCCGAGGATTATGCGAGACTCTTTATTGATGAGATTGTGAGATGGCATGGGATTCCTTTGTCTATCATTTCAGATAGAGGAGCTCAGTTTACTGTACATTTCTGGAGATCTTTCCAGAAGAGCTTGGGCACGCAGGTAAAGCTTAGCACTGCCTTTCATCCTCAGACAGATGGCAGGCAGAGTGCACTATTCAGACATTGGAGGACAGGTTGAGAGCGTGTGTGATTGACTTCAGAGGTAGGTAGGATGATAATCTGCCTTTGATAGAGTTCTCGTATAATAATAGCTATCACTCCAGCATTGAGATGGCATCGTTTGAGGCACTGTATGGTAGGAGGTGTAGATCTCCAGTTGGGTGGTTCGAGGTTGGAGAGTCATCCATTTTGGGTCCAGAGATCAGTCATGAGGCCTTAGAGAAGGTCAGAGTGATTAGGGACAGGTTGGATACTGCTTACAGTCGGCAAAAGTCATATGTAAATAACAAGAAACGGCCCTTAGAGTTTGATGTTGGTGGCCAGGTCTATCTGAAGATATCACCTATGAAGGGGGTGATGAGGTTTGGCAGGAAGGGGAAGTTAAGTCCGAGGTATGTTGGGCCATATGAGATCCTACATCGTGTGGGTGAGGTGGCCTATGAGTTAGCATTGCCTGCGGAGAAGTGCCTAGGTGATCCAGTCTTTCATGTCTCTATGTTGAAGAAGTGCCTAGGTGATCCAGCATCGATTCTACCTGTGGAAGGTTTGGGGCTTGATGAAGACTTGTCTTATGAGGAGGTACCTGTTCAGATCTTAGACAGACAGGTCAAGCGGCTGAGGAACAAGGAGATTGCCACAGTGAAGGTATTGTGGAGAAATCATCTTGTTGAGGGTGCTACGTGAGAGGCTGAGGCCGACATGAGATCCCGCTACCCTAATCTTTTCAGCTCTTGAGGTTAGACTTCCTACTCTTAAGTCTATGCTTCCTTATCTCTTCGTATTTTGTTGCTATTGCTTGACTGTGCATAGTGATTACGTTATGATCTGACTGCCATTACGATATAGAATGTTCCTAAGGGGGGGATAATGTAACAACCCTAAAAATGAATAAGATAAGAAATGCTAATGTGTCAAGTAGGACTATGATTAGACCAGGGTTCACACGGATTGATGCGCGTAGTACCAGACCTCAGAACCCTTTCTACAGCCAAGCCAACTAACTTGGGGAGTTAGTTGAGCTTGGAAAGGTTGGGACCAACCATGTAGGGCTCTCGAATACGAAGATTTAATCGAAGGAGTCTTTACCGGACTTAAAAAGAGGAAATCTTAAGTTTAGAGGGTCTAGGGGTAAAATGGTCTTTTACCTAGCTAAAGGTAATATCATAATTACCCTAAATATATAATTAATTAATTATTTAATAAGGTGGAGGGGCAAACTGGATAGAGAGAGACGAAATGGAGCTCTTGAAGTTAAGTCTTGCTCCACACGGGTTCGAACCTAGGTGGAAGCAATGAATTTATGTGATTATTTTAGCTATTAAATTAATGAAATTAATTAATAATTATTATTCATTAGCTGATTTAAAATAAAATATAAATCAGATTTTTTAAAGGTTTGAAAGAGTCCTAGTTGACTAAGTCTTTACTTAAGTATAAACTATCTTTCACGCTTAACACTCTATCACGTTCATCTCTCACATTTATCCATTCTCTTTCACGACTACTCTCTGCCAAAACAACTACAAGAACAGAAAAATTACTAGAGTTCTTCACACTTGAAGAACTGACACAAAAATATAAGAAAACAAGCTAAGTGAACACGTTAGGCAAAGAGAGGGTTTTTCCGTCGAAAGTTTTGTGTTGAAAGCTTGGCTTGGACGTGAGTTTTGGAGAGTCTTTAGGCAGAAACTTCAAGTTTTGAACGTCAAAATAAGGTATGGGTTTTATTCTCTCTTGGTCCCTTTCCCAAGAGACCCCTTAAGGTTCATATTGTTCATTCGAAAACTGGGATTGTTTCCCCTTTTGCATGCCCCTGTCACTAGCTCCCAATGAATCGTAGGTTGGGTATGATTGCTGGTAGATTTAGGTATGTTACGATTTCGTGATGAACATGATTTTGATTGTATACTTGAAATCGTAGGAAAGACAACCATGCATTCGAACTTTTGTGCAAGTGTGTGTGTATGTGCAAAATGTTATAGTGAACTCACTGTGAATGAGGCTCGATTTATGGCTTCAAGTTTGATATTGTTTTGGTTGTCATTTTACGTGTGTAAATCTATGTAATCATGACGTTCATTAAAATGGAGATGGGGCTGATTTGAGTGTCAATATTTTGGCAAAACGAATCCATGAAATACCCTCCAAAAAAATAAAAACGATCCATGAATTGTCCTAAGTTTTCAAGTAAAAATATTGGTAAAAATATTGGTGAAAATAAGTTAATAAGATGATAAAGTTCCAGCCAAAAATACAATTTTAGTTTAGGCTAAAGTTTAATGAAGAAATCTGGAAATTTAACGAATTTTAAAGGGGTGAGGCCACCAGGATTCGAACCTGTGACCTCACCCGTGTGGCAGTTTAAATTTGCCAAAAAAAAATGGGGTTGAGGGGAATCAAAATTGGGTCTGCTGGTTGGGAAAGGAAAGAGCAAGATTTAAATAAATAAATGGGAGGTGTGGGAATCGAACCCACGACCTCCAGGCAGCGAATGAAAGAAGAGAAATTAAAGAAAAGAAAATGTGAGGCGTGGGAATCGAACCCACGACCTCAAGGCTGGAAATGAGAAGGAGAAATAATTAAGAAAATAAAGTGAGGCTGTGGGGGCTCGATCCCACAACCTCACTGCCAAAACGCCTACATTAGTGGATTTTAATTAAAAATAAAAATAGGAGGATGTGGGGGTTTGAACCCACCACCTCACAGCCCCTAGCGAATTTAAAATTAAAATATGGAGGCTGTGGGGGTTCGAACCCACAACCTCCCAATTCCCAGCGAAAGTTAACAATAAATAAAAGAGGTTGTGGGGGGTTTTGATCCCACAACCTCTTGGTTTAGGCGAAATGGGACAAGAAGACTTTAAGGAAAAATAAAAAGGGGTTGTGGGGGTTCGAACCCACAACCCTTCGGCCAAATTAAGAGGAAAACTAAGGAGAAAATTAAAGATAGAATGTTGATGTTGGGGTTTGATCTAGAGTCCCAATGTCATGAAAACTAAAAATAAAATCAATGTAAAATGTAAATGTTGTCCAAGTGATTCGAACATGGGTTTCCTTGCCCAATTTTCCGTATTGATACATAAGTCATACATGAATTAAACGTTCGAGAATAATGCCACCTACTTAGATTGAAATTAAGATTTTGGCACATATACAAGATACATAAGTCTTGTACTACATAATCTTAGGAATGTATGATTCACTTAACGAACTATGAATGAAGCCACATGGCTTGTATGTATAGACCTATAAGTCTAACATACGTTTAAAAGTAAGTGAACCTAAGATGTATGTAATGAAATGAACAATGAAATGATGAAATGAACAATGAAATGATGAAACCCTAGAAGGGTTAAGTAAGGGTGTGAAACACACTAAATGGCCAAGTGCATTGGCATACGATGAAATGAACATTCACGTAAAATGGAGTGAGTAATTACGAAAAGCAAATGTGCTAATGTTAATGAATGTGGTAACAACATGATATGAGGCTAATGTAAAAGATGAGAACAATCTCCAATGAGCCTAAGTAAATGTTACCAAAACGTACTCACCTATGAGAGTGTACAGCTAATGAAGAGATCAGTCTCTATGAACACTCTAATGAAAGTATTGAGATTAACACACTTAATACTAATGATGAGATGAGAAATCATCTAATGAGCTTTGATGTCCTCATACTAGAAGCCAGCTTCCATGACGTATGAGTTGAATGTAATGGAACTTTCTACTGAGCACCGATAGACTAGCGATGAGCGGTGATGCCTTCTTTCGGGAAGGGCGGAGGTTCACGTAACTCTCATGAGATGAGACTATCCGGCTTGCCGGGTATGGGTATCTTTATATCTTCTGGTCTTCGAACCTATATAGACAACATAGGGATCTGGCTGGGTTAAATTCCCATGTACGCTAGCATGTTTTGGGTCACCTTGGCCGGTGATTCCACCTCTTTTCGGTGTGGGGGAGACACTGGATTTCATGATGCTCACATGATTTATGTCGGTTAAAGTTAAAGTTCCCAATGAATGAATGAGGCCAGCCTCAAATGAAGTACATAATGAAATGAATGATACAAAGGTGTTATGATGGGATAATCAAGAGGTGAGCTAGACTCAGGTAATGACACTAAGTTATTCTTGATCATTGCACAGCAAACCAGATGAAAGTCTTAAACTGCACCCTAGGTATAACTGGTGTTCACACTGGCCTATGAACGAAATGAAATGAAGTACGTATGAATGAATGAAGCAGACTCTGTGATTGCTAATGAAGACTCCCTAGTTGAGGTCGCATATGTCGAGCCCTCATTTTGGAAAGTCTTAATGTCAAGTCTATGATTCCAAGGTCTCATGGCATATGAATGAATGTTATAAAAGATGTTGTGTGTTGTATGCTATATGATATGTGCTATGTGTAAGATGTTATGTTCTTTGTGCAATATGATAATTATGATGATGCATATTACTCTCATGACATGACTTTCCTAATCCAAATTTGGAAAGCTCATTGACTTTCCTAATCCAAATTTGGAAAGCTCACTGACTTTCCTAATCCAAATTTGGAAGGTTCACTAACTTTCCTAATCTCAATTTGGCAAGTCCACAGACTTGACTTTCTATAATCATGTTGTTAGGAAAGAGCTATCATTTCTCATGGATGTCCTTGGTGTGTGCTTTCATATACCCATACTTAGTGCAAGCGTGTACTAACCCTATAGAACTCTACAATTTTAGGTGCAGGTGCAGGTGGACGCTAGAGCTACAGGTTGACGCTGAAGCTATCCGGACGTCGAGCATTCATCAGGACTTGGTAGACCCTCACGCTTTCGAAGATGCTGCCATTTATATTCTAGCTTAGTATTAGAATTGAGATACTGGAGCATGTTTCACTAGCGTTTCTTTCCTGTTTTATTCAGACATTGTATTGGTGCCATTTTGGCAAGTACATCTTTATTACTATATTATATTATTTCTTTCATTTGATGATCTTAATATTAAATGGTTGATGCTGAACAATTATATAATAATGAGAATGTTTAATAAGTATGTTGAGAAACAAAAAGTTTTAAATTTTCCGCTAAAATTAACCTAGATGAAGTAAGAATGACGTAAGTAGGCTTGTCTGCGACCTCTGAGAGGTCAACAACGCCGGTCTCATCTGTGGTCTAGATTCCGGTCGTGACACGCACGATCAGAATTATGAAGGAAGGTAATTTTCCTAAATGTCCAAGAAGCCCCCTAATTATAAATATGGCGCGCAACACATTCATAACTAAGGCTCTACTAGACACGGATTTGTAGAATCCCTAGAACGAACCGCTTTGATACCACTTTTGTCGCACCCCAACCCTAAGTGAGGCCCACAAGTACCCTATGAACACATGCTTTACAAGTAATATATGATAAGAAAGTAAACTACTATGAAGATTACTGATGAAAATCTTTATATACTGTCACGACCCGGATTCTGAAATCCGAATCGCAACCGGCGTCGTTAACCTCTCAGAGGTCGCAGACAAGCCTCTTCTTAGCTTTCATCACAATCATATAGTTAAATTTGTGGAAAATTTAGAACTGTTATAGCATAATGAAGTATACATATACTTCATATAATTACTACATAGATTGATATTTTAATAAGCTCAAACTAAAAAACCATCTACAATCGATTAAACAATTCAAATGGAATAATCAATATATATCGTAATAGTTTGCCAAAACGGCCTTAATACAAAGCTTTGAATAAAATATCTGAAATGAAATGCTAGGGACAACATCCACTAGCTATGTCTAAAGTACTAAGCTAGAAAGATAAATGTAGCATCCTCGAACTCAAGAGGACCTACCAAAGTCTAGAGATCGCTAATCCAAACCGCTTCAATGAGTCTTCAACCTTCTCTCTGACCTGCACCTATAAAAATAGTAATAGTATAGGGTTAGTACACACATGTACTAAGTATGGGTGTATGCACACATATACATAAGGACAAAGCATGATCAAGGAAAGCTCTTCCTATAACAACATGCCATTTCTGGAAAGTGAAGTCACTAGACTTTCTTAATTCGTTATTTGTAATTCATGGTGTGAATATGATGTATTTTAATGCATTCAAAACACACAACTCATTTTTTATATGAACATAAGAACTTGGAATCATAAACATAATTTTAGAACAACTCGAACAAAAAATTATAAATTTGCTCCCTCTAGGCCGAGAGCACTATTTTCCATACTTAGTTTATTTTTCAGTCTTTTCTTCTTTTTGTTGTCTAGTTCAAAGATCTCCTTTCATCCTATATTTTACTTACGTCTGAAATGATTCATTTTAGTCCCATACCTACAATGAATCAAGTAAGTAATCCAAAAGAATAGGGAAATGATTTAACTACAATTGGGCATGAAATCTTAATAAGCCATTCTTTATTGGTTATGCCTATTATTTGATCCTTTGCATAATATAATAAGTCATTATAAGCCAACCTCATTTGGCTTTGATCATTTTCATAATATAAGAAGTCATTGCCCATTACTTGATGAAAACTTCATTCTTATCAAACACTGACGATTGACATTCTTAAACTCTTGCTTCCTTAGTTCACTTTGAACTTACATCTCTTCTTCTTTCTTTCTTACTTTCTTATAGAAGTCTTTAGCATTGAGATCATGTGAAATGACATGAAATCCAGCGTCTTTCTCACACCTAAAGAGGTGGTTCACCGATCAAGGTAAACCTATATCATTTGAGTTAACATGAAATCTAGTGTCTGCCCCACACCAAAAAGGGTTGGTTCACCGGCTAAAGTGAAACCAAGTCCAGTGTCTTTCCCACACCGAAAAGAGGTGGTTCACAGCTAAAGTGAAACCAAGAACTTTCTTTAAGCATTAACTGACATAGATCATGTGAGCTAAACATCAAATCCAGTATCAGCCCCACACTGAAAAGAGGTTGTTTCACCGGCCAAAGTGAAACCGAATCTACCTAGCTCTCTTAGGTGGAATCCACTGGCTAGTTCCCATGCTGGGAACATAGTTCGAATACTAGGATTTTTTCGGAGACTCCTATCCACCTTGGTGGAGCCTCATCTCATGAGAGTTACATGTGCTTCCACAAGCTCATTGCTAGTCTATCGGTGCTATGCTCAATTTCTTTTACTTCATAACTTTTAGAGTTCACTCTGTAACGTTCCGGAAAATCATATGTCTAATGAAGATCCCAGTATGCCCTTAGGATAGCCTATTAGGGGTACATAGGCACCCCAATGCCCAATATTGAGAAATATTGGGCATAGTTTAGAAACATTGGCTAAGGGATATTAGCCAATTTTCTATATACGAATAAGAAATATACTTTTTGGGTTGTCATACCCCAATCCAAGATTGATGTTCAATAAATGTACCTGCAATGAAGACCCTAAGCTAAATTAAATGACATCTCAACAAAACATATGAAGTACTAGGCATCCAAGTGTCAAGCCTAGCACCATAGCACATGACCATTTAAAATGATCATGTAAATTAAGCAGTGCCCAAGGACATGGTGAGGGTCCTTGGGACAATAAGTAAACATTCCCAAATGAACCAAAAATAATAGTTAGTTAGAAAATTACAACCAACCCATGTGCAAACACATGTGCAAGACATGTGAAGAAGTGGCCAATGAGGGGAAATTCGGTTAGGGTAGTTAGGGGGGGAAAACGTGCAAAAGGGACCCCTCCATGTGGGGACTAACTTCCTAACTAATTCTAGACTCTAACCTACATCCATAAATAGCTAACTAACCTAGGACCAAACGAAATAAACTAATTAGTGCACCCGACAACCTAGGACCAAAATCGGGTTTACACTAACCTAGTACTAGTTAAAGAGACAATCTAGTACCTAACCTAGGATGGTCCAAAAGGTTAGTTATGGTCCTAACAACTTAGGGGTACTTTAGTAATTCCCCTAGGTTACCTAATTAATTAATTTGACAAATTAAATAATTAATTTAAAAGGGCTAAAACCGAAACTAAAAAGGAAATTTTCAGATTTCGGTTAAGACAAGAAAGGGACAACCTAGTACCTAACCTAGGATGATCCAAAGAGTTAGTTAAGATCATAACGACTTGAGGGTACTTTATTAATTACACTTGGATACTTAATTAATTAATTTAGCAACTTAATTAATTAATTTAAACGGGCAAAACCGAAATCACAAAGCAATTTCCAGATTTCGGTTAAAACAAGAAAAAGACAACCTAGTACATAACCTAGGATGGTTCAAAGGATTGGTTATGGTCCTAACGACTTAAGGGTACTTTAGTAATTACCTTAGGTCACCTAATTAATTAAATTAGAAATTTAATTAATTAGTTTAAATGATCAAAACGAAATTCTTACACTAACCTAGTACAACTCAAGAAACATCCTAGTACTTAACCTAGGATGGTCCAAAAGGGTTAATTTTGGTTCAAATGACTTAGGGGTACTTTAGTACTTACCCTAGGTACCTAAATTAATTAAATGAAGGACTTAATTAATTAATATAAAGTCAAAATGTTGACCAAAACCATAGTCAATACCAATTTCCAGATTTAACTAGGTGTTATGTTCTCCTATATTTAGTCAACTTAGGAGGGGCTTTTTGGTAATTGGTTAATTAGTTTATTAAATTAACTTATTAAACCTAAGTTTTATAATTCAAGATAAGTTCTTAAACATAAGAATCACGTTCAAACTAATAGAAAAGGCGACGCAAAAAAAGCAAGCAACGAACGAAAGAAAAACAAAAACTTTATCGATTTCTCTAGGGCGATTTCAAGGTTTCTTCAAGGTTTCGTTCAAGGTGGTCTTCGTAGATTAAGTTCTACATAAGGTATGGGTTTCTCTCCTGGAATTCTTTCTCCAAGAGTATTTTCCTTCGAATGATTCACAAGATCTTGAAAACTAGGGTTGTTCCCGTTCTCGTCGAACTCCTTTCCCTAGTATCCTTGTTACGATTTCAATGTTGAATAGGTTAGAAATCATGTTATTGGTATGTCGTGCTGGCTGATCTTAACGTGTATGATTTTTGATTAATAATGATTGAATGAACCTATTAATTGGACTTGTTTGATGCTAAGTGTTATTACGTGAATTAAAAGAATGATACTATGTTAACGATATGTCCGAAAATGTTATGTATGAAGGTGTTACAGTCTGTTGTGCACTCTTGCTATTAATATGGCGTTATGAAGATGATATATTCATCAAATGATAATATGATGCTGTCCAAGATGTTTAAAAACGTTATGCCTAAAGTTATGTTATAAGGTTGGCTAAAAAGATCTCCATGAAATCATAATTTGAGTTATTGTTGGCTTATGCCAATAAAATGGCTAACAATACATTGTCCAAAAGGGATGCATGCAAATGGCTATAATGTTATGATTAATAATTGAATTGGCTAATGAATAAAGGTATAATAATGTAAGCATGAATGAATATAACTTTGGCTTATGCCAACAAAGAAGTTATGAAGCCTATAGCCAATTGCTTATGCCAATACTAATCTTATGCCAATAAATTGGCTGACACTACATTGTCAAACAAGTTGTAGGGAATTGGCTATAATATTATATTAAATAGCTAAAAGATTGGCTAATGTATAATGTATAAAAACTTAAGCATGTTGAAGATGAAAATTGGCTTATGACAACAAATATGGTTATGAAATCTATGCCCAATTGTTTATGCCAATAAAATGGCTAACGATACATTGTCTAAAAGTGATGCATGTAAATTGCTATAATATTATGTTAAATAATTAAAAGATTGGCTAATGGATCATACATATTAAATTAAATATGAACACACTTAAAATTGGCACATGCCAACAAAAATTGTTATGTAGTTTAATATTGAAAGGTTGAGGCCAATACTAATCATATGCCAATCTTATGTAGTTAGAATATCAAATGATAATATAAGCACTTCTAAGCTAATTCAATGAACCCATAACCAAGGTCATGCCACTCATCGGGACAACTCCCAACATGCTCTAAAAGAATAACATATGAACTCATGAAACTCATTGAATGAAGTGCTCATCGTCCATAAACGATGATATGAATCTACTACACTAAAGTAAAGAAGTAACGTGAGTTATAACATAATTAAAGGGGTCTAAATTAAGTAAGTGACCAGAATGGGGTGTTAAAGGTAGTGAGACAAGTCTTACTTACACCAAAGCTAATTTGTTAAAAGAATACTCACGAATGAAGGTGTTAGAATGTGTGAGACTAGTCTTATTAACACCTAAGGATGATATGTAAGGACAATTCACATTCATAAATGTAAAGTAAGGATGATATGTAAGGACAATTCACATTCGTCAATGTAAAGTAAGGATGATATGTAAGGGCAATTCACATTCATCAATGTAAAGTAAGGATGATATGTAAGGACAATTCACATTCATCAATATAAAGTAATGATGATATGTAAGGACAATTCACATTCATCAATGTAAAGTAAGGATGATATGTAAGGATAATTTACATTTCATCAATGTAAAGTAAGGATGACAAGTCATCAAAAGAGTAAATAAGTCTCAATCATACTCTATATGTAAGTGTAAGGACAATGCACACTTAATACTAATAATGAGATGAGAAATCATCTAATGAGATATGATGTCCTCATGCTAGAAGCCAGCTTCCATGATGGATGAGTTGAATGTAATGGAACTTTATACTGAGCACCGATAGGCTAGCTATGAGCGGTGATGCCTTCCTTCGGGAAGGGCGGAGGTTCACGTAACTCTCATGAGATGAGACTGTTTGGCATGCCGGGTATGGGTCTCCTTATATCTCCTAGTCTTTGAACCTATACTGCCATTATAGGGATCTAGCAGGGTTCAATTCCCTATATACGCTAGCATGTTTTGGTTTCACCTTGGCCAGTGACTCCACCTCTTTTCGGTGTGGGGAAGACACCGGATTTCATGATGCTCACATGATCTATGTCGGTTAAGGTTGGAGTTCCTCAAAGTATGAAAGATAATGAAATGAACGATACCGAAGGTGTTTGTGCAAGACAATCAGGAGGTGAAATCAGATTCAAGTAATGACATTAGGTCATTCTTGGTCATTGCACTTCATGATCCCGATGAGAGTCTTAAACTTCATCCTAGGTATAGCTGGTGTTTACATCAGCCTACGAATGAATGAAATGAATAATGTGAAGTACGAATGAACGAATGAAGCAGACTTTGTGTTTACTAAAGAAGTCCCTCAGGTTGAGGTCCCATATGTTGGATCCTCACTTGAGATGTCTTAATGCTATATCAACGATTCCAAGGCCTCGTGCATATGAAATTTACAATATATAAAACATGAAAGTAATGAAATCAATGGAATAACCAATACAGAATGGCTTATGAAATGTAATGAATACTTGATGTAATGAATAACTTGTTGTAAGGATAGTCAAATCGTGTCCAATAAAGTTTACAATAAGTAAAGGGAATAACTAATAATGAATCCTCATGTTATGAAAATGATAAAGCCAAATAAATTGGCTTATAATGATTTTATATAATTGGCAAAAGATATTATCCAAATAAGATTGGCTTATAATGACTTCTTACATTAGGCCAATAATACAATAATAGGAATAGTCACTAAAGATTGGTTTGTAAAGAATTCATGCCCAAAGTAAGCAAGATCATAAGCTTTAATGATATTCCCCAAGATCTATGCACATTATGCAATCAACTAAAGAATGAGTATAGTCAATAAGTATTTACTTATAAATAGATTCATGCCCCAAATTGTAGTTAAGTCATTTCCTTAATCTCTTGAATTACTTACTTGATTCATTGTGGGTATGGGACTACAATGAATCATTGCACTTGTAAGTAAAACATAGTACCAAAGGAGTTATTGAACTACACAACAAGAAGAAGAAAAAGACTGAAAAATAATCTAAGTGTACAAAGAGGAGCTCTCGGGTTTGGAGGATCAAAAATTTAAATCTTCGCCCGAGTGGTTCTAAAATTATGTTGATGATAATAATGTCTTGTAATCATATAGAAAATGAGTTGTGTGCTTTGAATTCATTAAAATACATCATATTCATACCACAATTCACAACTAACGAATTAAGGAAGTCTAATGACTAGACTTTCCAGAAATGGCATGTTGCTTAGGAAGAGCTTTCATTGATCATGCATAGCTTTATGTGTATGTGTGCATACACCCATACTTAGTACAAGTGGTGTACTAACCCCCTACTATTTACTATTTTTATAGGTGCAGGTCAAAGGACAGGTTGACGACACTTGCAGCGGTTTGGACTTCAGCGTTTCTCCAAACCAATTGGTAGGTCCTCATGATTTCGAGGATGCTACAGATTTAGTCTAGCCTTAGTTTTAGACATAGCTAGAGGATGTTGTCCCTAGAGTGTCTTTCTTGCCTTCATTTCGAAGCTTTGTAATAAGGCCGTGTTTGGCAAACTATTTATGATATATTCATCTTCAGTTTCGAATTGATTCTTTATGATAGATGGTTGTTCTCTTATGTTGAGCTTAGTATATGATGTATCTAGTTAATAATTATATGAAGTCTATGTATACTTCATACATATAAAAAGTTTTAAATTTTCCGCAAATTTAACTAGATGAATGTGATGAATGCAAGATGAGGCTTGTCTGCGACCTCTGAGAGGTCAATAACGCCGGTTGCGATCCGGATTCCAAAATCCGGGTCGTGACAGACTCAAACATCATTGAAGCTTGCTTCTAGTTATGAGGTTTACTTACTCTGTGGATAACTTGTCATCCCTTTCTTCACTTGATGAAATGTGAATTAACCTTACATTATCATCTTGGTGTTAATGAGACTCGTCTAACACTTTCTAACACCCTCTTATGTGAGTATCTTTAACATAGTTGTCTTAGGTATAAGTGAGACTTGTCTCACTTACTTTAACACCCTATTTTGGTCACTTTCATAACTCTTAAACTTTTAATTACGTTATCACTCACTTTATCTTGTTCAATGTCATTTGCTAGCTTTATACCATTCTTTATGAACGTTATGAACTTTGTTCAATGTACTTACTATATTCATAGTTCATTTTGATAGGGTATGTTGGGACTTGTCCCAATGGTTGGTATACCTTTGGTTATGAATTCATTTAGTTACATTGGTCATGCTTGATTTGGTTTAACTTAGTCATTAGCCAATTCCATATCATATTTTGGAAACAACATAGTAAGCCAATTCTACTGAACATTTTGGACATAACATTGTAAGCCAATTTATTGGCATTAGCTAAACTTCACTAAACAATTGTCATGTTATCATCACTAGCAAAGTAAATTAACTTCATGAATATTTTATAGTAATTATCATTCTTTAATAAAGTCGACATTTACAGTAAACTAACTTCATGACCGACTCATAGCAATCTTCATATTCTCAAACACAATTAGGCATTATAACATTCTTTATCTCATGTAAATAATACCCTAATCATACAGATCTATCTATAGGCCTCATTAGACAATAACAAATCAAGAAACCTACACATAATGATCAGTTAGCACCACATACCAACAACATGTTCGAGTTTACATCTACATACTATTAGAATCGGAAACAAGGATAGCTAGAAGGTGGACGTTCACCAATGTCATTGGGAACAACCCGAGTTTCGATATTCTTGAATTCATAAAACGTTTGAAAACACTTGGGAAAGGAATCCAAGAGAGAAACCCATACCTTATGTAGAATTTAATCTACGAATATCACCTTGCACGAAGACCTTGAAGAATACCTTGAAATCGCCTAAGAGAACCTTTGTCTTTCTACGTTTTTTTGCTTACTGCCTTTGAGTCGTGTTTCTAAGTGAATGATCGTGGTTTTTAGGTCTTAGGAACTGATGTTGAATAATTCAACTTTAGACTAATTAACTTAATTAATAAATTAATTAGCTAATTACTAAAATGCCCCTCCTAAATTGACTAGACATAGGAGGACATTTGACTTAACCGAAATCTGGGAATTGGCTAAGGATCTCGGTCTAATTTTGAATTTTTCATTAATTAATTAAGTTACTAATTTAATTAAGGCACCTAGGGTAATTACTAAAGTACCCGTAAGTCATTAGGACAATAACTAACCCTTTTGGAAAATCCTAGGTTAGGTACTAGGATGTTTCTTCAATTAGTTACTAAGTTAGTGTCACTGGGTTAGGTCTTAGGTTGTTGGGTGCACTAGTTAGTTTATTTCGGTTAGTCCTAGGTTAGATAGCTAGTTAGGTCAGTTAGTTAGAATCTAGAGTTGGTTAGGGATTTACACATGGAGGGATCCGTTTGCGCGCTGCCCCTAACCGCCCTAACCAAATTTGGTTAGGTTGGTCGCGTGGTCCCCCTTGGTCGGTTACACATGTGCTTGCACATGTGTTGCTGACCACTTTCCCAACCATGCACTTATATTGTTGCATTTGTAAAGTTCACTCCTTGTCCAAGGATCCTCACTATGTCCTTGGACACTGCAAAATCTACATGATCATTTTAATTGGTCATGTGCTATGGTGCCTAGACTTGACTCATGGATGCCTCGTACCTATTGTGCAAATGCTAGGAAATATATGTTTTTAGCTTAGGGTCTTCATTGCAGGTACATTTCTTAAACAAGCTTATTAATACTTAGAAAATTGGCTAACACCCTTTAAGCCAATATTTTCTAATATGCCCAATATTTCTCAATATTGGGCATTGGGATGTCTATGTATACCCATACGTGTCCTTGCAACCTAATGGACCCTTCCCTAAACAAGTAAATTTTTTTGGAATGTTACATTATCCCCCCTTTAGGAACATTCATCCCCGAATGACGCTACACAACATTTTAAAATAAAGAGGGTAATTTCAAAACACTTTAACATATTTGAAACTTTACTTTTTTTGAATATCTGATTCACACTTACTTTGTATGATGCATATGTCACGACCCGAAAGCACCCCCTAGAAGTTAGGGAAAACCTTCAAATCGTGACCGGGCGTACTTGACCCCTTTGGGGTCTCGTACAAGCCCTCTAACTAGCATTCATAACATAAAGCATGAAAAGTAGTGCGGAATTAAAAGTTTTCACGATAATAATAAATAAAGGAGTCTTTTCATAAATACTAGGAAATTTTATCGTCACAAGCCAACTTAAAGACACGACTTAGAATCTTAGGGACACGGCCCTTTACAATAGAGTAAATACATTTTTAAAGTCTTAATAAGGGAACTAAGAAACATAAAAAACTATGTCCTCGAATATATGAGGACATACCCAAGTCTTGAGAGACAGAATTCCCAAGCTTCAACTTCGATCCTCCAAAGGCTTCCAACCTATACTCATAAGGTATAAAAAGTATGGGGTTAGTACAACAATGTACTAAGTATGGCATATGCAAAAACATGCAAAAACGGACATTTTAGTAAAGATAGATTTTTATGCAATTCAAATATAACCTTCAAGAATCTAGAAGCAAACCCACATAAGAATCAACAATTAACACTTTATGGCTATCTTACCAAACTTAAAGTAAACAAAGGAACATTTCAATTAACTTTGCTAAACTTGCAATAAAATTGATAAAGCATTATAGTGAACGTTTTGAATTCTTACAATGAAGACCTTACAGTGAATGGCACGGTCCAAGTCATATGAACTCTTTTCCTTTGAAGTTGCCCTAACCCAAGGTTATTCTAAGACTCCCTAAGGTGAGCCAAGAAGGGACTCTCATTACACCTCCCTTCAAGGCACACCAAAGCGACCCTTAAAACTACCTAATCTTAGGCTTACTTCGTTAGAAATCAAATCCACGCCCTTGGCTAACATATGCAAAACACTCATGGAAATATAGGTCATACCAAGTGCAATGTGAGAGTAGCATCCCATACTACCACTCCCACTTAGTACTCCTAATGGATTCCATTTACTCAAGTACTCCACAATAATCCTCCATAACACTACACCATAGTACTCATTCACACGGATTTCATGAAGGTACTCTTCTCCCATAGTAGGTATAGGTCACACCAAGTGCAATGTGAGAATAGCATCCCATACTACTACTCCCACTCAATGCTCCTACTTGGTAACTAATGTGGATTGAGCACTTCACGACATACATACACAATTTCAACAATACACAAGATAATTAGTTTCAAAACAATTCTTTTGTGGAGTTAGCTTAACAAAGACCATGAGAGCTAGACATGGAATCCCGATATTTACCCCTATCGGATGAGGGATCCTTACTTGCCTAGAGTAAGGTCATGCTTCTTAGCGTTTACATGGCTTTTCCAATAGCTACACCTATGCGGGCACATAGTTAAGGGATAAGGAGATTGCTACTAAGTAACTCACTCTCTACTAACGAGGAGTACTCATCTCAAGAGGTACTTTGGATTGCAACATCTCAACTAACGAAGTGCAATCCACCTCCCCTTCATATCCTCTCGGTGCTAGGCATAACTCCACACGGATTTCTCAACATAATAGTCTATCTTATAAAGCTCACTAGGAAATGGGGAGGTTGTTACTAGACACCACATCTCAACTCACGAAGTGTGTCCACCTCAAGATTTCCCCTTTTTGCTCAACTTGACATAATACAAATCTTAATAGAGTGTGTGTGTACATGTGCACACCTTGCATATAAGCATCATTTCATTATCATCAAGTTCTACTCATACTTTAACCTTGATTCATCAAGCTACACACTCTACATACTTCTCATAATCATATACTTCATTTAGACATAAACTAGGTCAAACATGCAATTCAAGCTACATCAAACACAACACAAGACCCATTTCAAAACTAAGTAAATTAGCACCGCCACCCATAAGGTGGACCATACCACTCAAATAGCAATTCATAATAAGAATTATACAATGAGAGCAACTCATCAACAAATCAAACCATCATTACCCATAAGCAATTTATCAATATTTCACCATATTAAGGCCCTTAGGGCAGTAGCTACACCAACACGACAAATACAAGAAGACCCAAGTTCATACCCTACTCAAATCATGCTCACATAAACCATTTTCAAGTCAAAAATTGAAGTATGCATAAACAAGAGTTTCATGGAGTTTTAACATCAAAACCATCTATTCAAACCAAGATAAATACATTTAAACCATTAGAACTTAGTTACAAGAAGACCCATAATAGAAATCAAAGTTTAGAAGGAGTTGAGTTTAAAACCCCTTTTTGAAAACCATTTTGGAAGTTGGCTTCTTGAATGGAAAGGTATTCAAGAATGGATACCATACCTTTATGAGAAAGAAACCCACGAATTTGATGAAGAAACAAGTCTCAATCCGTCCTCCTATCCTTCCTTGACTTCTAGCTTCCAAGAGAGTTGAGAGAGTTTTCTTGAGAGAAAGAGAGAGTTGGATCTTGAAGTGAGAGGGTCTTGTCTAGGTCTAGGGTTTAAAACTAATTTAATATAACCTAAAAAATACCAAAATTATACACCTAGGGTCTTATAAGACTTGGGGTGTATTTACATAAAACACCCCAAGTTGGCAGCCTTAAGTCGTGCACTGGCAGGCCTCGTCGACGAGACCTCCTCGACGGACGGTCACGTTCACCACGGACCGTCATGGGGTCCCGTCGAGGAACACTTGGCTCCAACTAGAGCCTGTCCAAGTTCCCCTCTCTGTCACTCACGACGCCCTGGATCGACGGACCGTCCTGAGTGCGACGGACCGTCGCCATGGTCGTCGTGAGCCACTGATGGGCAGACTTTGCCCAAGTCTTGGGCCCTTTCTCTAGGGCCCCTTGTGGGTCCTAGGTGGGGTCGTGCCCGGACGTTAAACCCCTAAACTAAGTCGTCTAGGTCTAAGGAACATCCGACGTATGTTTCAAGTAAAACGAACACATAAAACTCATCCAAACTCGCCAAGACATACAAGTACATTCTAAGGCATACCATCCGAACGTCATGGACGTTTTTGGTCGATTGAACTCCAAACTTAACCAAACTTTGCACACTGCCTAAGGACACCAAAACTAACTCCGTTTAACTTAAAATTAACACAAGAAACAACCATGAGGCTCTAGTTCACCTTAGTTAATCTTGGGGCGTTATAGCATATTACTCAAACCTTATCTGAAGCTTCATATTTGAGATTGAGGAACTTCCTTCTCAATCACACTTAACTTAATGCACATCACAACTCATGCTACACAAAAATCATGTCTACGCTATACAAAAACAACAACATGAATGCAAGCATGAACTCATTTTAACTCATATTGTGCAAGTATAAAACACACGATTATGGACTTACAACACCAAAATCGACTAATGCACTAAAAACTTAGAGTTTCTTAAACAAAACATGATTTAGGAAGAGTATATCTAACCTCAAAAACTGAACAAGTGAGGGTAACGGGATCTCAAATCGGCCTCGGCCTCCCATGTCGCTCCCTCAAAAAGGTGGTTCCTCCATAATACCTTCACGGTGCCAACTTCCTTGTTCCTCAGCCGCTTCACTTGACGATCTAAAATCTCAAAAGGCAGGATGGATGTTGGATCGCCTAGACACTTCTTAAGGATCAAAACGTGAAACATTGGATGAACAGAAGCCCAGTATTATGGTAACTTCAGTTCGTAGGAAACATTTCCTACTCGCTATAAGATCTCATAAAGACCTATATACCTCGGACTCTAGATCCCTTTCTTACCAAACCTCATCACCCCTTTCATGGGTGATATCTTCAAGTAGACTTGATCACCAACTTCGAATTCAAGATCTCTCTTTCTGTTATCAGCATAGGATTTTTGACGACGGTAAGCAGTAGCCAATCTATCCCTGATCATTCTCACCTTTTCCACAGCCTCATGTATGATCTAAGGGCGAAGGATGGAAGACTCTCCTACCTAAAACCACCCAACTTGAGACCTACATCTCCTGCCATATAGTGCTTCAAAAGGTGTCATCCCAATACTGGAATGATAGCTATTATTATAAGAGAACTAAATTTGTGGCAAGTGACCATCCCAACTCCCCTTGAAGTCAATAACACATGCTCTCAGCTTGTCTTCAAGGGTCTGAATGGTATGTTCTAATTTTCAATCCGTCTAGGGATGAAAAGCAGTACTAAGCTTCACCTGTGTACCCAAGATTTTTTGGAAAGATCTCCAAAAGTGAGAACTGAACTGCGCTCCCATATCTGAAATGATAGATAAAGGAATCCCATGCCACCTCACTATCTCATTAATACACAACTTGGCATAATCTTCGGCCCTGTAAGTAGACTTCAGAGGTATGAAGTGAGCAGACTTAGTCATCCTGTGAACAATGACCCAAATGTAATCATGCAGTCTCCTGGTCCTGGGCAGACCAACCACAAAATCCATATTAATAGCCTCCCACTTCCATGTTGGGATGTCAATCGACTGGGTAAGACCTCCAGGCTTAAGGTGTTTGGCCTTAACCTGTTGGCAATTGGGGCACTCCTCCACAAACTTAGAAATATCTTGCTTTATACCTTTCCACCAATAGATCTCCTTGAGATCATGATACATCTTGATGGAACCTGGATGAATGGAATAACTGGAGCCATGAGCCTCTGCAGTAATATTAGACCTCAGATCATCAATATTGGGCACACATACTCTGCTCTGGTATCTAAGCACAACATCCCCCCAGGGAGAATGATTCATTCAGCTTACTCAACACTAAGTCTTTCAACTCCATGAGTACAGGGTCGAGATGATGCTTAGATTTGACATCTAAAACAAATGAGGATTCAGAACTGGAATGAACTGAAACACCCCCACTTGGTGTATCTACCAAACGTACACCTAACCTAGCCAGTTGGTGTACCTCTTTAACAAACTCCTTCTTCTCATCATCAATATGAGACACACTTCCCATGCTGAATCGGCTCAAAGCATCAGCCACTACATTGGCCTTACTTGGGTGATAGTGGACACTTATGTCATAATCCTTGAGCAGCTCTAGCAATCTTCTGTGACGAAGATTTAATTATCTCCGTGTAAAAACATACTGAAGACTTTTATGGTCACTAAATACATCAACATGTACACCATGTAAGTAATGTCTCAAAATTTTTAAAGCAAATACCACAACAGCTAACTCAAGATCATGGGTAGGGTAATTCTTCTCGTGGATTTTCTACTGTCTTGAGGCATCTGAAATCACCTTGCCACCCTACATAAGAACACATCCCAAACCTACTCGGGAAGCATCACAATACACCACATACCCTTCACCACTCCTCGGAAATGTGAGAATTGGGGCTGAAGTGAGTCGGTCTTTGAGCTCTTGAAATATCTTTTCACAAGTTTCAGACCACTCAAACTTTGCCTTCATCTTTGTTAAAGTTGTCAATGGAGTAGCAATAGTTGAAAAGCCCTCAAGAAACCTGCGATAGTAATTAGCCAAACCTAAGAAACTCTGGATGTCTGTAGGAGTGAGGGTCTCAGCCAATTCTTTACTGAATCAATCTTTTTCGGATCAACCTCTACACCATGTTCGGACACAACATCACCAAGGAATGTCACTGATCTCAGCCAAAACTCATATTTGCTGAATTTTGCATACAACTGATGTTCCCTGAGTTCTTCCAATGTCATTCTCAAATGTTGTTCATGATCTTCTCTGGACTTAGAGTATATGAGGATGTCATCTATGAATACTATGACAAGAGAATCAAGGTATTCACGGAAGACTCTATTCAGAAGGTCTATAAACACGGCTGGTGCGTTAGTGAGACCAAATGACATGACAAGAAACTCATAATGACCATACCTAGTACGGAAGGCAGTCTTAGGAATGTGCTATTGTCTCACTCTAAGCTGGTGATACCCTGACCGGAGATCTATTTTATAAAAGAAACTTGAACCTTGGAGTTGATCAAATAGATCATCAATTCTGGGAAGAGGGTATTTGTTCTTTATAGTGACTTTGTTGAGTTGCCGATAATCGATACACATTCTAAGAGTTCCATCCTTTTTCTTAATGAACAACACTGGAGCACCCCATGGGGATATGCTCGGCTGGATGAAGCCCTTATCAAGTAAATATTTTAACTGCAACTTCAACTCTTTGAGTTTGGATGGTGCCATCCTATATGGAGGAATGAAAATTGCTTTAGTGTTGGGATCTAAGTAAATACCAAAGTCAATTTTGCGTTAAGGAGGGAAACCTGGTAAATCCTCTGGAAAGACATCTTTAAACTCAGTCACTATGGACACAGAGTCTATGGAAGGAACCTCATGCTCGAAGTCATTGACTCTGACTAAGTGGTATAAATACCCCTTAGATAACATCTTATTGGCTTTAAGATTGGAAATTATTTGGCCTGTTGGATTTGAACCATGCCTTCCTATTTTAACTCCAACTCATTTGGAAACTAAAAAGTTACTACCCTGTTTCGACAGTCTATTGTAGCATAATACTTATGGAGCCAATCAATACCCAAAATTTTATCAAAATCAAGCATGGTTAATTCTATTAGGTAAGCATACGTAGATCTATCAAGGACATTAATTGGGCAATCTTTACATAGTCTTTCAGCTCTAATGTTGTCTCCTATGGGAGTACTAACTAGAAAAGGCTCATGCAAGATCTCACGAAGCAAGTCAAATTTACTAGCTACTAACGGAGTAACAAATGACAAAGTGGATCTTGGATCTAACAATACATACACAGGAAAAGAAAAGACATGCAACGTACCAGTGACCACATCAACTCACTTCTATTGTTCTTCCCTACCTTTCAGAGCATAGAATCTGTTCCTCTTAGGAGGCTCGGATGCAGCAGTAGGATTAGGACGAGGCTTAATATCTGCCTTGGCCTGATTCCTCGCATATGGGAAGTCCCTGATCACATGACCACTCTTGCCACACCCATAGCAGGCATTAGTACCTACCAGGAACTCACCACCATGCAAGCGTCCACACTTACCACACGGCTTGCTGTTACGCTGAGCATTTCTATCATTGCCCTTCTTGGGGCCAGACTTGTCCCCTTTAGCATTATTGTTCCTCGAAGGAGTAGGATTACCTGAGTGCTGGTTCCCCTTTTTGAACTTGGGCCTATTCGGAACTCCAAACGAACTCCTACCAGTGCTAGAACCATCCTGATCTGAGGGCCTAGGCTTCTTGCCTTCTTGGACTCTCTTTCTCCGATGACTCTCCTCCACTTGTTGTGCATGTACCATCAATCTACCAAGGTCCATGTAAATAATGCAACATGGCTGCCCGACAATCCTCCTATAGATCTTCCGACACACCAGTCACAAACCTGCTCATCTCATCCCTGCTTTTGGACACCAGAGAAGAAGCATATTTTTAGAGCTTAACAAATTTCAAGGAGTATTCTTTGACTGACATACCTCCCTGTCGTAGGTTGATGAACTCCTCAACCTTAGCCTCTCTCTGCTCTCTGGGAAAGAACCTCTCCAGGAATGCAGTCTTGAGAACGTCCCAAGTGATGGGGACTTCTCCTGGTGCTCAGCCATCTACTCACATTTTGTACCACACCTGAGCCACAGCCTTGAGTTGATATGCATCCAACTAAGTATTCTCCTTTTCATTAACACCCATGGTACAGAGAATTTTGTAGACCTCATCCACAAACTCCTGGGGATCCTCATTAGTTATGGACCTGAAGTAGACTGGAGGATTCATTCTCGTGAAGTCCCTCAGTCTACTAGCCATGGTACTAGCATGTGGGGTCTCCTTGGGATCACCATCTCTAGTGGCTTGGGCCGTGATGGCCTGTGCCTGGGTAGTGATGGCCTGGGACATCTAAACCAATGCTTCTCTTACTTCTCCATCCGTCAACACAGCTGGGTTGATAGGCACTTGAACTCCAGCAGCTGGGGCTTGAGGATGAGCTTGGTTTCCTCCAGCAACTACTTCTTCAACTCTTCTGGCTGCGTTTCACCTTGTGTTCATTGTTTTACACGCACACACAAGAAGGGAGTTAGATATTAGAATGACACAAGATGTCAAAGCTCTACACAGCACGATAAAGAGTAGAAAAAGGGAAAATTTCTAACATCACAAAGTCTCTAAGTCATGATTGTGGTGCACTTCACAAACATAAGTTAGAAACTATGCAACGTGGTTGTTTTGAGATTTAGTTCCTAGGTAATTTAACCTCATGCTCTGATACCAAGTTTGTCACAACTCGGATTCTGGAATCCGAATCGCAACCGGCATCGTTAACCTCGCAAAGGTCGCAGACAAGCCTCTTCTTATCTTTCATCACAATCATATAGTTAAATTTGCGGAAAATTAAAACTTTTAAAGCATAATGAAGTATACATAGACTTCATATAATTACTACATATATTGATATTCTAATAAGCTCAAACTAAATAACCATCTACAATCGATTAAACAATTCAAATGGAAGAATAAATATATATCGTAATAGTTTGCCAAAACGGCCTTAATACAAAGCTTTGAATAAAATATCTGAAATGAAACGCTAGGGACAACATCCACTAGCTATGTCTAAAGTACTAAGATAGAAAGATTAATGTAGCATCCTCGAACTCAAGAGGATCTACCAAAGTCTGGAGATCGCTAATCCAAACCGCTTCAATGAGTCTTCAACCTTCTCTCTAACCTGCACCTATAAAAATAGTAGTAGTATAAGGTTAGTACATACTTTACTAAGTATGGGCGTATGCACACATACACATAAGGACTATGCATGATCAAGGAAAGCTCTTCCTATAACAACATGCCATTTCTGGAAAATGAAGTCACTAGCCTTTCTTAATTCGTTATTTCTAATTCATGGTGTGAATATGACGTATTGTAATGCATTCAAAACACACAACTAATTTTCTATATGAACATAAGACCTTGGAATCATGAACATAATTTTAGAACAACTCGAACGAAAAATTATAAATTTGCTCCCACTAGGCCGAGAGCACTATTTTCCATACTTAGTTTATTTTTCAGTATTTTCTTCTTTTTGTTGTCTATTTCCAAGATCTCCTTTGATCCTTTATTTTACTTATGAGTGCAATGATTCATTATAGTCCCATACCTACAATGAATCAAGTAAGTAATTCAAAAGACTAAGGAAATGATTTAACTACAATTGGGCATGAAATCTTATTAAGCTAATCTTTATTGGTTATGCCTATTATTTGATCCTTTGCATAATATAAGAAGTCAGTATAATCCAATCTCATTTGGCTTTGATCATTTTCATAATATAAGAAGTCATTATTGGCTATGCCCATTACTTGATGAAAACTTCATTCTTATAAAACACTGAAGATTGACATTCTTAAACTCTTGCTTTCTTAGTTCACTTTGAACTTACATCTCTTCTTCTTTCTTTCTTACCTTCTTATAGAAGTCTTTAGCATTGAGATCATGTGAAATGACATGAAATCCAGTGTCTTCCCTACACCGAAAGAGGTGGTTCACCGATCAAAGTGAACCTTGATCATGTGAGTTAACATGACATCCAGTGTCTGCCCCACACCGAAAAGAGGTGATCATCGGCTAAAGTGAAACCAAGTCCAGTCTCTTCCCCACACCAAAAAGAGGTGGTTCACGGCTAAAGTGAAACCAAGAACTTTATTTGAGCATTAACAGACATAGATCATGTGAGATAAACATGAAATCTAGTGTCTTCCCCACACTAAAAAGGGGTGGTTTCACCGGCCAAAGTGAAACCGAATCTACCTAGATCTCTTAGGTCGAATCCACTGGCTAGTTCCCATGCTAGCAACATAGTTTGAAGACTAGGAGATTTTTGGAGACTCTTATCCACCTTGGTGGAGCCTCATCTCATTAGACTTACATGTGCTTGCACAAGCTCATTGCTAGTCTATCGGTGCTTTGCTCAATTTCATTTACTTCATAACTTTTATAGTTGACTCAAACATTATGGAAGCTTGGTTCTAGTTATGAGGTTTACTTACTCTATGGATAACTTGTCATCCCTTTCTTTACTTAATGAAATGTGAATTTAACCTTACATTATCATCTTGGTGTTAATGAGACTCGTCTCGCACTTTTTAACACCCTCTTATGTGAGTATATTTCACATAGTTGTCTTAGGTGTAAGTGATACTTCTCTCACTTCCTTTAACACCCTATTCTGTTCACTTTCATAACTCTTAAACTTTTAGTTATGTTATTACTCACTTTATCTTGTTAAATGTCCTTTGGTAGCTTTATACCATTCTTTATGAACGTTACGAACTTTATTCAATGTACTTACTATATTCATAGTTCATTTTGATAGGGTATGTTGGGACATGTCCCAATGGTTGGTATGCCCTTGGTTATGAATTCAATTAGTTACATTGGTCATGCTTAACTTGGTTTAACTTAGTCATTAGCCAATTCTATATCATATTTTTGAAATAACATAGTAAGCCAATTCTATTGAACATTTTGGACATAACATTGTAAGCCAATTTATTGGCATTAGCTCAAGTTTCACTAAACAATTGTCATGTTATTATCACTAGCCAAGTAAATTAACTTCATGAATATTATACAGTAATTATCATTCTTTAAGAAAGTCCACATTTACAGTAAACTAACTTCATGACCGACTCAAAGAAAACTTCATATTCTCGAACACAGTTAGGTATTACAACATTCTTTATCTGATGTAAATAATACCCTAATCATACAGATCTAATCTACAGGCCTCATTACAAATTAACAAATCAAGAAACCTACACATAATTATCAGTTAGCACCACATACCAACAACATGTTCGAGTTTACATCTACATACTATTAGAATCGGAAATAAGGATAACTAGGGAGGTGGACGTTCATCAATGTCATCTGGAACAACCCTAGTTTCGATATTCTTGAATTCTTAAAATGTTTGAAAAGCCTCTTGGGAAAGGAATCCAAGAGAGAAAACCCATACCTTATGCAGAATTTAATATACGAAGATCACCTTGCACGAAGACCTTGAAAAATACCTTGAAATCGCCTAAGAGAACCTTTGTCTTTCTACGTTTTTTTGCTTATTGCCTTTGAATCGCATTTCTAAGTCAATGATCGTGTTTTTTAGGTCTTAGGAACTGATGTTGAATATTTTAACTTTAGGCTAATTAACTTAATTAATAAATTAATTAGCTAATTACTAAAACGCCCCTCCTAAAATGACTAGACATAGGAGGACATTTGACTTAACCAAAATCTGGAAATTGGCTAACGTTCTCGGTCTAATTTTGAATTTTTCATTAATTAATTAAGTTGATAATTTAATTAATTAAGGGACCTAAGGTAATTTCTAAAGTACCCCTAAGTCATTAGGACCATAACTAACCCTTTTGGACCATCCTAGGTTAGGTACTAGGATGTTTCTTTAATTAGTTACTAGGATAGTGTTACCCGGTTAGGTCTTAAGTTGTTGGGTGCACTAGTTAGTTTATTTCGGTTATTCCTACATTATATATCTAGTTAGGTCAGTTAGTTAGAGTCTAGAGTTGGTTAGGGAGTTAGGCCTCACATGGAGGGACCCGTCCGCGCGCTGCCCCTAACCGCCATAACCAAATTTGGTTAGGTTGGTCGCGTGGTCCCCCTTGGTCAGTTACACATGTGCTTGCACATGTGTTGCTTCACACTTTCCCAACCATGCACTTCTACTGTTGCATTTGGAAAGTTCACTCCTTGTCCAAGGATCCTCATTATGTCCTTGGACACTGCTTAATCTACATGATCATTTTAGTTGGTCATGTGCTATGGTGCCTAGGCTTGACACTGGATGCCTCGTACCTTTTGTGCAAATGCTATTAAATATATGTTTTTAGCTTAGGGTCTTCTTTGCAGGTACATTTCATAAACAGGCTTATTAATACTTAGAAAATTGGCTAACACCCTTTAAGGCAATATTTTCTAATATGCCCAATATTTCTCAATATTGGGCATTGGGATGCCTATGTATCCCCATACGTATCCTTGCAACCTAATGGACTTTTCCATAAACAAGTACATTTTTCTGGAATGTTACATATACAACACATATTGACTAGCTGAACCAATACATGTGACAAGTGAAACTATTAATATAGATGATATTTTTACAATGTCTACAAAGCCTCTATTGGAATCCATGATATGAAAATACGCATAGTGAAGACTTGACAAAGCCCCGAATCAACCTGGAGCTCACCAAAAACAACTGATTATCATGTGCTTTTATTGGGGAGATCTACTTTTGAATACTTTTACTTGCAACATGAAATGCAGCGCCCAATAAGGGACGTCAGTACGAAAGAATGTATTTAATATGTAAGGCATAATACAACCATATGTGACATGAAACCTCAAGTGAAAGTAAATACCAATAGATAAGGATTAGAGACCACCTTTGCTTATACTTGTGGAATTGTGTATGTTACATTCTTTTCTTTACTTTTCTGTGCGTTATAATTTTTGTAAGACATATTATACAAATGACCAGCTGATTAGTGGTAGGAGAGGATGACCCATGCTAGGCATTTTAACCCCTGGGATGTTGTCCTCATAATTCCACAAGTTGGGATCGGCCCATGCTAGGCTTTCGCCCTTGAGCTGCCACCCTCTTATACCAATCGGGATCGGCCCATGCTAGGCTTTCGCCCCTGAGCTGCCACCCTATTATACCAATCGGTATCGGCCCATGCTAGGATTTCGCCCCTGAGCTTCCACCCTTCTATTCCAATTTGTATAGACCCATGCTAGGCTTTGCCCCTGGTCTGCCACCCATAATCATACAAATTGCTTCACTTAGGTTTTTTTTTAATCTTTGAGATTGTTTGTTTGATGTTCATAACTAATTTGAGACTATACTTTGGATAATCATAACTCTTTTGAGATTGTAATTTTGTTGATAATAACTCATTTGGGATTGATGTTTTGGTGGTCATAATCATTGTTGAGATTTGGAACTACAAACCAATAGTAGAAGACATATGAATATAGACTAACAAAAAAGACAATTACGTGGGAAGCAAATGTGACACCAACGTTATACTTCTTCTTTGACTCAGTACGCATTTTTGACATCTCAAATTGAAGCACATACGAAGTGAAGACATATAAATTTCAGCCAAGATATTTGAACTCTATATGATAGCAAAATACTCACCAACTAATATCAAAGACAAGGTATAAATGAATGTGGAACCAAGGAAGAATGTGGAAAAATTTAAATTAAGGACGGATACATATTCCAAGTAAGTACATACATATAAATGTACAATAGAGCAAGTAGACATCTTGTGAGGTAAAATAATAGTCTAACATAATGGGAGTAATAACCAATAAAGGGAACACATGAACATGTGAAAAGATGACATATATGATGGAATTGACTATTAAAGAAAGTTGGCAAGATATGGGTTGATCGTGCATTCATCCTATAAACATATTTACCATGTGTAATCTAGGATCAGTTTGACTTATATAAGGGAAATACGTGACATGGGTACTTCGACAATGAAACAAATTTAAATATTGCATTTTAACACTTGGTAGAGCAAACACGCACATTTAGCAAAAAAATCATAGTAGAGTTCTCATTTTAATTCTCAAGGGAGTACGAACTGCATTTATGGATCAGCCTCTACCAAGAGCACTTAGAAAGCTTACATGTGTTGGATTCATGCCAAGGAAATAGGAAATCTAATAGCCTTACATACCTTGTTGCATAACAATGGATATAACAATGAGCTAACCATCTTCCTTTCAGATTATTTATCTACAATGGAGTAAATAATTAAAACTAATATTAGATTCTAAACAAGTTTTGGCTACTTGATAAGACCAAAACATTAATTGGTTGTATATCTACAATTTATCCCATCAAGAGTTCCTCCAATCCATTTTCCCCTAATCATTTTTATAAGGTCCTCTGAAACCCCTCACGCTTCATCACGTCTAGAAAAATAGTATTAAAGGAATGGCAGGAAGTATGCTCATGCAAAACTCCTCAGTTCATTAACACTAGCAAACTTTTACAAATAATGCAAAAACAAGAGAGGGATGGAAATTTCCACAGCTTCCCTTGCTAAAAAGAAACCTCACTTGCCAAGACTTAGATTCTTCAAGGTTTAGGTTGTCCTCTCTCACTTACCTTGATGGTAAATCAGATTATTCACTTGAATTCCTTAAGATGGGAGATGTTCTACCATCTTGTACTTTTGAAACAATGGGTTTGCTTCAGATTTTAATAGTGAAGTTATAGACAAAAACTCTTAGAGCTTCCATGGCTTTCCTTGGGAGTAATTCCTGGAGAATAAGTGATATGAAGGAGATATGATAAGCTTGATGCTTTAGAGGTCATTTTGGAGGTTTTCCCTTTAATAAATTGGGAAATAATATGGTCATTTACTTTAAGCAATAAGGTGCATAACCTCAATTTTTGCCACAAGTTTTTAAGTAGCTGCATCAGCTACTTGCTCTTTTCACTTAAATTCATTCCACTTATTCTAAGTAGGTGCATCACCTACTTTCTCCTTTCAATTCAAAATTCAGTCCACTAATTCTAAGTAGGTGCATCACCTACTTGACCTTTTTCACTTAAAATGTAGTCCACTAATTCTAAGTAGATGCATCACCTACTTGTCACCTACTAGCATAGTTTAGTCAAGCAAGCACCTCAATTATTTTACACCATTTTCCTCATCTTAAATTCTTTACTAGACCATAGCACTAAGTCACATTTGACCCTTTGACTTTTACATGGAATACCACCTTTTACTCTCTTGATTTTGAATTGTTTTTTAGTTTAGTTATTCTTATGTGTTGGAAGGCACGGGTATTAAAACTTCAACATATTCTATTGTCACCAGTCGCATAGGAAACTGAGTCCATAACTATACCACAAGGAAATTTTTGAGCGATATATATATAGAACTAGTACATGTATAATACGGGGTGTTACAAAATTCGTCACTAAAGAAACTCGTAAGTTCAATTGAAGGAGGACTGAAATCAGGGACAGGACTTACTCATGAGAACCTATCTACGAACCGTCATTCAATCGATGGACCGTCGATTGGTTCCGTAGTTTTCCATTCCCAAAAATAAGCACAAGCAACAAACGATGAATGTAGACTATGGTCCGCCGATTGATTGACAAGCCAAACTATACATCTATCATTTCTATGAGAGAGTATGTTTTCAATCTACCCAATCAATGAAGTGGTCCACGGACCGTAGATCAATCTACGGACAGTCGATGGGGACCATCAACCTGAACTACAACCTGTAAAAAAAAATTACTTGTTTCAAGCATGTCGTATTTTATTCTGGGTACTAACAATTGCTCCACATGTACCATGGCTCCAAAGAAGAAAGTAGTCTACTCCAAAAGGGGAAATACAATTCGTTCACCCCGTCTTATAGGTTGATTGATGAACACACTGACTCAGAGAGTGAACCAGCCTATGTTCCTCCGAGCACAAAGACACCACCGACATCATCCCGAGACACAAAAGGCACACCCCGAAAGGTGAATCCCGATGTAGTCATTGCCTCCCAGTCTGATGAGGAGCACACACTGATCGGCTCACCACTGGGGTTTGTCCAGTCTTCAACGTCTAAGCCGGCCACGCCATCCGGTTTAAACTCTCAGGGTGACACCAAAACAATATATAATGAACAAAAAGCCTCGTCTGATGAGGCCACTACATCAGAAGTTGATCCTGCACACCAAGCAGATAACCCTCTTTCAATAGCAGGTGAACCAAACAGGTGGTGCGTTGAAAGGAAACTTTAAGTTTACAGAGACGTTAAAATGATCAATGAGAAGGAGGTGATGAACCTGCTGGCTACTGAGGAACAAGAAGTCCTCACAAGGAGCCTACATACGGTGCCCCGAGGTGCACCGGCTATTCAACCTCCATTGGTGTGTTTGGATAGCATAGGAATTTGGATAATACAACTAAGACATTATGAAGGAATTCTATGCCCTATGTTTCCACTGTCCGTGGGTCAATCCACTATCGAGCCAAACCCCCAAAACAAGACCCTCTCACATACACCATGGTCCGAGGATGCTGATTAGACATTTGACAAGCCACTATACGCAGATTTCTATATCGCCCAACCACTGGTCTACATTGGAGCCTCAACAATGAGGAGTTTGATTATAAGTGGGACATAGTTCGGGGAGGTTATTTTCAGAGAATGCTGATAAATGGGAAGTAGTTAAAATGTGGCTAGCCCAGTATATTGTGGAAAATGGTGAACAGGCTGACTAGATCATACAATCCTAAGGGTTTATCAAGGTGGCTACACTGACTTTTGTGGCCAAATTATTCTGGCTTTTGGTCCATAACAGAGTATCCCCAATAAGGCTGACAACGTACTCACGTGGGACAGGGCAGTCATGGTGGCAGCACTGGTAGAAGGTTTGGAGATTGACTTCGCACGGATAAAGTCAGTAGAGATACAGAAGAGGTCGTTCATGACCTCCACTACTTGCCCATTCCATGTTTGATCTTTAAGTTGTGCAGGAATAGCGGAGTGCCAATCTGGAACAGTGATACATTTCGTCGAGCGACCGTCACATTGGACATAGGCCTCATCAGGGATGAGGCTAATGTGGTGTCACCTCGCAAAAGGACCCTTGTCGAAGTCCCTCTGTTGAGTGAAAATTTGGTTATCTCAAACGGCAGACCCCTCTGCACCTAAGCACGACGACCCCACCCTGTACTCATCTTCATATAAAGCCAACAGGGACCCCATCTCGTCCAAGTCCACATCGCCAGTCACATCAATGATTCCTCTAGCTAGAGACCATAAGCTGCAAGAGTAGATGGCTACCCTGCTCCATCATATACAACTGTGGATGCAGAAGTCCATAGCAGGGAAGAGTACCGCATAGAGAAACGGGTGGCCAAGAACACGGAACAAAAAAATTCAGGCGGTTCACAAGTGCCTTGATGTATTTGAGCAACATGTTCTGGCACGACCAGCCCCCACCACTGATCTCATTGTCATTCAAACTGAGTTGGCTAGACTAAGAGTCGATGTTGATTCTATTTTTGAGATGAGGGGGAATAATCCAGAGCATTCCCCCACAGACCTAACTAAAGATAATGTTCTTGAGGCCTTGTTCAAGGCTCCTATTGAGACACAGCCCAAACCACGTGTTTGTGACAAGACAAATCGTTCTAGCGGCACCGCTAAGGCTGCTGATGAAGCCCGTGCTAGCAAAAGGGAGCAGACGGATCTAGAACAGGCTAGAAGGGTCTCGTTACTGGATGAGGAGATGCACTAGAGGAGGGTACAAGAGTTAGCTGCTGGGGCATCAAGTTGAGTGCCTGTAAATGGAGCAAGGAGCACTACTTATTGTGCATATATAGTGGTGTATGGCACTACTGATGGTTTCATCCTTAGATATGTGGGCACTACTGATCGTGACCCAATTATTGATTCTGCAGGCTTTGGAAATGGGACCCACCCATTTGTTGATAAGTCTTTGGCGCTATGCGACAATGGGTTTGCTTCCCCTATCATCCTGATTTCTATAATTTCTTATGCATTGGGGATAATTAAACTTTTCTTTTGTAGGGTGAAGTTAGAGTAGCCCAACTCGCGATCCTCTCTAGGGGTTTACTTGCCTGTGTTCTTTTTCCCCAAGAGAGTGCATAAATTTCTGTTGAACCGACATGTATTAGTGAATGTATGTGTAGAAGCACGAAAGACTGAAGCATGATGGATAATAAAAAATGGTACGAAGTCAAATTGTAGTGCTTGCAGGTATAGGTTCACATAAGTGTAATGTGTTGGCTCTAAACATAACATCAAAAAGCACCAACGGCAAGACCTTCAACTAAAACTGGAATTGGAAATTCTTATAATTTGATAGTGCAATGATGTGCCAAGTAAGTGTGAGAATATTTGAGTGTTCAACAGTTGGTGCGCATAGGCCCTTGTTCGAAATAGCACACATCTAGCCTAAAAGAGGTTGAACAAATGAAATATATGTCCCCTTTGATCCAAATGTCTTGAGCCTATAAGAGATCATTTTTTTCTCACCAACTCACCTTCCCAGGGTCTAATGTTTTGGCTCTAGTCCCTCCTTGGACATGTGCACCTAACTTAGGCCAAAAGTCTAAGTTGAGAGTGGCTGCAAAAAAATGACTTCATCATATCCCTGGCCCAACATCGGGTATTGTTTACCTCGACTAGTGGAAAATTCATAAGTTGAGGGTAGCTATTATGAGATAACACCCAAAAATGAGTGTGAAAAGAGTTGGATGTTGAAAAGAAAAGCATAAGTAAGAGAAGTATGTGACTCGGTGAAAATAAAAGAATAATTTAAAAAGAGAGAAAAGAGTTTTATGACAAAAAAACATGAAAAAGATACAAAAGTTAAAGTCACATTTAAGGGTGAAATAAGACAAAGGAAAAAATAAAAGAAATAGGGGGTCAAAAACAATAAAAAGAGGTGGAAATCTTATTGGTAATGTCTAGAAGGGCAGATAGTCACTAAATGTACCCAAATGTACCAGACCTGATCCTGAGCCTACATTACAATCCAAGAAAGTCCTACGGTGATCCTAGAGTCTAGTGTGTTGAACCTAAGCATCGAATATAAGGTCAAGCCTATGGCGTGGAGCACTAACTGTGTTTGAACTCATTCTTGAGCGTGAGTTTTGAAATAGATCCTTCTACCCAAAATTCATAATCACTGTGTGAAAACTGAGGGTTTTGTTTGACGTCAGGGCACTAGTTTTGTTATGAGAAAATTGGTACCTTGGTGAAAGGAAAACAAAAGAGGTGTCTGTTGCATGGTAAATTCGTGTCATGATATGATCCGCATGAGTTGTATTGTAGAGACTGAGGCATAGGCCTACACTTAATCAAGAAAGAGTCGGGATAGATATCCATGTGATTGCTAGAGCTTAAAGTGCCTGCTTTTATGCTCGTGTCATTTAGGGTCATAGTGCGTTGCTTAAGGACAAACAACTAATTTAAGTTGATGGTGTTGATGTACCGTGAGTTCACGGTATTTATAATGCATCTCACTTAAAAGTTGTGTGTGTCTAGAACCTTTTTGTATTAGTTTTAACTAGTTTTATTTCTTTTTTTGTAGGAAAGATGTTCATGCAGAAAACAACAAAAACAATTGAAAAGTGAAGAAACAGACCTACGGAGGCAATCGACGGTCCGTCATTCAATTGCAGCTCCATAGGTGGTGATCGTAGATGAGCAGCCGAGGAATTGGAGAAAATCAGGGAATTCTGACCAAATGTGAAACCACAATTGGCATAAGGGACCATACTAGTGAACCATAGTTTGTGAATGTGAGGGTTCCGGTACCTGATACTTGATGATTCTATGTGTGGAGCTATGAAGGAGCATCGACGGACCATAGTTGGGTCGACAGACCATGTTGTTGGTCCGTCGTTTGATTCATAGAAGATGAAACCTGAGGTCGAAATATTTTTTCAAGTCCTGACTGACGGAAGCAAACCACGGACCGTCGATCGATCAATGGCTCGTCAGTACGTCTTGTCGATTGAAGTCGTGTGCCTGAACAAAACTTTCCTTATTTGAATTCCTTTTTCATTGAGACTTTGTTTTCTATAAAATAAGGGATAGAACCTTGTTTTTGAGGTTTTTTTTTTAGTGAATACTATTCTTGTTCTTGTTTATACTTTGGAAATTAGTTTTTGCAAATTTGGCAAATAATTGATTTCCGGATTAGGTTTTAAATCTTTTGGTTTGAAATTCAAGTACAATTTCTGGGTTTACTATTATTATTACGTAAGTTCATGATTTCTTCATCTACAAAGATGAATTGTGTTCTTCAAAATATGGGTAACTAAATCCACAACTAGGGTTGTGGAACCATAAGGGATTAACAAAGTATAACTAGTAGTTAAGCAATTTTTTAATAGTGTTTTTGCATCCATTGATAATTCTTTCACTTAAAAGTCTTCTTAATGAGTACACGCGTTAGAACTCGCCTGTAACAACCCTAAAAAAATGAATAGGATCAAGACTTAGGTTGTCAAGAATGCTTGCGATTAGACCAAGGTTCACACAGACTGATACGCGTAGAACCATACCTCAGAACCCTTACTACGACCAAGCCAACTAACTTGGGGAGTTGGTTGAGTTTGGAAAGGTCGGAACCAACCAAGTAAGGCTCTCGAAAATGAAGATTTAATCGAAGGAGTCTTTACCGGACTTAAAAAGAAGAAATTTGAAGTTTTGAGGGTCTAGGGGTAAAATTGTCTTTTACCAGGCTAAGGGTAGTATCGTAATTACCCTAAATATATAAATAATTAATTATTTAATAAAATGGAAGGGCAATTTTGAGAGAGAGGGCCGAATGTGAGCTCTAGGAGTGAAGTCTTGCTCCACCCGGGTTCGAAAAAAGGTGGAAGCAATGATTTAACTTGTTTTTATTTAAATGGATAAATTTAATTAATTAATTAGTAAATATTAGCTGATTTAAGAAAAAGAAAAATCAGATCTTAATTAAAGGTTTAACAAGGAGTCCTAGTTTCACTAATTCCCAAACTAAAACTCCTAATTTTAAGCCACTCTCTCTCACTCACTCTCTCTCTCTCTCTCTCATGTTTAACCACACATTCTCACGTTTTATCTCTGCCAAAACAAGTTCAAAAACAGAAAATATATTGAAGTTCTTCACACTTGAAGAACTCATACCAAAAATCTAAGAAAACAACATAAATCCATCACTTTAAGCAAAGGGGAGGAGTCTTCCGCCGATTGGTGTTGAAGTGTTGAACTTGGACTGATTTTTGGAGAGGATTTGGGCAGCAATTTCGTGGTTGAACAAGAAAAAAATAAAGGTATGGGTCTTCTTACTCTTGGTCCCTTTCCCAAGAGACCCTTAGGATTTAGACGATTTTAATCCGAAAACTAAGTTGTTCCCCGTTGCATATCCCTGTCCTTAGCTCCCATCAAATCATAGGTTGGTATGTTTGCTGGTAGAAATTAGGTGTTGCAATGTGTTTTCGTGATGAATATGTTAATGAACATGTATTTGGAATCATATGAATGACAAGCTTTGTTGCCGAAAATATGTGTGTGTATGTGAAAAAGTTTACTGTAAACTTACTGTAAATAAATTTTGATTTATGGCTTCAAGTTTGATATGGTTTTGGTTGTCATTTTAAGTGTGTAAACTTATGTAAATGATGATGTTCATTTAAGTGTAATGTGGCTGAATTTAATGATAAATTCTTGGCCAAATATGTCCATGAAAATGCACCTAAAGGACTCACTAAACACTACTCCAAATGCATGAACTTTTAACGTTAAAAAGTGGAGAAAATAGGCTACAAAAGGTAATCAAAATTTCCAGCTTGTGATGTTTATTTCGGGCAGGTTCTGGAAATTTTGGAAGAGTTTTAAAAGTGATTAAAATAGGTGAGGTCAAGGGGAATCGAACCCAAGACCTCACATGACCAAGAGGCTGGAATTGTTTTTTAAAAAATGTGTTAGGGCTAAGGGGATTCGAACCCCTTAGCTGCTGCCCACGAAATGAATTAATAAAAAAATGGGGATGGGGGGAATCGAACACATGACTCGTGGGAAGCAAGGAAGAAGGAGAATAAAAAAAAAAGATGTGAGGCGTGGGAATCGAACCCACGACCTCAAGGCTGGAACTAGAGGAGGCGAAAATAAGTTAATAAAGCAAGTGAGGCTGTGGGGGATTGATCCCACGACCTCACTGCCAATGTCCTCAACTTAGCGAAAAATAAAAGAAAAATATATATGGGGCTGTGGGGGTTCTAACCCACCACCTCACAGCCCCTAGCGAAAATTAATTAAAAGTAAGAAGGTTGTGGGGGTTCGAACCCACAACCTCCCTACTTAGGCGAATTAAAGAATAAAATAAAAGAGGCTGTGGGGGTTTGATCCCACAACCTCTTGGTTTAGGCGAAATTGGGCAAGGAGAAGTTAATAAAGATTAAAAAGGGGTTGTGGGGGTTCGAACCCACAACCCTTCGGCCAAATTAGGATTATTACTAAGGAGAAAATTAATCCTTCAATGTTAATATTGTGATTTAACTTAGAGTCATAATGTTATGAATATTAGAATAAAATCAATTAAAAATATAAATGATATCCAATTGATTCAAGACTTGGGTTTCCTTGCTCAAGCTTCCGTATTGATACATAAGTCATACGTGAATAAAATATCCGAGAATAATACCATATACTTAGATCGAAATCAAGATCTTGGCACATATACAAGATGCATAAGTCTTGTATCACATAATCTTAGACAAAATATGAATGAAGTGTCATGACTTGAATGTATAGACGCATAAGTCTAACATACGTTCAAAGTAAGTGAATATAAGAAGTATGTAATGAAATGATGAACCCTAGAAGGGTTAAGTATGAGTGTAAGATACACTAAATGGCCAAGTGCATTGGCATATGATGAAATGAACGTTCACGTAATAAGAGGTGAGTAACTATGAAAAGCAAGGGTGTTAATGATAATGAATGTGGTGACAACATGATAAAAGATTAATGTAAATGATGAGAGTAATCTCGAATGAGCCTAAATAAATGTTACCAATACGTACTCACCTATGAGAGTGTAAGATAATGAAGAGATTAGTCTCTATGAACACTCTAATGAAGGTATTGAGCTTAACACACTTGATACTAATGATGAGATGAGAAATCATCGAATGAGCTATGATGTCCTCATACTAGAAGTCAGCTTCCATGACGTATGAGTTGAATGAAATGGAACTTTATACTGAGTACCGATAGACTAGCTATGAGCGGTGATGCCTTCTTTCGGGATTGGCGGAGGTTCACGTAACACTCATGAGATGAGACTGTCCGGCTTGCCGGGTATGGGTCTCTTATATCTCCTGGTCTTCGAACCTATACTGCCAATATAGGGAGCTGGCGGGGTTAAATTCCCATGTACGCTAGCATGTTTTGGATCACCTTGGCCGGTGATTCCACCTCTTTTCGGTGTGGGGGAGACACTGGATTTCATGATGCTCACATGATCTATGTCGGTTAAAGTTAAAGTTCCCAATGAATGAATGAGGCCAGCCTCAAATGAAGCACATAATGAAATGAATGATACCAAAGGTGTTAGAATAGGATAATCAAAAGGTGAGTTAGATTCAAGTAATGACATTAGGTCATTATTGGTCATTGCACAACGACCCTAATGAAAGTCTTAAACTACATCCTAGGTATAGTTGGTGTTTACACTGGCCTATGAACGAAATAAAATGGAGTACGTATGAATGAAAGAAGCAGACTCTGTGTTTGCTAATGAAGACTCTCTAGTTGAGGTCCCATCTGTTGAGCCCTCATTTCTGGGATGTCTTAATGTCAAGTCCATGATTCCAAGGTCTCATGGCATATGAATGAATGATATGAAATAAGTTATGTGCTACATGCAAAATGTATTGTATGTTATATGATATGTGCTATGTGTAAATGTTATATGCCGTGTGCAAATGTGAAAGGTATGATGATGTATGTTATTCTCATGGCATAACTTTCCTATTCCAAATCTGGAAAGCTCACTGACTTTCCTAATCCAAATTTGGAAAGATCATTTACTTTCCTAATCCAAATTTGGAAACTTTCCTAATCCAAATTTGGCAAGTCTACTGACTTGACTTCCGAAAATCACACTGTTAGGAAAGAGCTATTCTTTCTCATGCATGTCCTTGGTGTGTGCTTGCATATACCCATACTTAGTACAAGTGTGTACTAACCCTATACAAACTCTACTATTTTAGGTGCAGGCACAAGTGGATGATAGAGCTACAGGATCATCGTTGCAGTTATCCGGACGTCCAGCATTCATCCGGAGTTGGTAGGTCCTCATGCTTTAGAGGATGCTACTGTTTTATATTCTAGCTTAGATTTAGAGTTGAGCTGGTGGAGCATGTTCCACTAGCGTTTCTTTCCTGTTTTTATTCAGACTATGTGTTGGTGCCATTTTGGCAATTATACGCTTTATAAGTGTTGAACTATTCCTTTCATTTGATTATCTCTTAATGTTAGATGGTTGATGGTGAACAAATTACGAATGTATTAGAAATGTTTAGTAAGCAATATTTAGAAACAAAAAGTTTCAAATTTTCCGCTAAAATTAACCTATGTAAAGTAAGAATGACGTAAGTAGGCTTGTCTGCGACCTCTGAGAGGTCAACGACGCTGGTCTCGTCTGGGGTCTAGATTCCAGTCGTGACAAAGTTGGTATCAGAGCACTAGGTTAAATTACAAAAATAATAAGTTCACATCAACCACATTGAGTAGTTTCTAAGTCATGGTAGTGAAGTGCACCACTATCCTTGATTAGAGACTTCATGATGCGTAGGAAAATTTCCCTTCTTCTGATCTTATCGTGCTTTTCTGAATGTCTGAATTCTTGGTGTTATGAGCGTGTCTAACATCAACCCTTTTTGTTTTTCCAGAAAATGAACACTAGGAGAGGAAATGGTCAGAGGAGAGGAGCAGTAGCTGCTAGGGGTAATCAGGATCTACCCCAGGCTCCAGCTGAAGGAGTGGCCATGCCAGTTAACCCAGCTGGAATGACTGATGCTGAGGTGAGGGCATATCTGGCCCAGATGGCACAGGCCATTACTATGCAGGCCCAGGCTATGACTGCCCAGGTCAACAGGCAGGATGTTTAGAGGGAGAACCCACCGGTACGTAGCATGGCTGACAGGCTGAGGGATTTCACGAGGATGAATCCTCCTATTTTCACCGGGTCTAGGACATCAGAGGATCCCCAGGAGCTTGTGGATGAGATTCATAAGATAATGGTGGCTATGGGGGCCACTGAGTTTGAGAAGGCTGAGTTGGCTTCCTATCAGCTCAAGGATGTTGCACATACTTGGTGCAAAATGTGGAAAGATAGCCATGTATTAGGTGGAGTGCCAGTCACTTGGGAGCTGTTCAAGACAACATTTCGGGAGAGATTCTTTCCCAGGGAGATGAGGGACGCCAAGGTTAAAGAGTTCATCAACCTTAAACAAGGATCAATGACAGTCAGGGAGTATTCCCTGAAGTTTGTTAAGCTATCCAGGTATATTACTTTCCTTAGTATTTAATAGCAAGATTGAGGAGAGTACTGAGGCTTGTTGAATTATCCAGGTATGCTACTTCCCTGGTTTCGAACAGTAGGGATGAAATGAGTAGGTTCCTCACAAGAATCAATGGAGACCTGGAGGAGGAATGTCGGTCTGCGATGCTCCATGATAATATGGACCTTTCCAGGTTGATGGTGCATGTACAGCAGGTGGAGGACAGCCGTAGAAAGAGGGGTATTCGTGATGTTAGGAGGCCTAGGCCTTAAGATCAGGCAGGTCCCAGCCACGGAGGCCACAGAAACAACTTTGGCGTCCGTGAGCATCCAAGGTTTAAGAAGGGACTCTCCCACCAAAGGGAGTCAAGTTCATCCAGTGGTCTCTATGATAGGGATTCCGAGTCCAGAGATAAGAGAAACAATGAAGTATATACACCTAAGGAAAGGCAACCTTGCAGGAAGTGTGGCAACAGCATGGAGGAGAGTGTATGATGGGCTCTAACGCTTGTTACAGCTGTGGAAAACCGGGACACATGGTGAAGGATTGTCCGAATAGAAGAAGTCAAGAACAAGGGAAGGAGAGAGTTCAGACTAATGGCCCAAATGAAGAGGCTCCAAGGAAGCAACGATTCTTCGCACTCAAGTCTAGGGGTGAAGGGGAAGGCACTTCTGATGAAGCCTCGTGTGCGTATTCTTAATTAGCCTTTCATATATTTGACTGTCTATGGTGTTTATGCCCTAGTATGAGGTTAACATATTTGAAGTCATCATGTTGGTTGCTGATTTATATGACTTTTATGTTGACTTATGATGTATGCTTTGATGAGACTAGTTTAGGGAAGAATTTCTTAGTCTATTAATGTGAAGCTACTAGTAGGTTTCAAGGATGTGTACCATCATGTTAAGAAGTGAATCAAATATTCACCCATGGAAGTATTGAAGTACCTACGTATGTGTATGTTCTATAGATGACATACTTATTGTTAGTAAAGAGTAGTGTCATTCGGGGACGAATGTTCCTAAGGGGGGGATAATGTAACAACCCTACAAAAATGAATACTATCAAGACTTAGGTTGTCAAGAATGCTTGCGATTAGACCAAGGTTCACACAGACTGATACGCGTAGAACCAGACCTCATAACCCTTACTACGACCAAGCCAACTAACTTGGGGAGTTAGTTGAGTTTGGAAAGGTTGGAACCAACCAAGTAAGGCTCACGAAAATGAAGATTTAATCGAAGGAGTCTTTACCGGACTTAAAAAGAAGAAATTTGAAGTTTTGAGGGTCTAGGGGTAAAATGATCTTTTACCAAGCTAAGGGTAATATTGTAATTACCCTAAATATATAAATAATTAATTATTTAATAAAATGGAAGGGCAATTTTGAGAGAGAGGGCCGAATGTGAGCTCTAGGAGTGAAGTCTTGCTCCACCCGGGTTCGAACCTAGGTAGAAGCAATGATTTAACTTGTTTTTATTTAAATGGATAAATTTAATTAATTAATTAGTAAATATTAGCTGATTTAAGAAAAAGAAAAATCAGATTTTAATTAAAGGTTTAACAAGCAGTCCTAGTTTAACTAATTCCCAAACTAAAACTCCTAATTTTAAGCCACTCTCTCTCACTCACTCTCTCTCTCTCTCTCACGTTTAACCACTCATTCTAATGTTTTATCTCTGCCAAAAAAAGTTCAAAAACAGAAAATATATTGAAGTTCTTCACACTTGAAGAACTCATACCAAAAATCTAAGAAAACAACATAAATCCATCACTTTAAGCAAAGGGGAGGAGTCTTCCGTCGATTGGTGTTGAAGTGTTGAACTTGGACTGATTTTTGGAGAGGATTTGGGAAGCAATTTCGTGGTTGAACAAGAAAAAAATAAAGGTATGGGTCTTCTTACTCTTGGTCCCTTTCCCAAGAGACCCTTAGGACTCAGACGATTTTAATCCGAAAACTAAGTTGTTCCCCGTTGCATATCCCTGTCCTTAGCTCCCATCAAATCATAGGTTGGTATGTTTGCTGGTAGAAATTAGGTGTTGCAATGTGTTTTCGTGATGAATATGTTAATGAACATGTATTTGGAATCATATGAATGACAAGCTTTGTTGCCGAAAATATGTGTGTGTATGTGAAAAAGTTTACTGTAAACTTACTGTAAATAAGTTTTGATTTATGGCTTCAAGTTTTATATGGTTTTGGTTGTCATTTTAAGTGTGTAAACTTATGTAAATGATGATATTCATTTAAGTGTAATGTGGCTGAATTAAATGATAAATTCTTGGCCAAATATGTCCATGAAAATGCACCTAAAGGACTCACTAAACACTACTCCAAATGCATGAACTTTTAACGTTAAAAAGTGGAGAAAATAGGCTACAAAAAGGTAATCAAAATTTCCAGCTTGTGATGTTGATTTCGGGCAGGTTCTGGAAATTTTGGAAGAGTTTTAAAAGTGATTAAAATAGGTGAGGTCAAGGGGAATCGAACCCAAGACCTCACATGACCGAGAGGCTGGAATTTTAAAAAAAAACAAAATGTGTTGGGGCTAAGGGGATTCGAACCCCTTAGCTGCTGCCCACGAAATGAATTAATAAAAAAATGGGGATGGGGGGAATCGAACACATGACTCGTGGGAAGCAAGGAAGAAGGAGAATAATAAAAAAAAAGATGTGAGGCGTGGGAATCGAACCCACGACCTCAAGGCTGGAACTAGAGGAGGCGGAAATAAGTTAATAAAGCAAGTGAGGCTGTGGGGGATTGATCCCACGACCTCACTGCCAATGTCCTCATCTTAGCGAAAAATAAAATAAAAATATATATGGGGCTGTGGGGGTTCAAACCCACCACCTCACAGCCCCTAGCGAAAATTAATTAAAAGTAAGGAGGCTGTGGGGATTCGAACCCACAACCTCCCTACTTAGGCGAATTAAAGAATAAAATAAAAGAGGCTGTGGGGGTTTGATCCCACAACCTCTTGGTTTAGGCTAAATTGGGCAAGGAGAAGTTAATAAAGATTAAAAAGGGGTTGTGGGGGTTCGAACCCACAACCCTTCGGCCAAATTAGGATTATTACTAAGGAGAAAATTAATCCTTCAATGTTAATATTGTGATTTAACTTAGAGTCATAATGTTATGAATATTAGAATAAAATCAATTAAAAATATAAATGATATCCAATTGATTCAAGACTTGGGTTTCCTTGCTCAAGCTTCCGTATTGATACATAAGTCATACGTGAATAAAATATCCGAGAACAATGCCACATACTTAGATCGAAATCAAGATCTTGGCACATATACAAGATGCATAAGTCTTGTATCACATAATCTTAGACGAAATATGAATGAAGTGTCACGACTTGAATGTATAGACGCATAAGTCTAACATACGTTCAAAGTAAGTGAATCAAAGAAGTATAAATTGAAATGATGAACCCTAGAAGTGTTAAGTATGAGTGTAACATACACTAAATGGCCAAGTGCATTGGCATATGATGAAATGAACGTTCACGTAATAAGAGGTGAGTAACTATGAAAATCAAGGGTGTTAATGATATTGAATGTGGTGACAACATGATATAAGATTAATGTAAATGATGAGAGTAATCTCGAATGAGCCTAAATAAATGTTACCAATACGTACTCACCTGTGAGAGTGTAAGATAATGAAGAGATCAGTCTCTATGAACACTCTAATGAAGGTATTGAGCTTAACACACTTGATACTAATGATGAGATGAGAAATCATCGAATGAGCTATGATGTCCTCATACTAGAAGTCAGCTTCCATGACGTATGAGTTGAATGAAATGGAACTTTATACTGAGCACCGATAGACTAGCTATGAGCGGTGATGCCTTCTTTCGAGAAGGGCGGAGGTTCACGTAACTCTCATGAGATTAGACTGTCCGGCTTGCCGGGTATGGGTCTCCTTATATCTCCTGGTCTTCGAACCTATACTGCCAATATAGGGATCTGGCGGGGTTAAATTCCCATGTACGCTAGCATGTTTTGGATCACCTTGACCGGTGGTTCCACCTCTTTTCGGTGTGGGGGAGACACTGGATTTCATGATGCTCACATGATCTATGTCGTTTAAAGTTAAAGTTCCCAATGAATGAATGAGGCCAGCTTCAAATGAAGCACATAATGAAATGAATGATACAAAAGGTGTTAGAACAGGATAATCAAAAGGTGAGTTAGATTCAAGTAATGACATTAGGTCATTCTTGGTCATTGCACAACGAACCTAATGAAAGTCTTAAACTACATCCTAGGTATAGCTGGTGTTTACACTGGCCTATGAACGAAATGAAATGGAGTACGTATGAATGAACGAAGCAGACTCTGTGTTTGCTAATGAAGACTCTCTAGTTGAGGTCCCATCTGTTGAGCCCTCATTTCTGGGATGTCTTAATGTCAAGTCCATGATTCCAAGGTCTCATGGCATATGAATGAATGATATGAAAGAAGTTATGTGCTACATGCAAAATGTACTGTATGTTATATGATATGTGCTATGTGTAAATGTTATGTGCCGTGTGCAAATGTGAAAAGTATGATGATGTATGTTATTCTCATGGCATAACTTTCCTATTCCAAATCTGGAAAGCTCACTGACTTTCCTAATCCAAATTTGGAAAGATCATTTACTTTCCTAATCCAAATTTGGAAACTTTTCTAATCCCAATTTGGCAAGTCTACTGACTTGACTTCCAAAAATCACGTTGTTAGGAAAGAGCTATTCTTTCTCATGCATGTCCTTGGTGTGTGCTTGCATATACCCATACTTAGTACAAGTGTGTACTAACCCTATACAAACTCTAATATTTTAGGTGCAGGCACGGGTGGATGATAGAGCTACAGGATCATCATGGCAGTTATCCGGACGTCCAGCATTCATCCGGAGTTGGTAGGTCCTCATGCTTTAGAGGATGCTACTGTTTTATATTCTAGCTTAGATTTAGAGTTGAGCTGGTGGAGCATGTTCCACTAGCGTTTCTTTCCTGTTTTTATTCAGACTATGTGTTAGTGCCATTTTGGCAATTATACGCTTTATAAGTATTGAACTATTCCTTTCATTTGATTATCTCTTAATGTTAGATGGTTGATGGTGAACAAATTACGAATGTATTAGAAATTTTTAGTAAGCAATATTTAGAAATAAAAAGTTTCAAATTTTCCGCTAAAATTAACCTATGTAAAGTAAGAATGACGTAAGTAGGCTTGTCTGCGACCTCTGAGAGGTCAACGACACCGGTCTCGTCTGGGGTCTAGATTCCAGTCGAATATGTGGTAATGGTAAGGGTTAGTAAATTATACACACATAGCCGGACCAAGGTGCATGATGCAATTTTCTAGATTACGGAGCAAGGATTTAGGGATACGTAACTTATCACTTTGGATGTAATACACTAGGAAAGGATTGCTATTACTAGGACTACTACTTTATGGACTTGTGGGGAACACACATACCCTAATTACTTTCTCATCTTGATAACAACAAAAGTCTCTTTTTGTTCACTTTATAACGACACAATTGAAGGAATTTGTTTCTCAAAATTCCCCTTTTTACTTCAGTTTTTTGAAAATACATTGACTAAAAGATATAATTGTGGGTTAAAATTAAGTCTAAACTATATTCCTTGTGGGATCAACTCCAACCTACTAGTTGGGTTCTTTACTTGATAACGATCGCTTATGCTTATTTAGGGAGGTTTATTTTAAGTGTATTAGGGCTATTTTCCTATAACAGGCTGGCGTGGACAGACTGCATATACGAGATCTTTTCTTTACCCCCCTCTCTGTCTTACTTTATCTTACTATTTAGATATTTTTATCTCATTCGCATTTGAAGACAAATACTTTTTTTTTATGGTGGGGTGAGGGTCACCTTTTGTGTGCTATTTGTGACTCATGTTTTTGTTGATACGTTTGGATTATTCTGATTAAAATTTTGATTTTATTGGTTTTGGCAGATGTTGGGCTTGTGGATCTTTAAGTTCGAAACAAAAATTATTTGAGTCTTGGTTTGATCAATACCGATGACTTGGATAGTGCTTGCAATTGAATGAACATGAATGTGCAGCTTCGATGAGGCCAAATGAAATTACATAGACAATATGTGAACTCTTTGCATGTTGTTGTGATTAGAAAATAATCAAATTGATCTTCTTAAGATGAACATTGCACATTTACGAAAGTGTGGAGTCTTATTTGACTTTAGTATTAATTCTTTGTGTGATGAGCTTATTGTGAAACATGAATGATGACACCTAGAATTTTCCCTTTTAGTTTAGTTGACTAAGTGGTTTTAACTCATCATATTATCTTAGTCACCATTGAAAAAATGTTAACCAATTTGACATATACCTCTTTTAAAGATAACCTTTTGAGTGTGCGAACAACTTTTGAACACCCCTTCTGACATACCTTTCTTTAGATGAAACTTGATGAAAACATGACCTCTGTTAATCATCTACCCATAATCCTCTTGATTTGTGGTTGATTGAATAGACAACTTATGCAAAAATCCTAAGTTAGGTGTGTTCATGGAATAAAAGTTTGAAAATAAAAAAAGAAATGGGGTATTCCAAACAATCCATGGAAAGTGAATAAAGAATGACTTATGAGCACTAGAGTAAAGAATAAAGGAAGGAAAAAGGAAGTGTTACCGGCATGACATATTATGAGGATAAAACTCACTAAGACTAAATGACCATACATTTACACTAAACCCCGTTACAAGCCTTAAAAACACATTTTTGATCTTGAGTGAATTGAAACAAAAATTGTTAGGAAAATATGGGCAAACTATGGGTTAAATCATGCACTGTGTTCATCTTTGTGAGTGTGAGCGTTGAAATTGAATTCGGAATTTTAAATTGTGTATCTTTGTGTGTGAATATGGAATCATTCTTTATTTGAGGGCATTTGATCACTTTGGTTGAGCTTGCCCTTGCATTTGAAGAAAGTATCATGAGCTTGAAAATCTTTGATAATAGTGTGTCACGACTTGAGTCTTAGAATGCGCATTTGATCCTTGCATGAGTAAGTTGATTCTTCTTGTGTGAACTCATGATTGAGTCTTGTGAATCATTATTCGAGACATCCTTTTTGAATTAATGAGCATGATTTTTACTTGAGGACAAGCCAAAGTTTATGTTGGGGGTTTTGATGAGTCCACAATTTGGACTCATTTAGGGCTATATTTTTATAGGTTTAGCGTCCTCAAATGCATATTATGTCTCTAAAGCTGATTAAAACCATGAGTTTCAGGTATTTTGAGCTCAGACAAAAGGAATGGACACTATGGAGGAAAAAGGAACTAAACCATCTTAAACAATGAAGAAATGAAGATTTGACGATCATCGAACCCGTTTTGCGTGTGCCAAAAAGGTCTCATCCTCACCTTTTATTCCAGTGAGCTGAGCCCTGAAGGAAAGGATTAAATTGGTAGTTAAGAGGAGGAGTTGCCGTGTGATTTTGTGAATATGAGGTAAATCTATTGTTGGGTGTTGCTTATGGTTGGTATATTCACTGTTTAAATATGATTTCACTCAGTAGTTCTGTTTGAACTAAACGAGGTTGTCGAATACGATTTCAACTTCGTGTTTTTGCCTTGATAGAGACAAAACATTTAAAACTAAGACTACTAAGTTGATAGCTCGAGAGGTGAATCTTAGTCCCTTTCCCATACTTTCATATCAAAAGAGTGATTTGTCTAAGGCAGAGGTTGTGCTTAAAGGCTGCAACTCGGTGTTCAAGAGAAACCGAGTTGTTTCGGGGTAAGTTGCTTGAGAGAGAATATTCCCTAACTAAAGTCTAGCCTAGTAACATATATTCAGCGATGTACTATCAATAGCAACTACCCTTCGGTGTCTTTTATCTCATATTCCGGTCACATCCCAAGAATCTTATTTCCCCATTAGTCTCTCTTATTGTTTATATTTTTTTAGTTGTAAAATTTATTTCAAAACCCTCCATTGTTAATTAACACCTGTGTAACCCCACCCCCTCTATTTTTTATGTTTTTATTCAATAATTTCTTGTAGCTATGACTGGCATAACTTGATTTGTGCGTGACTAAAATATTCTCAGATGGGAGCGATCCCAACCATTGCTTGGTTATATAATAATTCACGACCGTCGATACTTTGTATTGATAAAGTATCTTTGATGACATCACCTATTAGATACAAATTTACCCATCACTCGTCCCAGAGTGACAAACACAGGAAAATTAGCCTAAGGAAGGAATGTAGTAGTACCTAAATCGACAAACAACTAGGATACTTGTCACACATGTCCTTCTCGGTTTCCGAAGTAGCTTTGATGAGATGATGCTTCCACTGAACTTTCACAGATTTAATCTCTTTTATCCTTAGCTTACACACATCACTATAAAGAATTTTAATTGGTTCCTTCTCATATTCGAGGTCTTTTTCTAACTCAATGGAGTCTAAAAGATCACATCACATAGATATCGAGTTCTAGGAAGGTGATCTAAGGTGTATGATTATGGTTATGTCCTTATGCATGACTTTGTAGTAATTGTCTACTTGTTGTGATGAAGTGCATGGTATGAGTCCTAATATATCTATGTGATGTGTTCTTTTCCTTATATGCACTATGTTGGTCTAAATGACTATATGATGAAGGTCTTATAAGCATTGATGTGAAGTGAGGTAGTATGTGTGCAAGTTGATGTAGCTTACTGTAATATTCTTATGGTATTGGCTTAAATGTGTCTTCGATGTATTGTACTTCTATGATGGTATGTGTTGGCTTATGTAAGTTGTATGAATGATTCCTTGTGGCCTTAAGGTTATGCATTGCACCAAGTATCACTAGAGGGTTACTTGGGAGGTTAAGAAGTTAAAGAAAAATATGTTCACTCTTAAAGGAAAAATGCTCACCGTTAAGACAAATAGCTCACTGTAAAGTGACCCTAAAAGTGGTTTAAATTCTATGTATGACCTTATATGATGTTTGTCCTTTGTATATGTCTATATGAAGTATGTGAATGATATAAATGCTATTACTTAAAGGTTTTATGAAGATTTCACAAAAAGGCATGAAATATGATTTTAAGTAAAATGTCCCTTTTAAATGCACGTTTTTGCATGGTTGTCATACTTAGTGCGTTCTTGTACTAACTCCATTCTTATCTACTTTCTACACAAAGTGTAGGTTATGGATTCTTAAAAGGAGTTCTATGATTGAGGAGCTTATTATGTGTTTCCCAACCTCAAGCAAAAGTAATCCTTAAAATTCAAGGATGTCCTATCTCAAGTTATGTTTAAAGACTTGTAATTCTATATTTATGATTATGTTGTATGGGCCGTGTCCCTAATTACTCTTATGATGTTGAGTCTAGGATGGAAAAAAGAGACTAGAGTCTTTTACTATGGATGATGATGTTTTGTATATATATGAAGTAATGTTCTAGCATATGATGTGCTAAGAAAGTTTTAATTTTCCGCTAAATTTACCTATGAAAATGCGATGAATGATAAATATGAGCTTGTATAAGACCTTCGAGAGGTCAAGTACTCCATGTTACTTCTAGGGGGTGCTCCCCGGATGTGACAAATGTTGTATCAGAGCATGAGGTTTATAAATGTGGTTTTAGGTTCTAAAGGTCTCATATTACCATGTCTAGTAGAGTCTCCTATCATTGGTGGTGAGTCGCGGCTATAGGACGATAGAGTTTCCCTTTTTCATCATTCTCATGTTGTGCCATAGAACTTAACTCTATAAGATCTCTCTCTTATGTTTTCTTGTCTGGTGGTCTTTTAGATGTGATTGCTTTGATGAGATGGTTTCTCCATACTTGAGGGAGAAAAGGTGAGTTTTGATGTTTGTCTTGGTTTTTATGGTTTCATGAGTATGTGTGAAGGTGAACTTTGGTATACTTTGATGATATGGTGTCTTTTGTTGCTATGTATTAGAATTATGTGAAATAACATGTTATGTTGAGAATTATATGTCATGATTTTATAGCTAAAGCATGTTAGAAGTCATTATGGTGAAAATGAGTTTCTTTTTGGAATGATATGCTACTATATGGTTTTGCATGATAGTAACCTAATGAAATGATTTGAGTTTTAAATGCTTTAGGAATATGTTAAATTTTAAAGATGCATGTTGCCTAAGTGTATATCTCTAAGTGTTTCAATGTTTCCCTTTGTATATGTGTGCATCTTCCTTGTTGCCTTGTATGAATTGGAGTCCTTTGTATAGGCTTGATTCTAGAAGTAAGGGTGGCATGATTATCTTGGTAGGGTGATGATGTGGGTTGATTGACCTAAAAGTCACCTTACTGTAAGATTGAATGAAAAGGAAGAGTCCCTATGGTTAAGTCTCCTTGTTGTTTTCCCCTAATGTTCTATGACCTTGGTGTCTACTGTATTGTTGAAAACCTTATGTGGTTGGGAAATATGACCTAACTTGATGATTGGGGATAATTTGCCTTGAAAATAAGGTTTAATATGCCTTTGGTATTCCTAGGTTGAGTTACTGTATGCTCTTTTAAAGTAATAATTACTTTTAAGTGATGAAAATTGAAGGGTGTTAAGTTAAGATCCTCTTAAGGTTGAGTTAAGTTTCTCTTAATTGGGTCTACCCTAAGTGGGGGATGGTGATGTGAGTAGTAGGGTTGTAGATATTTCTACCTTGTCCTTCTATGTTTACTTGAACTTGAAAATAATGAGATCCTAGTAAGCTTGTTAGTGATAGGAGTCTTGTTTAAAGTATGAATTGCATTACCTCTATATGTTGGTATGTCTTAATTGACACTATGTTAAGCATGTTTTGAGGATTGTAAAAGTGCATGAAAAAGAAAATTTTGAGGAACTTCATGGTTTACTCATGTTGGTTATACATCTTGACATACTAGTTGTGCATTTAACTTCATGGGTTAAGGTAAGAAGCATGTTTGAAGTCACTTTTAATATGTATGTTTTAGCCTTATAATGTGAAATTGAGACTCTTTAAAATGAAATATGTTGAGTCTCTTGAAATCTATGTGACTTGTATGGTTTTTTTTGGAAAGCATGATTTTAGGTCCACTTTTGAAAAGTGAAGGCATGTCTAGTTATTCTCCTTGTGTGTACCTATAAATTTTAAGACTTTCCTTAAATGATACATGTTTATGAAATCTAATGCTAAGCTAGAAATTGAAATGTTGTGAAATGACTTCCTATTGTCGTGATATGTGTGGTGTAATTTACCATTTCAACTTCACTAGGAAGGATGTTTGAGCATGCCATGATTAAAAGTTGAGAAATTCTCATGTTACAGTGAAGTTGTCCTTTGTGCATTTTCTTGGGTATGAACTCATGAGACATTTAAGTGTGTTGAGGAGAAGTACATTCCTCCATGGATACAACTAAACATGGTATGGTTGAGTATGACCCTCATGGCACTAGGTCTTACTAATAAAGGTCCTTGTTGATTCAATTGACTCAAGTCTATGTGCATTGAAGTATGAGTGCTTAAATGGCTTTTGAGTATTGTTGGAATCTGCCTATGTGTGACCTTACATGACGATATCTTTAGTAAAATGAAGTGTAATGACCATGTCATGATTAGGAGAAGGATGTTCCACCTATGAACATGATAAGAGCCTATGTGTTTGATGCATTAAAGGGTGAGTGAATAAAAATTTTGCTTGCTTGTATGCATTGAGTGCAAAATGGTTTGAAGAATGTTCCTTATAAGTTTGGTGCATTAACTTCTATGTGATGATGTCAATACTGTTTTAATCTACTCTATCATTCATTGAAGTCATTGTTGTGATTAAAGTGTTCTAAGTGTCATTCGAGGACGAATGTTCCCAAGTGGGGGATATTGTAAGACCCCCAAAATGAGTTAGGGTGTCTAGAGCCTCACTTGTTCCTATAATCTTGTTAATATGTTAATACAGTGTTTTAAAGTATGCTTGGGTGATTTGAGGTCATTTGAAATTCAAACATCAAGGGACGACCAAGACGTTCGACACCCAGTCACCTAAGGGGCCTTATGTGTTTTTCTGTTATTATATGTGTGTCATGAGATTATGAGGTCCTTATCTGATTAAAAATGATGTTATAGTCAGTGTATTTAGTTTCATGAGGTTTGGAGGTTAAACGTTCAAGAACGTCCAAGACGTTCGAATGTTAGCCCTTGAGACGTTCATGTGTGTCTTGAGTGTGCCATGCATGTTTGGATGTGTTTTACGTGTTCATTTTGGGTTAAAATTGCATGCAATATCTACAACATCTTAAGATATATATTCAAGTCCCAAAACGCCCGGTTACGACTTCCAAAGGGCCCCACAAAAAGGGCCCACAAGAAGGGCCCAAAGATTGTCCATACACTGCCTTGGCAGTGTCAATCGATGAGCTCAACTGACACCCCGTCGATGGGGAGGCGTCGATGGGAACTTAGACTGGAGAATTCTTAGCCAGATGACAGCCTCAAACGCAAAAGATGGAAGACACAGGATGGCCGTCGATGGACCAACGCCCCGTCGTTGGTGTCCGTCAGTGCAGGCCTACAGTCACTGCCATGCACGCTGCCTAATTATGGGGTGAATGGAAAATTCACTCCACGTGCTAACCAGACCCTAGGTGGTTTATTTACCTATTTTTAAGTATATATAGATGATCTAAAACGTGAATTGCCCTTACCCATCCTCAAATCAAAATCAAACCTCCCTCTCCCAAAATATACTCTCTAGAAACCTCCATTAAAAGTGAAGTTCAAGGTCAGCGTTTGGACGGGATTTCCGTGGATTCTTCACCAAATTTTAGAGGTTTTCATCTAGATAAAGGTATGGTGATCCTTCATCTCTAAGTAACCTTTCACTTGGAGAGTTAATCTCAAAGTTTTCAAAGAGAAAATATGATCAAACTTCTCCTCTTCAATCTAGCCATGGATTCTTTCTAAAAACTTTTTCAAAGTCTTAATCATGATGAATTGATGATAATGTATTGATTTTAACGTGAAAAACAATCCAATTGCATTGTGAACCCATGTCCCTTACAAAAATTGATTTAGCCCTTGCATGGGCATTGTGATCATGGCTTGTTATTGATTGAATTGTGATTCCAATATGTTGAATTGCTTATATCTACTGTTTATTATGTATATTGACGGTGAATTATTGATGAATGATCCAATTTTATCAATGTATGAAGATTTGATCATGACTAGCCTACGCCTCTATGTGATCACTGTAACATTGTCATTATAATGTATGAATGAGGAATTCGATAATGTTAAGTTGATTGATAACCACTGCCTATCATGTATATAGATTATGAATTATATTGGAATGGATCCAATCTAGATCAAGGCTTGAAGATTAGATAGCATGCATGTTCTCCTATCTTCTATAAATTGCTAATGTCGTTCTATGTATCTGTACTCCATGGTAATTGCTTCATGAGTTGGTATAGGTTTAATTGTACTTTAGAAAATGCCTATAATATATTATAATTATGAATTATGTGTTGGTATCCAATGTGGATTGATGCTTGAAGACTTGATCTCTAATTCCTCTCTCTTGTGATTCTATGATGCTCACTATAATCTCAATTTCTTGACAATTGTAGTAGGATTTATTTTAAGCCATGGTATCTTTAACTACTGCCCTATATGTGTATTATTGTTTAATTGTGAGCATTACTAATTGATAATCAAAGTGAGGAAGAATTGGTAAGAGATTAACCTCCCTTCACATTCTATGAATTGATGATGTAGTGGACTTAATATATCTCAATCTTGTAATGATTAATGTATGATTTAGACTTGATCATGATGTCCTTAGCTACTGCCCTAGGTTTAAACTAACGATGAAATATGATTGATGCTCAATGCAATTGAATTTGGTTAATGATCTATGCCCTTCTACTTTCTAGTATGTTAGGTGATGTATTGTACTAGTTCTAGCATGGTCATGTAATGGCTTATGCATGGTTTCTTTTATGATTAAAGCATATTTATCTACTTCCTTATACATGAATTGTTGATTAAAGAGTAGTAATGGTCAATGATGACCAAAGGCTAAAGGATTTGTAAGAATTGCTCTACTTCTCTATAGTATTGTTGTTGAAGCCGTGTATGGCATTGTGTGGTATGATCCACTTATGGTGGAGGTGTTTACTTTATTGCCAATATATATGTTATATGATCATGGCCTTGAATGCAACTATACTATGAATGTGTGTTGGTGATGATTCACCCTATGTGAAGCCCATGCCTAGTTTCCTATTCTAACTATGATCTGGGTTGTGTTGCTAATGTTATGAGCATGTAAATGGTTATGTTAAGATCATGTGTAGGTGCTGCCATTAATGAATTGTTAAGGATTGATGACCCCTACCTATGTACCCCTATGTGAATGTGTGAATAGCTAAGGTTAGGAGTCTTGAATGTAATGTGAAGATTGTCTTGCCTCCTATGCTAAATTGTGTTGTGTGGTCTATGATTGGTTGTGCATTGTGGTCTTAAGAGGGTGGTTGCCTCAAGGTGTTATTGATAGCCATTATGTGATCATGTTGACCAATATACACACACACTCACACATCATGCATGCTTACATTGTAGTAAAGGGTCATGGTGTCTAATGAAAGGTTGATCTCATATTCACTAGATGTCTACTACTATGCATGAAAGATAAATGTATGTGAAGTATGTTATGTATTCCATCTAACTAGGATGACTTTATAGGAGCACTAGTATGGGCAAGGGTATGGGACCTTGTTTATGTATTGCACATGTGTACCTTGATAGGATAGTTCCTAGGTTTGGTTTCTATGTACATGAAAGTGAATGTATGAACATGTTATGAATGTGTCTTACATGCTATAATGTGAAGTATGTGGTATGATGAAGTATGATTATACCTAGTGTCTAAATGTGTTTATATGAAAGCATGGCTAATATAGTTACACTTGTACTCTTAAGCATCAATGAAATTAAGTATGAACATGTGTGGCTTAAAAGTGTTATGTAAAAGGTTTTCTCACTTATAAGTATGTAGACACACACATGTATGATGATCTAGTCAATAGAGGGTCTATTGAAAGGTGTGCTCAAGAGTATCCTAAACTAGATACATTCTTACATATGCTATGTCCATGTAAAAGGTTTTCTCACATGATACAGGTTGATGAAAGAACTTCTCATCTATAACCTATGAGCTAAGCATATGGAGAGTAAATCTCCTAAAGCCTATGTTTTATAAAGTAATGTAATTAAAGGATTTTAATAAAAGGAACTTAGCTTAGCACCGAGTGAACTTGAAGATGAGGGTTGTCCCTTCCCATTGTAGGAAGGTAGGTCACCATAAAACTCACGGGGTGGATAGCCTAATGACCCAAAAAGGGTGTTAGAGTGATGTTTCCATGATGCCTCCAAGTTCCATAACTATGTTGCCCCATAGGATCTAGAAAGTGATATCACCTAATATGCTAGCATGATACTCATATATTAACTTGTCAAGTAAGATACCCTCTTTTGGTGTGAGGGGATGACACCAAATTCCATGTTTGGCTCACATGTCTTATTGTCGGTTAAGGCTATAGTTTCCCTAAAGTATAATGGAAAATGGAAGAAAATAACTAAGACCATAACTAGGATGACCTAAGGGAGGTTACTTAGGATAGGTGGAAGTAACGAACCCACCTAGACATTGCACAAGTGGATTCTTAGCGAGTTCTAGGAATGTGATCTAAGGTGTATGATTATAGTTATGTCCTTATGCATGACTTTGTAGTAATTGTCTACTTGTTGTGATGAAGTGCATGGTATGAGTCCTAATAGATCTATGTGATGTGGTCTTGTCCTTATATGCACTATGTTGGTCTAAATGACTATATGATGAAGGTCTTATAAGGCATTGATGTGAAGTGAAGTAGTATATGTGCAAGTTGATGTAGCTTACTGTAATATTCTTATGATATTGGCTTAAATGTGTCTTTGATGTATTGTATTTCTATGATGGTATGTGTTGGCTTATGTAAGTTGTATGAATGATTCCTTGTGACCTTAAGGTGATGCATTTCACCAAGTATCACTAGAGGGTTACTTGGGAGGTTAAGAAGTTAAAAGAAAAATATGTTCACTGTTAAAGGAAAAATGCTCACTGTTAAGGCAAATACTCACTGTAAAGTGACCCTAAAAGTGGCTTATATTCTATGTGTGATCTTATATTATATTTGGCCTTTGAATATGTATATAATAAGTATGTGAATGATATAAATGCTATTACATAAGGGTTTTATGAAGATTTCACAAAAAGGCATGAAATATGATTTTAAGTAATATGTCCCTTTTAAATGCATATTTTTGCATGGTTGTCATACTTAGTGAAATCTTGTACTAACACCATTCTTTTCTACTTTTTACACAAAGTATAGGTTATGGATGCATAAAAGGAGGTCTCTCATTGAGGAGCTTGTTATATGTTTCCCAAGCTCAAGCAAAAGGAATCCTTAAGATTCAAGGATGTCCTATGTCAAGTTATGTGTAAAGACTTGTAATTCTATTTATGATTATGTTGTAAGGGTCGTGTCCATAAAGTACTCTTATGATGTTGAGTCTAGGATGGAAAAAAGAGACTAGAGTCTTTACCTATGGATGATGATATTTTGTATATATATGAAGTAATGTTCTAGCATATGATGTGCTAAGAATGTTTTTAATTTTCCGCTAAATTTACCTATGACAATGCGATGAATGATAAATATGGGCTTGTATAAGACCTCCGAGAGGTCAAGTACGCCATGTTACATCTAGGGGGTTCTCCCCGGATGTGACAGGTGCATGTAATTCACTCATGATTATTGGAATGATGAATGTAAATGTAATTTGTAGGGACAAAGTGATTCTAATGGTAATGCTTGGTAGGGTTGGTAGTATGGGATGCTATCTACATTGCACAAGTGGACCCTAGTAAGTGCTAAGGCCATGCCTTCATTGTTGTTTGGACAACGTTGGGGTATTGACTTATGTGTTGTCCTGATGATGTAAAGGACTTCGAAAAACCTCATATATGCATATTTTTCATGTAAATGTCCCTTTTTCATGTTTTAAAGGTTTTTATGCATTTATCCACACTTAGTGCATTAATTGTACTAACCCCTTTCTCCTTTTTCTATTATGAATAAAGGTTCGGACTAATTTGTTGCTCCTCCATCCTTGAAAAAAGCTTGGATTTCTGTAACAACCCTAAAAATGACTATGCTAAGTAATGCTTAATGTGTCTAGAATGCCTACGATTAGACCGGGTTCACACGGATTGATGCGCGTAGAACCAGACCTCTGAACCTCTTCAACAACCAAGCCAACTAACTTGGTGAGTTAGTTGAGCTAGGAAAGGTTGGGTCCAGCCATGTAGGGCACCCGAATATGAAGATTTACCCGGATGAGTCTTAACCAGACTTAAAAAGGGGTAATCTTAAGTTTGGAGGGTCTAGGGGTAAAATGGCCTTTTCCAGGCTAAGGGTAGTATTGTAATTACCCTAAAAATTTAATTAATTTATTAATTAATATGGTGGAGGGGCAATTCGGGTAGAGGTTGCCGAATTTGACCCTTTAAGCAAAATCTAGCTTCACCCGGGTTCGAGCCTTGGTGGAAGCAAGGATTAAATTGATTTAATTTTATTAAGTGAATTAGTTGAATTAATTAATATTTAAAAATCTGATTTAAGTAAGGGAAAATAGATTTTTAATTAAAAAAAATAATAAAATTAATAAATAATGAGGAGTCCTAGTTTGACTTAGTCTCCACCTAACTCTCCTAATCCTAATCATAATTCTAATCCTCTCATTCTCACGTCTCTCACTCTCATTCTCACGTTTTTTATCATTAAAATAACTGAAAATAATAGTTCTTCATTCTTGAAGAACTTACACACAAAAACTCAAACGAAAAACTAAGCTAAAAACGAAAATCAACTAGTTCTTGACGAGATTGTGCTTGAAGTTTCGGTGGTGAGGCTTGGTTTCATGGTAAATTGGCAGAATTTAAACATGTTTTAAACGACATTAATGTATGGGTTTTCTTCTATCTTGGTCCCTTTCCCAAGAGACCCTTAAGGTTCAGTTTAAATCGCGATTTCAAGACTAAGGTTATCCCCGTTGCATGCCCCTGTCATTAGCTCCTTTGAATGATTCAAAGCATGCGTTGGCATGTCTTATGATAGATAATGTTAGGTCTGGTTGTGATTATGTGTTGAATGTGTGGTAAGAAATCATGTTCCGGAAAAGTGCATTAAGTGGACTGTTTTGAGCATGTGTGTGCTGAAAATTTGACTATGTTTGCTACCTAAAATTTGTATGTTAAATTTTGTGTTTTGCGTGTGTAAGAATGCTAAAAACGTGATGTTCATAAAAGGTTAAGGTGGATGACTGAATGTCACTCAAAATGCTACAAAAAAGTCAATAAAAGAATGAGAGAAAAATGGATTGGAAGAGACCAGTCTCGGCCAAAATGACTAATTTTTTTTTAAAAAATAAAAAATTGTGAGGTCATTGAGCATTGAACCCAAGACCTCACCAAATGTAAATTACATAAAAATTTCATAAAAAATGAAAGGAAAAATAAATGTGGAGAGTGGGGATTGAACCCCCGACCTCTTGAATGGATGAGAGAGTTAGGAGAAAAATAAAGGAGAAAAATAAATGTGGAGAGTGGGGATTGAACCCCCAACCTCTTGAATGGATGAGAGAGTTAGGAGAAAAATAAAGGAGAAAAATAAATTTGCAGAGTGGGGATTGAACCCCCAACCTCTTGAATGGATGAGAGAGTTAGGGGAAAAATAAAAGAAAAAAATAAATGTAGAGAGTGGGGATTGAACCCCCAACCTCTTAAATGGATGAGAGAGTTAGGAGAAAAATAAATATGGAGAGTCGGGATTGAACCCCCAACCTCTTGAATGGATGAAAGAGTTAGGAGAAAAATAAAGGAGAAAAATAAATGTGGAGAGTGGGGATTGAACCCCCAACCTCTTCAATGGATGAGAGAGTTAGGAGAAAAATAAAGGAGAAAAATAAATGTAGAGAGTGGGGATTGAACCCCCAACCTCTTAAATAAATGAGAGAGTTAGAATAAAAATAAAGGAGAAAAATAAATGTGGAGAGTAAGGATTGAACCCACAACCTCTTGAATAGATGAGAGAGTTAGGAGGAAAATAAAGGAGAAATATAAAATGAGGTGAATGGGGATTGAACCCACAACCTCTTGGATAGGTGAGAAAGTTAAAAGATAAATTGAGAGAAAGAGAATGAGCTTGTGGGGAATTGATCCCACAACCTCCTTTCCTTGGACGAAAAAGAGAGGAGAACAAGAAGAAATATTATGGGATTGATGGGAATCGAACTAGGGTCTCCCAAATCTGAAAAATGCAATTATCAAGTTTAAAATAAGATTAAGTGTTGTCTAAGGGATTCGAAATTGGGTTCCCTTGCCCAATTCCGTATTGACACATAAGTCATACGTAAGTTAATATTTAATGAATGCTTCCCCTAAAGATCGAAATCAATATCTTGGCATATCTACAAGATGCATAAGTCTTGTACCACATAATCTTGGGTAAACATGAATCACTAAGACAAACTATGAATAGAGCCTCATGGCTTGTATGTGTGGACTCATAAGTCTAGCATACGTTTAAAAGTAAGTGACCCTAAGGTGTATGTGATGAAATGATGTAACCCTAGAAGGGTTAAGTAAGAGTGTGAAACACACTAAATGGCCAAGTGCATTGACATATGATGAAATGAATATTCACGTGAAGGGGTGAGTAATTATGAAAAGCAAATGTGTTAACGTTAATGAATGACGTGACAATATGATAAGAGGCTAATGTAAAAGATGAGAGCAATCTCAAATGAGCCTAAGTAAATGTTACCAAAATGTACTCACCTATGAGAGTGTAAAGCTAATGAAGAGACCAGTTTCTATGAACACTCTAATGAAATTATGGAAGTTAATGCATACTTAATACTAATGATGAGATGAGAAATCATCTAATAAGATATGATGTCCTCATGCTAGAAGCCAGCTTCCATGATGTATGAGTTGAATGTAATGGAACTTTATACTGAGCACCGATAGGCTAGCTATGAGCGGTGATGCCTTCCTTCGGGAAGGGCGGAGGTTCACGTAACTCTCATGAGATGAGACTGTCCGGCATGCCGGGTATGGGTCTCCTTATATGTCCTAGTCTTTGAACCTATACTGCCAATCTAGGGATCCATGAGGGTTCGACTCCCTATATACGCTAGCATTTTTGGGTCACTTTGGCCGGTGATTCCACCTCTTTTCGGTGTGGGGAAGACACTGGATTTCATGATGCTCACATGATCTATGTTGGTTAAGGTTAAAGTTCCCAAAGAAAGAATGATGCCAGCCTCAAATGATGCACATAATGAAATGAACGATACCAAAGGTGTTAGGATAAGATAATCAAGAGGTGAGCTGGACTTCAGTAATGACACTAGGTTATTCTTGGTCATTTCACAGCAAACCCGATGAGAGTCTTAAACTACATCCTAGGTATGACTAGTGATTGCACTAGTATATGAATGAATGAAAATGAAGTACGTATGAATGAATGAAGCAGACTCTGTGTTTGCTAAAGAAGGCTCCCTAGTTGAGTTCCCATATGTTGAGCCCTCATTTTGGGAAGTCCTAATGTCAAGTCCATGATTCCAAGGTCTCATGGCATATGAAAGAATGATGTGAACTACGTGATATGATATGTGCAATACGTTATGTGCTGCTTGCAAAATGATAAGTATGATGATGCATGTTACTCTCATGGCACTTTCCTAATCCAAATTTGGCAAGTCCACTGACTTTCCTAATCCAAATTTGGCAAGTCCACTGACTTGACTTTCCTTAAATCATGTTGTTAGGAAAGAGCTATTCTTACTCATGCATGTCCTTGGTGTGTGCTTGCATATACCCATACTTAGTACAAGTGTGTACTAATCCCATACAATATCTACTTTTAGGTGCAGGCACAGGTGGACGTTAGAGCTTACAGTACGACGTTGCAGCTATCCGGACGTGGAGCATTCATCCGGATTTGGTAGGCCCTCACGCTTTCAAGGACGCTTGCTCATTATATTCTAGCTTAGATATAGGTTTGAGTTAGTGGAGTATGTTCCACTAGCGTTTCTTTCTCATCTTATTTCAGACATTGTATTGGTGCCATTTTGGCAAGTATACACTTAATGCAGTATGGAACTATTTCTTTCATTTGATGATTTTAATATTAGATGGTTGATTGTGAACGTTTATGAGTTTAAGTAGAATGTCTTATATGAATGTTAAATAACAAAAAGTTCAAATTTTCCGCTAAAATTAACCTAGATGAAGTAACGATGATTTATGTAGGCTTGTCTGCGACCTCTGAGAGGTCAACGATGCCGGTCTCGTCTGGTGTCTAGACTCCGGTCGTGACAATTTCCTATCACCAAGACTTGTGGTAGGTCCTCAAAGATCCTAGGAGAAATGCACTTAACGCCACTTTAAGATTTTCTCTATTAATGTAATAGACTTAGTAATCTTTCTTACGTACTTTTGTTCTAAAAGACTATTGTGTCTAAAGGGCTAAGGATATTATTTGACGACTTTTGTTGAACTCATTTTATTAGATTTTATATGTGTGACGATGATATTAGATTCTTACTATTTTGCTTATGTAAATGGAAGTTTGAACTTCGAGTGAAAAAGTTTTAAATTCCGCGTTATTTTAAGTTCATTATACAGTGACTATTATGGTAAGGGGTTATATAAGACCCCTTCAGAGTAGAGTACGCCGGTAACGTGTAAATGGTACTCTCCGGTCATTACAAACTTTGTATCAGAGCATATGATTTGGGTATAATAGTAGGGTTGAAGTCACACACTACGTCTAGTAGAGTCTTATTCTTAAATGTAAAGCGCACCACCTTTATGAATAGGAGGTTATGAGATGATTAGGAACCTTTCTTTTTACAGTAATCTATGACCGTGCTTGGAGTCCTACCTTTATTTAACTCTTTCATTCTAATCCTTTTCTTGTTCTTATAGTTTATGAATACAAGAAGGAATAATGCTAAGAGGGTCAAAGAGGAGAATGTAATTGAGGCGTTTCCCCCTCAAGATCCTCAAAACTCTCAAGCTCTAATTGGAGAAGGTGATATATCAAATGTTTAGGTAAGGTCTTCCATCAATAGTTTGACTCAAGTGTTGTCTACCCATGTTTCTAGAGATGCTAGGGTGCAAGTGAACCCCAATTCTAGCACCACCGCATCAAGAATAAGGGATTTCTCAAGGATGAATCCCCCTACATTCTTTGGCTCCAAGGTGGAGGAAGACCACAAGGGTTTATAGATGAAGTCTTTAAGGTGATAGATGCCATGGGTGTGACTTTCAAGAAAATGTGCAACTAGGCGCCTATGAACTTAAAGATATGGCAAAAGTTTGGTATGAACAATGATAAGAAGATAGGCCAGTCAGAGAAGGTTGGATTACTTGGGGGGCATTCAAAACGGCTTTCCTTGATAGGTTCTTTCCCTTGGAACTAAGGGAGATAAAAATGAAGAATTCATCAATCTTCTTCAAGAGAATAAAAGTATGAAGGAGTTTATCCTTAAGTTCACTCAACTATCAAAATATGCTCCGTCTATGGTGGCGGACTCTAGGGCAAAGATGAATAAATTTGTTATGGGGGTATAAAATCTTATGGTGAATGAATGTAGATCGTCTATGCTTATTCGAAGCATGGACATTTCTCGTCTTATAGTCCATGACAAAAAGAATTGAGGAACAAAAGCTCAAGCAAGTTGGTAAGGAATACAATACTAACCAAGGTTCAAAAAGTGGTCTTCTAATCCAAGTCCATACAATTCTCCAAAGCCAAATCAATGGAGGATAACTACACCTAAAACTCAAGGAACAAATAAGAGTGGTCCTTTTGTTGAATGAACTACTTGTTCCATGTGTGGTAAAAAGCATGAAGGGAAGTGTCTTGCCGGTATGGGCGTTTGCTACGGGTGTGGTAAAAGTTGCCACCAAATGAAGGATTGTCCAATCCATGCAGCCAAAGGGATAGAAGGTACCCAAACTCTCACTAATGCTCCAAACTCTGATGGTCCCAAAAAGAATCATTTTTATGCCCTCCAATCCTGAGGTGATCCAGAGAGCTATACGAATGTTGTTACCGATATGTTACAAGTATTTTCCATTGATGTTTATAAGTTGTTAGACCCAGTGCCACCTTGGTTTTTGTAACTACTTTAGTGGCTATGCAATTTAATGTGCTTCCCGATGTTTTCCATGAACCTTTTTGGTTTCTACCCTGGTATTGTGATTCCGTACTTGTTAAAAGAGTTTATAGGGGTTGTCTCATTTAATTGGCCAATCGAGTCATATTGGTTAATTTGGTAAAACTTGATATGTTGGATGTTGATGTCATTTTGGGATGGATTGGATACATTTTTGTTTTGCCTCTATCGATTGTAGAACTCGGGTAGTAAAATTTCTTTTTCCAAATGAACCCCTTTAGAGTGGAAGGGGGGGGGGAACCTTGCTCCAAAAAGTCTAATTATTTCATGTCTTAAAGAATGTAAGTATATTTCTAAGGGATGTCTCTATCATATTGTGAGAGTCAAGGATCTTGAGTACGAGACTCCCCCGCTAGAGTCGGTCCCCATAGTGAGGGATTTTCCGGAAGTCTTCCCCGATGACTTACCCATTATTCGTCCCGAGCGGGAAATAGATTTTTGCATGGATTTATTGTCGGATACGAAACACATTTCATTTCCTCCTTACCGGATGGCTCCGGACGAGTTGAAGGAACTAAAGATTCAACTCAAGTATTTACTAGACAAAGGTTTCATACAACCAAGTATTTCTCCATGGGGCGCTCTGATGTTATTCGTGAAAAAGAAGAACGGGTCCCTTAGGATGTGCATTGATTACCGACAATTAAATAATGTCACCATAGAGAACAAGTATCCTCTTCCTACGATTGACGATTTGTTTGACCAACTCCAAGGGGCAAGTTACTTTTCAAAAATTGATTTGAGGTCGGGGTATCATCAACAAAGAGTTAGAGAAGTTGATATACCCAAGACGGCTTTCTGAACTAGGTATGGTCATTTTGAATTTTGAGTCATGTCTTTTGGCCTAACAAATGCCCAGAGGCTTTCATTGTTTTTATTAATCGAGTTTTTAGAAACTATCTTGATTTGTTTGTGATTTTCTGTATTGATGTCATCTTGATATAATCTAAAAGTGAGGGTGACCATGTGAACCATTTGAGGATAGTCTTGCAAGTTCTCAAGGATGCCCAACCATATGCCAAATATAGTAAGTCCGAGTTTTGGTTGAGATCGGTTTCTTTTCTTGGTCACATTGTGTCTAGTGAAGGGGTAAAAGTAGATCCGAGAAAGACGGAAGCGGTCAAAAGTTGGACTACACCTTTGAGCCCTACCAACATCCGAAGTTTTTTTGTTTGGCAGGATACTATAGGATGTTTGTTGACGGATTCTCCACAATCGCATCTCTATTATCGACCTTGACACAAAAAAAGGCTAAGTCCTAGTGGTCGAAGACATGTAAGAAGAATTTTCAATTGTTGAAAGACAAGCTTACCTCCGCTCCGGTATTGGCCTTTTTAGAGGACACAAAAGATTCGTGATATATTGTGATGAATCTCGAGTAGGTTTGGGTTCTGTCCTCATGCAACATGGTAAGGTGATAGCACATGACTCTATACAACTCAAGGTGCATGAAAAGAACTATCCAACTCATGATTTTGAGCTAGCAGCCTTTGTGTTTGCCTTGAAAATATGGAGGCATTATCTATATGGTTTACATGTGGACATATTCACTGACCACAAAAAACTTCAATATGTGTTCACTTAAAAGGAGTTGAACCTCCGACAAATAAGGTGGTCATAACTTTTACGGACTATGACATGAGTGTTTTATACAACGCGGGTAAGGCTAATGTGGTTGCCGACACTCTCACTAAAATGTCAATGGGTAGTGTAGCCCATGTTCCTGAAGGTAAGAAACAGTTGAGGAAAGAGGTGCATCGATTTGCTTGCTTGGTTGTTTGGTTAGAAGATTCTCCAAAAGGACGAGTCATGGTCCGTCATAACCCTGAAATCATCTATAGTGGTTGAGGTAAAGTCGAAGCAACATCTTGATCCTTTATTGATGGAGTTGAAGGGATCGGTCCTTACAAAATCTAATGAATATTTCTCCGAACGGGGATGGGGTACTTAGGTACCAAGGTAGGTTGTGTGTACCGATGTGAATGACTTAAGAAGACATTTTTGAAGAGGCTCATGGATCCCGATATTCCATTCATCTGTGTGCCAACAAAATGTATCGTGATTTACAGGAGATGTATTGGTGGAAAGGGTTGAAGAGGGATATAGCGGAATTCGTGGCCAAATGTCCTAATTGTCAACAAGTCAAGGCCGAACATCAAAGACCAGTAGGGTTAACTCAAGAAATGGCTATTCCTACTTGGAAGTGGGAAGATGTCAACATGGATTTCATATGGGTGATTGTTGATATGTTGGCAAAGTCAGCCCATTTTATTCCCGTCAAAGCTAATTATTCGGTGGAGGACTATTCTAAGTTGTATCTAAAAGAGATTCTGAGAATGCATGGAGTCCCCTTGTCCATCATTTCAGATAAGGGAACTCAATTTACATCTCACTTTTGGAAAGCATTCCAAAGTGGGCACGGTACCAAGGTAAAACTTAGTACCGCTTTCACCTGCAAATGGATGGTTTGGAGGAACGAGCCATCAAAACCCTAAAAGATATGTTGACGGCATGTGTCATAGCCTTCAGGGGTAATTGGGATTGTCACGACCGGAATTTAGACCCCAGACGAGACCGGCATCGTTGACCTCTCAGAGGTCGCAGACAAGCCTACATACGTCATTCTTACTTCATCTAGGTTAATTTTAGCGGAAAATTTGAACTTTTTGTTGTCTTATTTCATGCTAAACATTTTTAAACTTAACATCATGGGCGTCCACGAATCAACCATCTAATATAGAGATAATCAAATGAAAGAAATAGTTCAATACTATAATAAATGTATAATTGCCAAAATGGCACCAATACAATGTCTGAAATAAAAACGGAAAGAAACACTAGTGGAACATGCTCCATTAGCTAAAGACTACATCTAAGCTAGATAATAACGGTAGACATCCTCGAAAGCATGAGGGCCTACCAAGTCCGGATGAAAGCTCCACGTCTGGGTAGCTGCAACGTCAACCGATAAGCTCTAGCGTCCACCTGTGCCTGCACCTAAAAATATATAGTTGTATGGGATTAGTACACACTTGTACTAAGTATAGGTATATGATAGCACATACCAAGGACATGCATGAGGAAGAATAGCTCTTTCCTAACAACATGATTATGGAAAGTCAAGTCAGTGGACTTGCCAAATTGGGATTAGGAAAGTTAGTGAACTTTCCAAATTTGGATTAGGAAAGTCAGTGAGCTTTCCAAATTTGAATTAGGAAAGTCAATGACCTTTCCAAATTTGGATTAGGAAAGTCATGCCATGAGAGTAACATGCATAATCATACTTATCATATTGCATATAACACATAACATCTTTCATATCATTCATTCATATGCCATGAGACCTTGGAATCATGGACTTGGCATTAAGACTTTCCAAAATGAGGGCTCAACATATGGGACCTCAACTAGGGAGTCTTCATTAGCAAACAAAGAGTCTGCTTCATTCATTCATATGTACTTCATTTCATTTCGTTCATAGGCTAGTGTGAACACCAGCTATACCTAGGATGTAGTTTAAGACTTTCATCGGATTTGCTGTGCAATGATCAAGAATAACCTAGTGTCATTACTTTAGTCTAGCTTACCTCTTGATTATCTTATCCTAACACCTTTGGTATCATTCATTTCATTATGTGCATCATTTGAGGCTGGCCTCATTCATTCATTGGGAACTTTAACTTTAACCGACATAGATCATGTGAGCATCATGAAATCCAGTGTCTCCCCCACACCGAAAAGAGGTGGAATCACCGGCCAAAGTGACGCAAAACATGCTAGCGTACAAGGGAATTTAACCCCGCCATATCCCTATATTGTCAATATAGGTTCAAAGACTAGGAGATATAAGGAGACCCATACCCGGCAAGCCGGACAGTCTCATCTCATGAGAGTTACGTGAACCTCCGCCCTTCCTGAAAGAAGGCATCACCGCTCATAGCTAGTCTATCGGTGCTCAGTATAAAGTTCCATTACATTCAACTCATACGTCATGGAAGCTGGATTCTAGTATGAGGACATCATAGCTCATTAGATGATTTCTCATCTCATCATCAGTATTAAGTTTGTTAATCTCAATACCTTCATTAGAGTGTTCATAAAGACTGGTCTCTTCATTAACTTACACTCTCATAGGTGAGTACGTTTTGGTAACATTTACTTAGGCTCTTTTGAGATTGTTCTCATCTTTCACATTAGCCTCATATCATGTTGTCACCACATTCGTTAACATTAGCACAATTGCTCTTCATAATTATTCACCCCATTTTACGTGAATGTTCATTTCATCATATGCCAATGCACTTGGCCATTTGTGTGTTTCACACTCTTACTTAACCCTTCTAGGGTTTCATCATTTCATTATATAATAATCATTTCATCGTATGCCAATGCACTTGGCCATTTAGTGTGTTTTACACTCGTACTTAACCCTTCTAGGGTTACTTCATTCCATTACATACATCTTAGGTTCACTTATTTTTAAACGTATGCTAGACTTATGAGTCTATACATACAAGCCATGAGACTTCATTCATAGTTCATTAAGTGACTCATATCTTTCTAAGATTATGTAGTACAAGACTTATGCATCTTGTATGTATGCCAAGATTTTGATTTCGATATAAGTAGATGGCATTATTCTTGAACATTTAATTCACGTATGATTTATGTATCAATACGGAAATTTTGGCAAGGGAACACAAGTTCGAATCCCTTGGACAACACTTACATTTTTCCTTGATTTTATTTTTAGTCCTCATGACATTAGGACCCTAGATCGAGCCCCAAAATCAACATTTCTTTTTAATTCCTTTTCTTTAGAAAATCTCTCCCTTGGCCGAGGGGTTGTGGGTTCGAACCCCCACAACCCTCTTTTATTTTCCTAGTTATTTTCCTATTTATTTCGCATTAACCAGGAGGTTGTGGGATCAAATCCCACAACCTCTCTTTATTTTTTTCTTTATTTCGCTGGGGACTGAGAGGTTGTGGGTTCGAACCCCCACAGCCTCCTTATTTTATTTTCATTTAAAAGTTAACTATTTAAGCATTGGCAGTGAGGTTGTGGGATCGAGCCCCCACATCCTCACTTTATTTTCTTTTTAATTTCTCTCTTTGTCACCTCCTTCAGCCAAGAGGTGGTGGGTTCGAATCCCACTCCTCCCATTATTTATATTAACTTAAAATTCCCCTTTTACTCTCTTGTTTGGCCGAGAGGTTGTGGGTTTGGATCCCACACCTCTCATTTTTTTTTTAGCTTTCATGTAGTGAGGTCTTGGGTTCAATCCCCACTGACCTCACATGTTTTAAATTATTTTTAAACTTCTCAAACATGAAGTATTCTGGCCGAAAAATCCATCACCAAGAGCTGGAAATTTTATTAAATTTTCTAGCCTTTATTTAACAACATTCATACGTTCGTTTTGTGGTACTTTCACAATTTGTTTAACGCGTTTTTTAGGTGTAGATTCATTGTTGTTTTAGCTTAAATTTTTCCACTTAAGATCAGCCACCTTATACTTCATTTAAACATCGTAATTTACACACCTTATGCACATAATTCCAATCATCAAACAAGCCATTTTAAGACTTCAAAACGGAGAATAACAACAAACATTTTACACAATGCACCACATCATTTTCGGTTGACATCATTGAACATGCTTGCTATTTCCAAACACAAAATCACAAAGAACATCATATTTCACACTTAGCTACCAGAAACCATACCAACAACATGATTTCTAACCTAATTTAGATTGAAATAGGAAGGAGACTAGGGACAAGGAGTTCAACAATAAAGGGGACAGCCCTAGTTTCATACGTTGAATTTTGTAGAAAGAAATTTCTCTTGGAGAAAGGATTCCAAGAGAGAAAACCCATACCTTGTTGTAGCTTTCCACACCTTCAAAGTGCTGCCCAAATCCTCCACTAAACCTTCAACACGATCCCGTCGAGAAGATGATGTAAAATTTTCGTTTCTTAAGTTAGCTTGCTTGTTTGTATATTTTTTTTTGTAAGTTCTTTGAGTGTAGAGAACTTTTGACTGCTTTCTAATGTTTTGTTTTCTATTTTTGCATCCAAGAAAACAAAATGGACGAGTGAGAGAGAGAGATTTAGGCGTGTGAGAGAGTTTATGTGAGATAGTGCCCCTTAAAACTAGGATAGGTTGCAAGACCTAGTCAATTTAAAAACACCTTAATTAATAAATAAATAATAATTAATAATAAAAATCTGATTTTTCCTTTTTCTTAAATCAGCCATTAATTATTAATTTATTAAATTAATTCACCAATTAAAAAATATCACATTAAATCATTGCTCCTACCTAGGTTTGAACCCTGGTGGAGCAAGACTTCATTTCAAGGGCTCAATTTCGGCCCTCTCTCCCCAAATTGCCCCTCCACTTTATTAATCAAATAATTATTACATATTTAGGGTAATTACGATACTAACCTTAGCCAGGAAAAAGACTATTTTACCCCTAGACCCTTCAAACCTAACATTTCTTCTTTTTAAGTCCGGTAAAGACTCCTTCGAGTAAATCTTCATATTCGAGAGCCCTACATGATTGGACCCAACCTTTACAAGCTCAACTAACTCCCCAAGTTAGTTGGCTTGGCTGTAGCAAGGGTTCCGAGGTCTGGTTCTACGCGCATCAATCTGTGTGAACCCTGGTCTAATCATAGGGATTCTTGACACATTAAGTATTACTTATCTTATCCATTTTTAGGGTTGTTACAGGGATGACCCTCTACCATTGGTTAATTCTCCTACAATAATAGTTATAATTCGAGTAATGACATAGCACATTTGATGCACTCTATGGTAAGAAATGTCGATCTCCGATTGGGTGCTTCAAGGTTGGTGAGTTTACACTTCTTTGTCCCGACATAGTCTATGAGGCTACATAAAAAGGTTGGGTGATAAGAGATAAGTTAAAAATTGCCTTTAATCGGCAAAACTCTTATGTCGACTATAGAAGAAAGGAACTTGAGTTTGAAGTAGCTGATTTGGTCTACTTGAAGATTTCACCCATGAAAGGGGCGATGAGGTTTGGTAAAAAGGGTAAACTTAGTCCCCGGTATGTGGGCCCTTATGATATATTAAGGAAGGTCAGGAAAGTTTCTTATAAGTTGAAGTTACCAAATGATTTAGCCCCGGTTCACCCGGTATTCCATGTTTCCATACTCAAGAAATGTATAGGTGACTCGGTATCTATTGTCCCGTTTGAATGGTTAGGGGTGAATGAGAACCTTTCTTTGAAGAGGTTCCGATCGAGATCCTAGATCGTCAAGTCAAAAAGTTAAGGAATAAAGAGGTTGCCACTGTAAAATTCCGACGGAGAAACCACTTAGTTGAGGGTGCAATATGGGAGGCCGAGGTTGACATGAACTCCCGCTACCCTCATATGTTTGCTCTTACTTTTAGTCAAAGTTGAGGTTAGTGGTTCCCCGTAAAATATTATTATGAATAATGTTGAACTTAGATTTTTTTTCTTAGTATGTCCACATCTCTGTAAAGGTTCATGCATAAAATGAGTTTTTATGCTCTCATGTTTAACTTGCACTCATATGTAATGTGTATATTTTCCTTCATGAGATTGTAGTGAGAATGTTTTTATGTTTTCTTGAGAAGAACAATTGCATGTTAACTCTTTGATGTTACTTGTGAGCTCACATTGAAATTGAGAAGGTAGTTCCTCATTATGTGATATGAAATCATAAGCTTTTATACGTGATGAATTGTGAATTGAGGAATGGAGTTAAGTATTCCTCCTATTTGTGACTCATAATGATTATATTTATGTTGTTGTTGTGGCTGGGTTGCTTTTATCGAGCTCCTTGATGAATAGAGTTTCAATGATCAAAAACCATACCTAAATAAAGATAATCCTCCAATTTGATGAAGAATCTCCAATCAATTCTCCAATCCAAGCCCTTCCTTGAGTTTTGGCTCCAATGGAGTTCTAGAGAATTTCTTAGGGATTTTGGGTTTTGATTTTGAAGAATGAAATCTTCTAATTCTTAAAGACTTATATACATGTTTAAAATACCCAAAAGACCCTTAAGTAACCGCCAAACTTATAATTTGGACGTGAGGTGAATTTACAATTTCACCCCTAACATTACAGTGAACTGCACACAGGAACAGCCTCACAGACGACTTGACCATCGACGGCACGTCCCTTAACCAACAGACCGTCCTGTTGGTCCGTAGTTTAGGACTGAGTTTGGTATTTGGCTTGGAATCTCCCACGCATAAGTTTCCACCTATGACCCCTCACCTATGGGGCGTCTACTGACCCACCGGGCGTCGATTGCCTCCGTAGGTTGGGCTGGTTTTTGACAGCTTGGGCACTCTTGAAGGGTCCTTCCTCAAGGACCTTTGGATGGTCCTTGGGGATGTTTGCCCGGACTTTCTCAACCCTAATATGTTTGTATCTGAGTTTAGGACCTCTCAAATGAATTTCATCCAAAACGAACACGTAAAACTCAACGAAATATGCATAGACACACAAGGTCGTTTCAAGGCAAACCTTTCGAACGTCATGGATGTTCTTGGACGTTTGACCTCCAAACTTCACTAAAATTGACATACTACCTATAAATAATATAATAACTAATAAAATGACCTGATTAACTCATGAAATACACAATTAGGCACATAACCACATATGAGGCACATAGGTGACTTAGTCGTCGAACGTCTTGGTCGTCCCTTGACGTTTCACTTCCAAATATCCTAAAACTGTAGACACTTACTCAATACCACATTATATACTATTTTAGGACCTTAGACCATCATGAAACACGTGTTAGGCTCTAGCTTCACCTAAGTCATTTTTGAGGTATTACAATCTCCCTCACTTGGACAACATTCGTCCTCGAATGAGACTTGCCACTCTCCCAACACCTCCAAGAATGGAGATTCAATTTTCAATTCATGGCCATACCATATAACATCTCATACAATACAAACATCTAAGAGAACATCAATTTCACATAATCTAGAGACTCACAACACAACAAGAAACTAGAATAAATTACATAACTCATTATGCTATAAAACTTAAATGCTTCATTCCAAATAGCAAAAAATCATTTTATATTCAATATCATACTCATATACATCAATTCTAACCACATTACAACAATTTTAGACCAAATAATGAATTAGTCAATTTTCCAAAAATCTTACAGTGAGTAGGCAGCCCTTTACAGTGAAATTTTCTATATTTTTCAAAACTGCAACTTTTAGGCAATTCTTGATGGAAACATGCTAATATGCAATGTAGAACCACATAAACACATCTTACAACATAATCATAAATTCATAAAATGCACAATGCGAGGAATCAATGAAAATCAATTTCAACAAGACCCCCAAACACAATGCACATGCAACATACTTCTAGGACTTTCTACTCTCAAGCTTAAGTTGAATAGAAGAGATAAGACAATCAATCAACACTCCACTATTCACCATACTCCCCCACTTAGAAGGAACTCATACCACTAAATAGATACACGGACTTACCATCATCATCATCCTCATCCGGCTTTGCTCCTCTACTTCGGAGTGCATAAAAACGCCTCTCATTTGGAGCATCATCCTATGGAACATTAGCAGCAACTTGTTTACCCTCTCTTCCTCTAGCCGCAATGGTAGGACAATCTATCACCTTATGATTATCCCTCCCACAACCAAAGCAACCACTAGTATCGGCTAGACACTTCCCGTAGTGTCTTTTTCCACAAGTGTCACATTTTGGCTTTTCATTTTGAGAACCACCTCCTCTCTCAAATTTCACCTTAGCACTCCTGGGTTCTTCTTGAGTTTGAGACCTCTTCTTGGACTTAGGTTGATCTTGATCACTTGAACCACTCATTTTCAAGTTTCTAGACATCCTCTTAAGTTTGGACACTTCAATGGATTGGGCATACACCAAGGGTCATATCATCATGTAGCATGGACGTACGGCATTTTTCCCTCACTAGATCGGCGACAACCATCACGAACCTGCTCATCTCATCCCTATAGTTAGACACAAGGGATGGAGCATATTTAGACAACATAGAGAACTTCAAAGAGTATTTCTCAACACTCATATTGACTTGCTTGAGATTGATAAACTCCTCTACCTTAACCTCCATCCTTTCACAGGAAAAGTACTTTCCAAGAGAAGTTTCATTTAATTCCTCCCACTCAATAGGAACCGACTTAAATGGCCTATTGCATTTCCATTGTGTGTACCACACTTGTCAACATCTTTCAATTGATACGAAGCCAACTCCGCTTTCTCTCTAGAAGTCACTCCCATAGCATGAACTATCTTATACACCTCATCAATAAACTCTTGGGGATCCTCTCCCACATTAGAGCCAAGAAATATTGGAGGATTCATCCTCACAAAATATCTCAACCTAGATGTCATAGTCCTCTCCACAACATTTACTCTAGGCTCCATACTCAAATTCACTTGAGTAGTCACGGCTCGGGCTAAGGCAAGCAAAGCCTCTCTATTCTCTCTATTAGTCAATTCCGGGGGACCCAACGGAACATCACTACTTGACCTCCAATAGGGACTTGAGCACCTTGAGCACCTTGAGGAAGTTGCTCAACTTGAGGAGGAATCTCTTTATTCACATCATTCTTTTTAACTCTCCTAGCCAGTGTCCTCCTCGTATTCATCTTCCTAGAAACAAAAGGAAAACCATAAGAAAAGAGTACTCATTACTTTTACTCTACGCATGACAAATGAGTAGAAAAGAAGGGAAACTCTATCGTCCTATATATCTCTCCCATAGATGTGTCGCGACTCACACCGATGGTCAAGACTCTACTAGACTTGACTTGATGAGACTTTTTGATTCCTACGATTACTTTCATAACCTGACTCTGATACCAAGCTTGTCACATCCTGAACCTACACCCTAGAAGATATGACATTCTCGGAATCCAACCAGCGTACTTGACCTTTCGGAGGTCTTGTACAACCCCTTTTCGTATCGTTCATCGCATATACATAATGAAAAGTAGTGAGGAATTAAAACTTATCACAAAACATTAAAATATCTTTAATAACATCTTTCATTAAAAATCATAGGAAATACTAAGTCTCAATATCATCAAAGCTTAGAAACGACAATACTTGGGACACGACTCATACTTCAAAATATAGAAATACTTAGTCTATTACAATACTTCGATAAAGGAAATAAAAAAAATCTTATGCCCTCGAGTCAAATAAGGACATACTTCAACTTCACTTGAATGATGCTACGATCCAAGTCTTGCTTCCCAAATGCTCCTCACCTACCAACCACTATAGAGATAGATAAAAGCATTGAATTATTACAACCACATGTACTAAGTATGACATAATGCATAAAATCATGAAAACGGACATTTATTGGAAATATGCATCTTTTTTACTTAAATATCATAACATAATCATAAGAATAACATTTAACACCTTAGAAACACATAAGATAACTTTTAAGCAATTTAGTTCATTTATACAAATCATTACAGTGAACTATGTCACTTTATAGTGATAATTTCTTCAGGTTACAGTGAAGTTTCTCAACTTCACAATGAACTCTTCCTAGCATGCAATCCTCTCACTACAATCTATCCTAAGACTCACTTAAGTAAGACAAAGAGAGACCTCCCATACAACCTCTCTAGGCACACCTAAATGATCCTTAAGACCACATATAATGTGATCAACACACTTACAAGACAGCAAACACATGAACATGAGATCCTTCTACCAAACGTGATTCTAAGTCTCACTTGAGTGAGTTGTGAAGCGACCGTCCATACAATCCCTTGCACACACACTTAAGAGATCCTATAGACTACCTAGATAGAATCATTCTCACTTAATATATCAACACATAGATAATATGACATTCTCCTCGCAAAGGCTATCAAAAGACTTACTTAAGTAAATCAAGAAGATAACGTCTATGATTGACCTCTTCAAGACTACCTAAATAATCCTTAACACTACCTAAGTCTTATATCTTGTCCACATAATCAACATCTTCCGTAACTAGAGTCATTCTTAAGACTTATCCAGGTAAGATATGAAGTGACCATTTCTATGCCCCCTTTACACCTTAACTAGACAACCCTTAACTACTCTAGGTAAGTACTTATTCATTTAACATACTTTCTTAACTTAAGTCATTACATTTATTAGTTCATTTAAGACTCATTCATCACAAAAGGACATTCAAATAGTGGTCTTGGACAAGACCTAGGGACACTAACTAACACCTTCAAAGCCTATTGTGCAATGTCTAGATAGCGTCACATACCTCCACCTAAACTTCATAGAACTTCTCTAATACTAGTAGGTATCCCATATGATGAGAATAGTCAAAAACCGACATAGACCGTCATAGCTAGACATGGCATCCAGAGTTCTAACCTACTCCGATGAGGGTGTCCTACTTGCCAAGGGTAGAACTAGGACACATCCCATGTAGGCACATGGTTAAGGAATATGAAGGGCTTTTATGCACTCTAGTCTTATTCTCAAATAGAGCTACATTGTACTCTAGTCTCCTTGTCAAGTAGATCTACTTCCCGTGACATAATCACTCGGTGCTAGCCTTTGTTCTCATAGAGTAATTGACACTAAAGGATCACATAAAGAGGTTCCTTATCTAGTTCATAACCAAATCACATTCACCCTACCAAAGAGGTCCACTAGGGCTACCTTTCAATGGCGACTAATATAGCTCATCATGACTTTCCTATAGATGATATGATGCCATTCCGGCCAATCAACCCTAAGTCAATCATCCTTTACATAAAGGATACCATTACGGCTCTTCGACTTCAACATCATAACCTTACCACTAGGTTTAAGGTTCCACGTACATGACCTTCTTAACATCATCTAAGGTCTCACATATCATTCATTTATACATGACAAGGGTGCACTAAGCCTACCTAGTCAAGACATCTCGTATTCACATATCATCCATACATATATCAAGTAAGGGACACAAGTCTACCAAAACAAGACACAACATTCTTTACTTTATCACATATAGCATATCATTCTTTAAAGCACTTAGGAATGACCCTTATCAACTTTATGTCATCCTATACATTACTATATCATCATAAATATAGTCATCACAACTCATATAGTTAAGTAGGAACCATCATGCATCAACATCTAAGACTACACATATAAGCACATAGTCATAGTCTACATTATCTCCTTACATACATAGAAAGAACACATACTTTAACATTACTTCACATGTACATGGATATGCTCATACTTTACACATATCAACTACACAAATAATCATAATAGTTCAAGTAGTACCGACAAGGCCATGATTATCATAATACATAAAGTAACGTCGACAAGGTCACATCAATTGCAAGTAAAGCACGTAGCACCGCCTCCATAAGTGGACCATACCAATCACAACATAATTGAAGTCTAATAAACATAAAATAAAGGGAATTAGGTCAGCGTACCACCACTCCATCATCAACACTTCAATCCAATGCTAAACAATCCAATTCAACACCATAAGACCCTTACCCATGGCCATGAACCTCAATTCAATATAAAAACTATGGTACTCAATGAAACTAGGTCAATTCAATAAACATTTATCAATCTAATACAACCTAGATATTAATTCAATACAATTATTACATCAATCAATAGCCCACAGAAAATGACAATAGAATTCATAAGCATTAAGTCCAAATCACTTAACCCATAAAGTAGTCAAAAACTAGGGTTCATCAAACATGGGTTCATAGGTTAATTGAGTTAATCATCTAATTAACAACAATTAAATCAATATACAATGCTTTAGAAACCATTAATGCAAGAACGCATGGAGGGATCTTGCAATTGGATAATACATCTTTGAAATCTTTAGAAAACATCTTTGAAAGTTGGGCTCCTTGATGAATAGTGTTTCAAGGATAAAAACCCATACCTCAATAAAGATAATCCTCCAATTTGATGAAGAATATCCACTGAATTTTCCAATCCAAGCCCTTCCTTGAGTTTTGGTTCCAATAGAGTTCTAGAGAATTTCTAAGGGATTTTGGGGTTTGATTTGAAGAATGAAATCTTCTAAGTGTTAAAGACTTATATAAATTTTTAAAATACCCAAAGACCCTTAAGGAACCGCCAAACTTCTAATTTGGACGTGGGGTGAATTTACAATTTCACCCCTAGCATTACACTGAACTGCACGCAGGAACAGCCTCACAGACGACTTGACCATCGTCGGCCCGTCCCTTAACCAACATACCGTACTGTTGGTCCGTGGTTTGGTACTAGGATGGTATTTGGCTTGGCCTCTCCCACGCCTAAGTGTCCACCTACGCCCCCTCACCTACGGGTCATCGACTGACCCACCAGGCGACGATTGCCTACGTAGGTTGGTCTGGTTTTTTACAGCTTAGGCACTCTTGGAGGATCCTTCCTCAAGGACCCTTGGATGGTCCTTGGGGATGTCTTCCCGGATGCTTCCAACCCTAATATCTTCGTATATAAGTTTAGGACCTCTCACATGAATTTCATCCAAAATAAACATGTAACACTCAACCAAACATGCATAGACACACAAAGTCGTTTCAAGGCAAACCTTTCGAACGTCATGGACGTTCTTGGGCGTTTGACCTCCAAACGTCACGAAACTTGACACACTGCCTATAAACACTATAATAACTCATATAATGACCTCTTTAACTCATTAAACACATAATTAGGCACATAACGACATTCTAGCACATAGGTGACTTAGTGTCGAATGTCTTGGTCATCCCTTGACGTTTCACTTCCAAATTACCTAAACCTCTAGACACTGCCTCAATAACACATTATAGAACATATTAGGAACTTAGACCATCATGAAAAAGATGTTAGGCTCTAACTTCACTTAAGTCATTTTTGAGGTATTACAATGGTAACTCCTCCGTTAATTCAATAGGTAGAGTCCTTTGAAGCTATATTCCTATCCCTTAACTACGTGCCCTCGTAGGACATAGATAGTGGATCCATATAGTAGCTAGTATGTAGGTTTTACCTTTGCAAGTAGAGCAGTATTTTCGGTGTGGGGATTTATGACACCGGATTCCATGTAAGCTCTCATGGTTAATGTCGGTTATAGTTGATCTACCCTAAATAATAAATTAACGAATAAAGTATTTACTAGTCTATGATATCCTTATAAATTTACTAAGTACAAGTAGCGGTATGAGACTTCACTTGTTCATTTCACTAGTAGATTTTAAAGGATGTTATAGGGAGTTCTTTGTAGTTATGAAGTAATATGAGAAAATGTATGTTAAAGGATAATTGTTGAAGTGAACATATCCTTACAGACCCATGTTTCTCATGATGCATCTAATTTACTCATGAATATTGGAATGATGAATGTAAATGTAATATGTATGGCCAAAGTGATTCCTATGGAAATGCTTGGTAGTATGGGATGCTAAATCAACATTGCACAAGTGGACCCTAAGAAGTGCTAAGGTCATGCCTTCATTGTACTTTGGACATTTTTGGGGTATTGCCCTATGTGTTTTCTTGAATGTGTTTTCTTGATAATGTAAATGACTTTCAAAAACCTCATAAATGCATACTTTACATGTAAATGTCCCTTTCTCATGTTTTAAAGGTTTTAATGCATTTCTCTATACTTAGTGCATTAATTGTACTAACCTCTTTCTCTCTTTTCTATTATGAGTATAGGTTCCAGCTAATTGGTTGCTCCCCCATCCTTGAAGAAAGCTTGGACTTCCCATCTCCAAGACTTGTGGTAGGTCCTAAAAGATCCGAGAACTAATGAACTTGACGCCACTTTATGATCTTCTCTATTGATATAATAGACTTAGTTATATTTATTATTTACTTTTTTCTAAAAGACTATTTTGTCTAAAGGGTTAAGGACCCTATTTGAAGAATTTAGTTGAACTCATATTATTAGATGGTGTATGTGTGATGATGATATTAGATTCTTACTATTTTTCTTATGAAAAAAGGAAGTTTGAACTTCTATTGAAATTCTGCATTATTTAAAGTTCATTATGCAGTGACGATTATGCTAAGGGCTTGTATAAGACCCCTTCGGGGTCGATTACGCGAGTAACGTCTAGGGGGTACTCTCCGGCCGTTACACTAACCCAATGAACTTAAGAAACAACAATTCTACATCGAGAAATTCCAAAATCTCAACTTATGTTCAAGAACGAAAGAAATTCAACAATAACCAACAAGAACATTAAAATCCAAACATTTTGGGATAAAATTACGCTAAATCAAACATGCTTGGCACGTGGGTGAATGAACCCAACATTAAGATAGACTCACATACCTTATTAGGAATCACCCCCGATGAAATTTACACTCAATCTTGAAGGTTTCTTTGCGATTTCTTCATATCTCATCTCTTTTCTCCTTTTTTCTCTTTTCTCCAAGCCCTAGCGTGAATTCTAATTTTCTCAAACATAAAAAAGACTTATTTCACCCCTATTAATTCCTAGAAACAAATTTATATAATTAAGTAAGGAAATTACTAGATTGCCCTCCCCAATTCCAGATTAGATTTTTTTAATCCAACGGCCCAACTTTCGGAAGGCATAACTCACTATACGAAGTCAAAATCGCGCAAACTTGGCGGCTTTGGAAAGATTTTTCCAAGGGCTTTCCAGCCATATCTGGAAATACACCTAACTCATCCTAAGCTTGAAGTTATTGTCGTTTGAAGTTGAACAAAATCTCACTTTTTACTTACTTAAAATTTTCCAGATTTCATTAGACTTTCAAAAATAAGTATTTTCCAGATTTTTAACTCCTTTCTAGTTGCGAGATGTTACGGTGACATCATTATCTTAAAGTAACTTCATCCACCTTCGCTGTCTCAAATTCAGATCCATTTGAGTGAATACATGTTGCAGACTACGATGATCAGTAAACACCTCACACTTAACACCATAAGGTAATGCCACCAAATATTAAGAGCAAACACTACCAATGCAAAATCCTAATAATGTGTTGGATAATTCCCCTTATGCACCTTCAATTAACGCGAGACATAAGCTATAACATTCTTATCCTTCATTAACACAACACCCAAATCAGAATGTGAAGCATCAAAATAACCAAAATAAATTTTACCTTCCACTGGTAGTGTGAAGATGGGGGATGTGGTCAAGAGAGTCTTAAGCTTTCGAATGTTATCCTCATATTGTTCTATCCATTCAAATTGTATTGGTCAAATTTGTCAAGTGAGTTGCAATAGAAGCAAAGTTCTTCACAAATCGACGATAGTATCTAGAAAGCCCCACAAAATTCTTAACTTCAATCACAGAGCTAGCCCAAAACCAATTCTGAACCACCTCAATCTTTTGGGATCTGCCATTACTCTTTGTTTTTGAACTACCTGTTCCAAAACTGCAACAGTAGTGAACCAAAATTCACACTTTGAAAATTTAGAATACAACCTTTGTTTTCTAAGAACACCCAAAAAAATACGGAGGTGGTCGGCATGCTCTTCCTCACTTTTTAATAGACCAAAATATCATCAATAAAGACTATAATGAATGAATAAATAAATATCATGAAAACCATATTCGTTAAACTCATAAAATGATGGGCACATTAATCAACCCAAACGACATACCCAAAAACGCATAGTGTCCATAGCGGGTTCTAAACGCCGTCTTGGGCACATCTTGAAGCCTAATTTTCAACTGATGATAGCCATACCTTGATCAATCTTGGAGAAAACTGATGCACCTTTCAATTGGTCATAGAAATCATCTATTCGAGGCAAAGGCTATTTGTTTCGAACAGTGACCCTTATTCAATTGATGGTAATTGATAAACATTCCCATACTACCATTCTTTTTATTAACAAAAAAGACCAAAGAACCCATAGAGAAGTTCTAGGATGATCATTTACCAAGAACCTCTTTGATTTGACCCTTTACCTCTCTTAATTCTATCGGGGACATGCAATATGGAGGGATTGAAAGGGGACGAGTACGAGGCTCCAAATTGATGTAGAAATCAATATCCCTTTAAAAAGGATACCAGGCAAATCAGTATGAAACACTTCTCTAAATTGTGACACCACAGGGATGGACTCAATAGATGCAGAGTCAACCTCAACATCCCACATATGAGCTAAATAAGCCAAATAGCCCTTCCCAACTAGTTTTCTAGCCCGAATGGAGGATATGATCTTAGCTTGATTAGGCTTGTACACCCCTTCCCACTCTAATTTTTCCCTTCCCAGAATTTGTAGAGTTACAAAGAGAATATTACAATTAAGCATAACATAATAGAGGACAACTAAGTCATGCCTAAGATTTTATCAAAGACAGTCATATCCAAAATAACTAAATCAACCCAAGTGTGCCCACACACAAAAAAGGGCAAGCACGACAGACATGAGTGACTATGAAAGACATTCCAATTGGGGTAGAAATATGGATATTGGCATCAAGTATAAAAAAAAATCATATCAAACTCTAAGGAAAATCGCACGCATACATAATAATAAGCACAACATGGATCAAATAACACATTTTCCATCCGGTCAAAAACAATAATAGTACATGTGATCACCGCTTCACACACCTCTACCTCATTCTTGACCCAAAAGGTGTTACACTAAGAATTATATCCTTGACGAGCTACTTCACTCCCTTGCTACACTACACCTCTGCCTTTGTCACCATTTCGTCTACCCTACGGCCTCAATGGTTACCTCATATCCCACCTTGAGGAGGCCCTCGACCATTATTACCATTTCCCGCAGTACCACTACTCTAGTCTGCTGCTGCGTGGAATTCAACACATGTGAATGGGGAAAATCTCTCCTCATGTGCCAAGGTTCTCCACAACTATATGAGTACGATCAAATGATCATCTGTTGCCTGTAAAAGGAGCAACTCACAGTCTATCCTGAACAAAATCATGTGGTGGAGTTCCTGAGTAATTACATATAGAGACGGACATGGCGGACTGAATTTTCCTAGCTGCAAATGTTGGCGTCCCTGCTCCGTTGTAGTAAGAACCTTGAAAGTTACCCGAGTTTTTTGTCCCTTTTAGCAAATGCCTTAGCATGAACGTCTCGCCTCACCCCCTCCACTTTCATAACAAAGTTTTCTACATCATTAAAGCTACTTTCTTCGTAGTTCATATGAATAGATAATTCCTTCAACTCATAATTTAGTCCCTTGATGAATAAACGGGTCCTCTCCTCCTCAGCAATGAAATCATCCTTCTTGCGATCTCCTAAAGTCCTACACACATAATTCTCTAAGAACAGGGCATGAAACTATGTCCAAGTGACTAGAGGTAAAACTTAAGATTTACATTCCATAAACGCGCTCCATCACTGCTTGGTCTCACGTTGAAGTTTAAAAGTCACAAACTCAACCCCATGTTGATCGATAATTCTGAACTTATGAAGCCTCTCATATCAATCTATGATGAACGCATATGCATGTTCACTCTCAAAACCATGGATCATAGGGGGTTTCAACTTCAATAACTTGGTCAACACTCATGTTCATTACCAGTCATAACAGGACCCATTAAAGGTCACAACAAAGCATCATTACCTACATTCCCACCGACTTTAAGGACAATAATTGAAATAGGAGGATTGGAGGGACCTTGAGTTGCTTGAACAGAAGAAAGTACTCCAGGACCACACAACCCTTTCAAGAATGACATGATATGTTGATAATAAAGTGGGTCTATGGGAGGAATACCTATAGTCTCAGCCTACATCGCTTCCTCTTGTCAAACCTCTTCTACATTTTCAACCTTAACCTCCTTCTATATCTCTTCATGGTTCACGGGAGGGGCCTTTACTCCTAGCTATTTCTTTAACCCTGCCTCGACCGCGACCTCTCGTTGTAGATTCCTCAGTTGGAGCATTGACAAGAGCTACTGGCCTGACGTCGTTGAATCTAGTGGTAACTCTCTGTGGACAGAAGAGTGAAGGAGGTTAGATACCAATTCAAATCGACAAATACCAATTTGAATTAAGTTATAGCGTGAAGTATCAAGAGAAAATAGAGAGATTTCCTTAAGTTGTATAGCCTATCAAAGAAAAGTATAGATGTCTCTCTATCGTTCCGCAAGACTCTACTAGTCTTTTTTTTCTACATCGATATCAATGAACCTGAACTCAAATACCAACTTTGTAATGACACTCGTGATTGGGACTCACACTAAAACTACGGTAGGAGAACCATTACTACAATCCAACTAAATAATTGAAAGCTACGAATTAAGCTAAATGCTATAAAAATAAATAGAGTTCCCATAAACTCAAAACAAAAGTCTTTAATAAGAAACTAACATTGCAGAAGTAATGCTTAGAACCTAAAAGTCAATGTTCCAAACTATGTAACATTGAACCAAAGTCTTAACATGAAGGGATACATCCCCAAACTAATGAACTAATTAACTAACTAGGAAGTACTAAGTGTGAAATAAGGACATAGACACAAGAGAACTCATGGCAGCCTAGACGAATTGGATCACCCTTGAATTCGAACGACAATCACTAATTTTCTAAGTGGGGTCTGTCAATAGTCACTTGAAGATAGCCAGTACTCAACAATAAAAGAGCAAGTGCAGTATCAGTACACAACCAAAGTTTACTAGTAGGATCACACGGCTATCCCACTAAGTGCAATATATATAAGTCAATACCACAATATAATCACATGCCTTTATCGAAAATATACAATATTATCAATATTTGCGAACAAGGTGCAGTTTCACATTTCTCAAGAAACACAATTATTTAAAAAGAACATTAGTGCTCTCATGAAAGCCAAACCCAAACTGATAGCATACCGAAACGTGTTACTATATCCAATATTGATTCCGCAATGTGGAAACCTGTCCCATAATTATGTCAGAATATGGAAACCGATCTATGTTTGAAAGTCAGAATGCAACACAACATCTATTCAACAAGCCACAATCAGAATGACAATGTACATTCTCATAATCATACAATCAAATCATGTTTCATGGCATTCATCATTCATAATTCCTCTTTTAGAATTAATGTGATCAATGATACAATATTTTCATTCATACATGTATCATAATGAACCAAGAACAAAGATACATCACATCATCATAGAATCACAACCATCACCTACCTCGAAAAAAGATTGAAAGCCTAAGAAATTTGATCCTTCCCTTTCCAGATTTGGTCCACTTGTTCTTGGTCTACAAATAATCATATTACACGGGAATCAATAAACAATCAATAAATACCCAAATCGCTAATAATTCTATGAACCCTAAATCATAACCATGATCCCAACCTCCAAATTAGTGTTGTTTCCAGCATAAATTCTAGATCAAAACCCTCCCCATCGATAATTACTCATTAGATTACATTCTATAAATCAAAAACAGATTCGGGGAGTTATAATCTTACCTTTATCCTCAAGAAAGGTGGAAAACTATCAAGAAAAGACATTGGTTCGTTCCTTAGCTCTCAAGTTTGAAAATTGCATAATAAAACAGTTTTGGGGTTTACTTACAATGTTAAGTTGTGTCTGGCCCATCACAACATCCCTCACCCCGCTACAACGCCCCTGCCTTTGCGACATAATTCACTCCCAAAGGAGTTTGCACGAAACAGTTAGCTATTATTAATAAATCCACTGCCTCCATTTCATAACACACAGTCAACCAACGAGACTTAGAAACTACACGTTCACACTAAGATTGATTTCAGGAGTTGTACTTGCCCGAATTCAATTTTGTAAAGTAGTACGAGTTTTTAAAAGACTTATATATCTACTCATGTAATCAAATTCATAATTAAATCATCCAATTGTTACCTGATTTGCTTACACCTAATGAATTCGATTTCCTCCAAATCTGGACTAGATTGGAAAATTTCAAGTTACTATAAAAAAGTTTCCGACCCAAAATTTTCCCCGTTGGCTTTTCTATAATGACTAAACCCACTAATTAGAGTTGTTTTCTTTTTTTTTACTGATGTCGGATTAAGGAGACCCATCATTTTTTACGTTTCCAATGAGTCTTTAAAGCTTTGTTTAATTTATTTATATGTGAGATTTGTCTACAAAGGGTTTCGAAAAAAGCTTAATGGCTTTTGTGTCACGACCATGGAGAACCCCCTAGAAGTAACATGGCGTACATGACCTATTGGAGGTCTTATACAAGTCCAAAGACATCTTTCATCATATTATCATAGAAATTTAGCGTAAAATTTAAAACCTTTCATAGTACAGCATAATGCTTGAACATCATTTCACTTATAAAATCATAAATACATAGTTTAGATACTAAGTCTTGTCTTTCCATCATAGACTCAACATCGATAGAATAGAATAGGGACACAACCCTTAAAAACATAAAGAATAATCATAAATATTACATGAATTTAAAGAACATCTTGACACAAAGGTCCTTTAATCATATGGTCACTTGAACTTGGGAATTTCTATACAAGCTCTTCATTATAGGCAAGATCTTCTAGTCATCGCGACCTACACTTTGTGTAAAAAGATGAAGAAGAATGGTATTAGTACAAGAATTCACTAAGTATGATAACCATGAAAAAACTTGAGTTAAAGAGGACATTTAGTTAGAAATCATGCATCATGTCTTTTTAGTAAAACTTCATGAACATTTATACAATAAGCATAATATAGCTCACATACATTATATAGACATGGGCATTATTCATAACAACACATAAATACATATATCACATTAAGGCACATCCAACATCTTCATAGCATTACCTTTCTTTTACATTACTTCTTCACCGAAAGAAACCCTTAAACAATAATTAGTACAATGCATGAATAGTGTCCCATTGCACTATCACACAAAAGTATCACCTTAAGGTCACCAAGGTGCATATTCATACAACCTTCATCACTTTAAGCATATCCATTCATTAAGACATAACATATTATGAAATATCTTCTTGACATAAGAACCACCACTTAAGACAACCTCATGTCACACTAGTGCAATGTACAAGTACCATCCCATAATACTATCTCTACCAAGTGTTCCTATGAAGTTACCCTACACTTGGGCACATCACATTCAACAAGTCACAATACATGCATTTATCCTTAGACGTAAGACCAACATACTTCATAGACCTCATATAGGATTCATTCACCTATTTCATCATAGTCATAACCCATTTAGTCTTTATACATAACTCAAGACAACATGCAAGTCAACACTACCAATATCATCACAATGAAGTAATAAACAACATTTTAAACATAGAGAGTTCATATCATCAACATAGCAAGTATAACCAATAACATGAATATCAAGTAAGACCTTTATCATGTAGACACAGTAAGATCAATACTATGAAGATCATTTCAAAAAGTATGTAACCATCATCATGTCATGCATAAGATACATATACATATACATATACATATAGAACTCCTTACTAGAATTCCCTTCAAGAGCTACTTGTGCAATGTATAGGTAAAGTCTCATTCCGTCATCTATACTAATGAACATCCCTTAGGTAGACACAATTAGGATTCATCATATTAATTCCATTGTTCATTTTACATTCGGGGAACTTCGCCTTAACTGAAATTAGACCATGTGAGCTAAACATGGAATCCGGTGTCATAAAACCTCACACCCAAAGAAGGTGCTCTACTTGCCAAGGTAGAGCCATACATAATAGCTATCTATGTTGATCCACTAGCTAGGACCTACAGGGGCACATAGTTAAGGAACTAAGAGGTTGTTACTAAAAACGCTCTTTATGCTAGATAGCATTGTAGTTTCCACCTCATGATAACATTGGTGAACCCACCTTCCTTTTTGGGAAGGTATACCACATCGTTGAACCTACCTTCCCTTTTGGAAGGGACACCTCTCATTGTCAAGTTCACTCGATGCTAAGCTAACTTTCCCTTTTTGAAAAGCCTTTAATTCTTTATTAACATTACTTCATAAAATAGGCCTTAGGAGATTAACTCCTTATATTCATATACATAGCGCATAGATTAATGATGAGAATGTCCTTTCATGAAAACCAACATAATGTGAGAACATACTTTAACATAATCATAACATGATCTAGCATAGAGTACAATTAAAGAAAATCATATCATTAGCATGCTTCATTCATGATTTCATGTGTGTGTATGTGTACATATATGAGAAAGCCTTTCACATAAATATAATTAGACAACACATGCTCACAATTCATTAATCATATACTTTACATGCATAGTAATAGAATGGTGCATATGAGAATTATCCTTTCATTTGACACCATGAATCTATCCTACTCATAGATATGCATGAGGAGTGTGTACATTGGTCAACATGATCACATAATGGAAATAACATGGTATTGAGGAATCCACAATCCAAAGATCACGACATATGTACAACATCGCTCAAGTCTTAAGACACTCACATATAAAGTATTAAGGACTATAGACTACACACACTCACATTACATCGAAGGATACTAGAACACATTCAATATTTCAATAGAAGACTCCTAGAATACTAATATCACACATTCATATAGAGATTACATAAGTAGGGGGTAATTCTACACTAGTGTTCATTATCCCTAAACATATAGACCATACCTAACCCTCATAACATCATTCACATATAGATAACATCCTCAATACACCTAAATTATGATACAATAATTGGAGACTACACACATCAAATTCATAAGCATGATAATCATCATATCAATTCATCTTGCATCTAATTCCTTCAAGGCCATGATCACAACATATATAGATAGACAACAATGTAAACACTACCACCATAAGTGGACCATACCACACAATGTCAACTCTAATACTATAATTAGGAATTTAGGTCAACTTACAAATTCTCCAATCTATGATCACCATTGATCAATTCTAAACAATTCATAATCAATTGATAATAGAAATAAGCAATACAACACAATTGAACCACCATCTCATCAACATCTAATCAAGACCACAAGACCCACATTATAGGCAAAATTGAGGGTTTAAGGGAATCATGGGTTCATCATTTAATTTAATTGAACTCATATTAAAACCCTTGATTAATCATAAATCAATCATTAGAATTACTTTTAAAACAATTTGAAAAAGAACCCATGGCTAGATTGGAAGATAGGAAATTTAACGTTAGAATCACATTGGGAAAACCTTTGAAAGAACTCCTTAGATGAAATGTTAATTGAGGATCAAGGGTTACCATACCTTAATTGAAGAATAGCCACGAAATTTGGAGAAGAAAACCACTTGGAATTTGTCCCCTAGCTTGGTCTTCAATGGAGGTTCTAGAGTAAGTTTGTTTTGAGAGGAAAAGGTCTAGTTTGAACAATGAATTCTAAATTGGGGTTTTATGTTTTTAACGAACTTATAATACCCAAAATAGGCAAAATAACCGCCTATACTTTAATTGGAACATATGGCGAATTTACTATTTAACCCCTACCTTGGTCGTGTAAAAGACAGTGTTGCAGGTCCAATCGACAAGGGCATAGGACGGGCCGTCGTTAGACTGACGCATCATCCTGTTGCTACGTCGTTTGTGACTGAGGCTCCACATATTGGGGGCTGAGCTCGCACGCCTCAGTTTGGAGTAACACCCCCAATCGACGGGGCATTGACTAGTCTACTGACCATCATTTGCATGGGCGTCGTTTGACACTACCTATGCAGTGGCTTACCAGCTTTTGGGTCCTCCTCAAGGAAGCATAGGGTGGTCCTTGGGTAGTCCTGCCCAAACGTTTCTATCCTTAATACGACCTTCTACATGTTACGATACTCCCCTATAATTTTAGACTCCAAACAACACTTAAACACAAGGCAAACATACGAAGGCACACTACCACACAAACTACTAGTTTCCAAACGTCTTGGTCATTCCTTGACGTTTGACTTCCAAACCTATTCAAACCAACTATACAAGTTGTTACATACTCTATTAACATGTGAATAACTCTTAAAGCACATGTGAGGCTCTAGTTCATCCTTGTTCGTTTTGAGGGTTGTTACATTATCCCTCACTTGGGAACATTCGTCCTCGAATTACACTTAAAATACTTTAAATCCATTTCAAGGACTCAATGAACCATTCAGCAGCTCACATCATTCAAAATATCTTCATATAATTGTCAATGCACCAAACTTACAAGGAACACCAACTTCATAGAATTATGCACAATGCAACACAAGCAAGTACAAATTTCATTCACTCACTCCTTATGCATCAAACACATATGTCTTTTGCATGTTCATAAGAGGAACTTCCTTATCCTAAACGTGACATGATCTTTTCTTTTCATTTCATCATAGATTTAATATGCAATAACCTTTAGATCACACATAATCAAGGTCAACTCTATAACTCAAGAGGAAAATAAGTAACTCATACTAGATGCGCATTGATCATGAGTAATATAGATCAACAAAATCATTATTATTTAGACATAACACCATCCAAGGTCATACATATCATTACCATGTATAGTTATGTTTAAGGAGGAATTGCCTTCTCCTTAACATACTAGTGTGGCATCATGAAGTTAATAAACAAGCATTTAATTAAGGTCAATTCATTTTAAGGAAAATTTCATTAATCCTAACTAAAGTATGCTCATACTCCCTTCCTTATGAAGTCAAAATGGTAGGTCACACCATACACAGAACAACTTTAGGAAGTTATTTCACATAATTCCTATTTCTAGCACAACAATACTTTTCATAAACATGCATCATTTAGGAAAATTGTTATAATTTATAGCCACACATATATAATATTGTGTATACACAACATCACTTCTCAAGAGTGTGCCTATATTCACACTCCCAATTCACAAAATCACATATTTTTAAAGGGACTCATCTTTTCTCATTTAAGATAAACTCAACACCTCATTGTCCAACCAAAACACCCTCACATCAAAAGTGTTATCAAGCATGTTCATTAAGCCATCTCATGAAGTCAAATCCACATTTATCATATCAAGATGCACAACAACATGAGCAACATGCAATTTATCAAAATCCCTTTTTCATGCAATATGAATTCTTCAAAACATGCATAACTTAGTGTCATTAAAGTCATGCATAACATATACAGAACATGCAATTTATACTTACATGCAAGACTCCAACCATGAACAAGCTACTAGGAACTATTTGGTTTAAATCTTGAGTAACAATAGAAGGAAAATATAGGTATATCAAAAACCTTACTACTCAATTTATCATCCCCCATTTAGGGTAAACCCATCTAATAAAAACTCATCTCATCGAAGAGAACTTGGACTTACCAATCCTTCTAGTCAAGCACAACATCCCCCTCTTGGAATCAAGCTTATGCAAACTTTTCTTAACATCACATCCTTCCATCTCTTAAGAAGGAACCATTTCTTACTAGCTCTTCAGTCACCCTCCACTAGGTGGTTATTTCTAAAGATCACAATTCAGTATCTAAGTTATTCCACTTAATATTCATCACCAAAAGTGACTCTTATCATAAATAAGTTCAAGAGAACTCAAAATAGGACAATTAAGGGCACTCATAAGCTTACAATCTAGGCACATCATCCCCAACTTAGGGTAAGCCTAATCAATTATTCATCACCACATGCCCTTAACACCAAGGTAAAATCAAGTCAAGACCAAACCTATATACTCCTCACATAAGAAGGTTTGACACCATTAAGATTTTCACTCCTAATCTCATCTCAAGAAGCATACTAACTCAACCATCAAGAGGTACTTCTCAAGAACCATTACTTCTCTAAGTTTTTCACCTAAAGGAACTCATAAAAATCAAGTTAGGTCATATTAATTAACCACATGAGGCCTTAATTATACCATGACTATAAAGGGTAATTCCATATTTTATCGCATTCTACCACCAAGTCATAACAAGGAAAGTAGTTCCGGATTTAAGCCTACGAGGGTCATCACCTCTTTTGGAACCTTCCACCCAACAATGACTAGGTATAATCTAAGCAGTTTCTTCAAATGTTTATACTTAAGATCAATCTTAAAATTCAACTAACCACTTCCAAGTAGGTCAACATCAATTCTATTCTTCTCCCTATGAGCTAAGGGGTACATACATCCCTCTAAGTCAACCTTAGGGCAAAACATAATTCCAACTTATGGAATAAAACCCCTTCTTCCCATTTTCCCACTCTTAGGATAGGTTCTTAAGGGACTAAACAACTAGTCTTATGGGTTCTCCCATTAATTAGCATATTCGATAATTTCCTTACAAGGTAAGCACACTAGCTTCCCTCCTTAGGAGCAAGCCTATACAATAGACTCCAATCCACACAAGGACAACTATGGAGCATTAGTCATATAAAAAGGACAACATTAATCTTTCTCTATTTACTACATTTCTCCAAAACATTTCAAGCATATACCATGACATTATACTATCATTGCACACAACCATAAAGAAATCTATCATCTTAACAAGGACTTCATTTAACCATAAAATTTCTTAAAATACTTATAACTATATAATAAAATAACTTCTCAACATAACATTTCATTTCTCATAAATCACATATAGCCCTAAATGGCATCACATCAAAACATGCCAAATTCCCCTTCACATACACACATCAAGTCATAACACCCATAATAAGCATTAAAATTCACCTTTAATCCCTTAAGCTTTGAGACATCATCCCTTCTAAGCAATCACAACGAAAAGACCACCAGACAAGGAAACATAAGAGAGAGATCATATAGAGTTAAGCTCTATGGCACGACACAAGAGTAGGGAAGAAAGTGAAACTTCTATCGTTCTATAGACTCTCGCTCATAAATGTGTCGCGACTCACACCGATGAACAAGACTCTACTAGATGTGGCATTATGAGACTTTGGACCCTAAACCACTTTCTATAACCTAATCCTCTGATATCACGTTTGTCACGACTGGGGAGCACCCCCTAGAAGTAACATGCTGTACTTGATCTCTCAAATGTCTTATAGAAGCCCATAGATATCTTTCATTGCATTGTCATAGAAATTAAGCGGAAAATTTAAAACTTTTCTTACCATAACATAATGCTAGAACATCACTTCACTTATAAAATCATAAGTACATAATTTAGAGACTAAGTCTCGTCTTTCCATCTTAGACTCAACATCAATAGAATAGAAAAGGGACACGACCCTTAACAACATGAAATAATAATCTAATCTATTACATGAACATAAAAAACATCTTATCACAAAGTTCCTTGAATCATAAGTTAACTTGAACTTGGGAATTGTAATCCAAGCTCTTCATTAGAGGAAAGATCTTCTAGCCATCACCACCTACACTTTGTGTAAAAATATGAAGAAGAATGGGATTAGTGAGAGAATGCACTAAGTATGATAACCATGCAAAAACATGAGTTAAAGATGACATTTAGATAGAAATCATGCATCATGTCTTTTTATTAAAACTTCATGAACATTGATACAATAAGCACAATGTAGCTCACATATATTATATAGATATGAACATTATTCATAACTTAACATAAAGCCATATATCACTTTAAGGCACATCAAACATATTCATAGCATTACCTTCTTTTACCTTACTTCTTTACCCAAAGCAACCCTTAGACAATACTTAGTGCACTGCATGAATAGTGACTCCTTCAAGTATTCAGTCTAAACTGTGACCTTAAGGTCACCAAGGTGCACATTCGTACAACCATCAACACTCTAAGCATATACATTCATAAGACATAACATATCATGCAATATATTCTTCACATAAGAACCACCACCCAAGACAACCTCAAGTCACACTAGTGCAGTGTACAAGTACCATCCCATAATACTACCTCTACCAAGTGTTCCTATGAAGTTACCCTAGATTTAGGCACATCACATTTAATGAATCATAATACATGCATTTAGCTTTACACATAAGACCAACATACTTCATAGACCTCATATAAGATTCATTCACCTATTTCATCGTAGTCATAACCCATTTATTCTTTATACATAAATCAAGACAACATGCAAGTCAATACTACCAATATCATCACAATGAAGTAATAGACAACATTGTACATATAGAGAGTTCATTTCATCAACATAGCAAGTATAACCAACAAAATGCATATAAAGTAATATCTTTATCATGTAGACACAATAAGACCAATACTATGCATATCATTTCAACAAGTATGTTATCATCATCATGTAGTGCATCAGATACATATACATATACATATAGAACTGTTTCCTAGAATTCCCTTTAGTATCTACTTGTTCAATGTATAGGTAAAGTCTCATTCCTTCACGTACACTAACAAACAGCCCTTAGGTAGTCCTAGTTGTAAAAACCCTAAAAATGGTTATAATAAGTAATGCTTAATGTGTCTAGAATGCCTACGATTAGACCGGGTTCACACGGATTGATGCGCGTAGAACCACACCTCTTAACCCTTGCTACAGCCAAGACAACTAACTTGGGGAGTTAGTTGAGCTAGGAAAGGTTGGGTCCAGCCATGTAGGGCTCTCGAATACGAAGATTTACTCGAATGAGTCTTTACTTAAAAAGGGAAAATCTTAGGTTTGAAGGGTCTAGGGGTAAAATGGTCTTTTTCCAGGCTAAGGGTAGTATCGTAATTACCCTAATATATAAAATTAATTATTTAATTAATAAGTTGGAGGGGAATTTTGGGGAGAGAGGGCCGAAAATTGGCTCTTAGAGTGAAGTCTTGCTCCACCCGGGTTCGAACCTAGGTGGAAGCATGATAATTGTTTTTATTTAAGTTGATAAATTAATGTAATTAATTAATATTTATTATTTATTGGCTTATTTAAAATAAAAAGGGAAATCAGATTTTTATCATTTAATAAAAAACTTATTTGACTAAGTCCTAAACTAGACTCCTAAGCCTAAGAAAACTCTCACCTCTCCCGTCTATCTCTCACTTTCACGATCAAACCAACTCTTATTCACGTTCTCTCTGCCAAATAACGTACAAGAATAGAAGATAAACCAAAGTTCTTCACACTTGAAGAACTCACAACGAAAAATAAAATCAAACGCTAAGCAAAATACGTTAGGCAAAGGAGGGTTTTTCGTCGAAAGTTTGGTGTTGAAACTTGGTTTTGGACATGAGTGTTGGAGAAGGTTTGGGCAGCAACTTCAAGGTTTGAACTTCATAAAAGGTATGGGTTCTCTTCTCTCTTGGTCCCTTTCCCAAGAGACCCCTTAAGGTTCAGTATATTCTAATCCGAAAACTAGGATTGTTCCACCGTTGCATATCCCTGTCACTAGCTCCCATTGATTCGTAGGTTGGGTATGTTTGCTGGTAGATATTAGGCGTGTAATGTGTTTTCGTGATGAATATGTTCATTAATGTATGTTTGAAATCGTATAAATGACAACCCATGTTTTCCGAACTATGTGTAAGTGTGTGCAAAAATGTGACCTGTGGCCTATAGCCCTCGGGTTTAAGGCTCAAAAATGATGTATTATGGTAGTATTTTTACGTGCACAAACTTAAGTAAATCGTGATGTTCATATGAAATGTTATGTGACTGAATTGAGTGAGAAACTCTTGGCTAAACGAATCAATGAAAATGCACCTAAAACGTTATAAATGAACCATGAAATTTCTCTAAGAACTAGTGTGTAACTTGTTGAAAAAGATGCTGAAAAAAATTTACAAAATTTCCAGCCATTAGTTGATGAATTTCGGTCAAGTTAAAATGGTTTAAAATGTTATGAAAATGGAGAAAAAGAAGTGAGGTCACTGAAGGTCGAACCCGTGACCTCACCATGTTAAAAACCATGAAATTAAGTGAGTTAAAAGTATTGTGGTGAGGGGGATTCGAACCATGGTATTGGCTGGAAAATGTAACTCTAAAAATAAGAAATGAGAGGAGTGGGATTTGAACCCACCACTTCTCAATCAGATTTAAGGAAGAGTAAAAGAAAAATAAAAAGGGTTGAGGTGTGTGGGAATCGAACCCATGACCTCTATGCTGGTTAAGGGAAATTAAAGAGAAAAATAAAGTGAGGCTGTGGGGATTCGATCCCACACCCTCATGGTCAACTCGAAAAAGTCAAGGAAAAAGGAATTTAAATAAAAAGGGGTTGTGGGGGTTCGATCCCACAACCCCTCGGCCAAAAAAGAGAATATCTAAAGAAAAGAAATAAAAGGGAAATGAAGGTGTTGGGGCTCGACCTTGGGTCCCAAGCCGTGTGGACTAAACCAAATTAAATAAAAACATAAGTGTTGTCCAATGGATTCGAAATCGGGTTCCCTTGCCCAAATCCGTATTGATACATAAGTCATACGTGAATAAATGTTCAAAAATAATGTTTCCTACATAGATCGAAATCGAGATCTTGGCATACTTACAAGATGCATAAGTCTTGTACCACATAATCTTAGGAAGATATGAATCACTTAAACGAACTATGAATGAAGCCTCATGGCTTGTATGTATAGACCAATAAGTCTAGCATACGTCTAGAATTAAGTGAACCTAAGATGTATGTAATGAAATGATGAAATGAACAATGAAATGATGAAACCCTAGAAGGGTTAAGTAAGAGTGTGAAACACACTAATGGCCAAGTGCATTGGCATATGATGAAATGAACATTCACGTAAAAAGGGGTGAGTAAATATGAAGAGCAAATGTGCTAAGGTTAATGAATGTGGTGACAACATGATAAAAGGCTAATGTGAAAGATGAGAACAATCTCAAATGAGCCTAAGTAAATGTTACCAAAGCGTACTCACCTATGAGAGTGTAAAGTTAATGAAGAGACCAGTCTCTATGAACACTCTAATGAAAGTATTGAGAATAATGTATACTTAATACTAATGATCAGATGAGAAATCATCTATTGAGTTATGATGTCCTCATACTAGAAGCCAGCTTCCATGACGTATGAGTTGAATATAATGGAACTTTGTACTGAGCACCGATAGGCTAGATATGAAGTACGGAGGTTCACGTAGATCTCATGAGATGAGACTGTCCGGCATGCCGGGTATGGGTCTCTTTATATCTCCTAGTCTTCGAACCTATACTGCCAATATAGGGATCTGGCGGGGTTTAATTCCCATGTACGCTAGTATGTTTATGGGTCACTTTGGCCGGTGATTCCACCTCTTTTCGGTGTGGGGGAGACACTGGATTTCATGATGCTCACATGATCTATGTCGGTTAAGGTTAAAGTTCCGAATGAATGAATGAGGCCAGCCTCAAATGATGCACATAATGAAATGAATGATACCAAAGGTGTTTGGATAGGATAATCAAGAGGTGAGTTACACTTAAGTAATGACACTAGGTCATTCTTGTTCATTACACAGCGAACCCGATGAAAGTCTTAAACTACATCCTAGGTATAGCTGGTGTTTACACTAGCTTATGAATGAATGAAATGAAGTACGTATGAATGAATGAAGCAGACTCTGTGTTTGCTAAAGAAGGCTCCCTAGTTGAGGTCCCATATGTTGATCCCTCATTTTGGGAAGTCTTAATGTTAAGTCCATGATTCTAAGGTCTCATGGCATATGAACGAACGATATGAAAGATGTTATGTGCTATATGCAATATGTTATGTACTATGTGTAAGATGTTATGTGTTGTGTGCAATATGATATGTATGATAATGCATGTTACTCTCATGGCATGACTTTCCTAATCCAATTTGGCAAGTCCACTGGCTTTCCAAATCCAAATTTGGCATGTCCACTAACTTTCGTAATCCAAATTTGGCAAGTCTACAGACTTGACTGTCTATAAATCATGTTGTTGGGAAAGAGCTATTCTTACTCATGCATGTCCGTGGTGTGTGCTTGCATATACCCATACTTAGTACAAGTGTGTACTAATCTCATACAACTCTATATTTGTAGGTGCAGGAACAGGTGGACAATTAGAGCTCACAGGTTGACGTTGCAGCTATCCGGACGTGGAGCTTTCATCCGGACTTGGTAGGCCCTCATGCTTTCGAGGATGTCTACCGTTATTTTCTAGCTTAGATGTAGGATTTAGATAGTGGAGCATGTTCCACTAGTGTTTCTTTCCACTTTCATTTCAGACTTTGTATTGGTGCTGTTTTGGCAAAAAATACGTTTAATGCAATCATGAACTGTTTCTTTCATTTGATTATCTCTATATTAGATGGTTGATTTGTGAACGCCTATGATGTTTAATTTTAAAATGTTTTTCATGGAATAAGAAAACAAAAAGTTCAAATTATCCTCTAAAATTAACCTAGATGAAGTAAGAATGACGTATGTAGGCTTGTTTGCGACCTCTGAGAAGTCAACGACGCCAATCTCGTCTGGGATCTAGATTTCGGTCGTGACAAAGTTGGTATCAGAGCACTAGGTTAAATTCCAAGGATAATAAGTTCACATCAACCACATTGAGTAGTTTCTAAGTCATGGTAGTGAAGTGCACCACTATCCTGAATTAGAGACTGCATGATGCGTAGGAAAATTTCCCTTCTTCTACTCTTTATCGTGCTATCTAGAGCTTTGACACTTTGTGTCATTCTAAGTATCTAACTTCCTTCTTGTGTGCGCGCGTAGAAGAATATATGGCCAAGTGGCATAAGGCGCCAGACTCAAGATCTGGCCTTCCCAAGAAGGGGCATTGATAGAAATGCCCAGTGTGAACGAAAGACGTTTGATAAGAGTGGTTGTTCGCATGGAGGTGAGTGCATGGTAGGTTCTAAAGCCTGCTATGAGTATTGATGAAGAGGAGAAGCCTAAGTTGGCTGCTTACTAGCTCAAGGATATGGCTTAGGTATGGATTACTTCATAAATGCTAGACTACCATAGACTATCCAAACAGGGTAGGAAGGTTAAGTTTTCGAATAAGTTAGAGTTAAAATGAATTCATGTTTGCATGTCATGTTGCTGTTTTTGTATAGAGTGGACATGATTTTTGTGTTGCATGAGTTGTGAGGTGCATCAAGTTAAGTGCTATTGAGATGGAAGTTCCTCAATCTCAAATATGAAGCTTCAGATAAGCTTGAGTAATATGCATTATCCAGAGTAAATGTGAAACAGAAATTCACAAAGAGTAAGGTCTCAAGTATGTTAAGATTGATTCTTTTGTCATAGTATTCATTGATGACATCCTCATCTACTATAGGACCAAGGAAGAGCATGAACAACATTTAAGACTAACCTTGCAGGTACTTAGAATACATCAGTTGTACGCCAAATTCAGCAAGTGTGAATTTTGGCTTAGATCAGTGACCTTCCTAGGTCATGTTGTGTCCGATCAGGGTGTGGAGGTGGACCCCAAGAAGACTGAGGCTGTGAAGAACTGACCAAAACCTCTTACTCCCACCGATATCTGTAGCTTTATGGGATTGGCTGGTTACTATCGCAGGTTCGTGAAGGGTTTTTCTTCCATTGCTGCCCCACTGACAGCTTTGACTAAGAAGAATGCCAAGTTCGAGTGGACGGAGACTTGTGAGAAGAGTTTCCAAGAGCTCAAGGACAGACTCACTTCAGCCCCGGTGCTTACTTTGCCTAAGTGTGGTGAGAATTACACTGTTTATTGTGATGCATCTAGGCTTGGTTTGGGTTGTGTTCTTATGCAGGGTGGTAAGGTGATAGCTTATGCGTCCAGACAGCTCAAGGTTCATAAGAAGAATTATCCCACTCATGACCTAGAGTTGGCAGCTGTGGTGTTTGCACTGAAGATATGGAGGCACTACTTATATGGAGTGCATGTGGATGTGTTCACAGACCACAAGAGTCTCCAGTACGTGTTCACGCAGAGAGAGTTAAATCTACGTCAACGGAGATTGTTGGAGCTGTTGAAGGACTATGACATGAATGTTCACTATCATCCAGGTAAGGCTAATGTTGTAGCTGATGCTTTGAGCAGGATGAGCATGGGAAGTACAGCCCACATTAAGGATGAGATGAAGGAGTTGGTGAAAGATGTACACAGACTGACCAGACTGGGTGTGCGGTTGGTTGACTCTACTAGTGGGGGTGTTTCAGTTCATCCTAGTTCTGAATCATCCTTGGTAGTTGAAGTCAAGCAGGGTCAGCATCTTGATCCTGTGTTGATGGAGCTGAAGGACTCAGTGTTGATAAAGATGAATGAGTCTTTTGCTTTGGGAGGTGACGGCGTACTTAGGTACCAAGACAGGCTGTGTGTACCAGATTTGGATGATTTGCGGACCAGGATTGTTGCAGAGGCCCATGGTTCCAGATATTCCATACTTCCAGGTTCCACTAAGATGTATCATGATCTTAAGCAGATATATTGGTGGGATGGCATGAAGAAGGACATTGCAGAATATGTGGCCAAGTGTTCTAATTGTCAGCAGGTTAAGGCAGAACATCTTAAGCCTGGCGGTCTTACTCAGATTATTGAGGTTTTGACTTGGAAGTGGGAGGCCATTAATATGGACTTCGTGGTTGGTCTTTCGAGGACTAGGAGACAGCATGACTCCATATGGGTTATTGTGGACAGAATGACTAAGTCTGCCCACTTTATCCCTGTGAAGTCTACTTACAGAGCCGAGGATTATGCGAGACTCTACATTGATGAGATTTTGAGATGGCATGGGATTCCATTGTCTATCATTTCAGATAGAGGAGCCCAGTTTACTTCACATTTCTAGAGATCCTTCCAGAAGAGCTTACGCACGCAGGTAAATCTTAGTACTGCCTTTCATCCTCAGACTGATGGCCAGGCAGAGCGCACCATCCAGACATTGGAGGACATGTTGAGGGCGTGTGTGATTGACTTCAGGGGTAGTTGGGACGACCATCTTCCTTTGATAGAGTTCTCGTATAATAACAGCTATCACTCCAGCATTGGGATGGCACCGTTTGAGGCACTGTATGGTAGGAGATGTAGATCTCCAATTGGGTGGTTCGAGGTTGGAGAGTCATCCATTTTGGGTCCAGAGATCATTCATGTGGCCTTAGAGAAGGTCAGCGTGATTAGGGACAGGTTGGCTACTGCTTACAGTCGGCAGAAGTCATATGCAGATAACAGAAAATGGCCCTTAGAGTTTGATGTTGGTGACCAGGTCTATTTGAAGATATCACCTATGAAGGGGGTGATGAGGTTTGGCAGGAAGGGGAAGTTGAGTCTGAGGTATGTTGGGCCATATGAGATCCTACAGCGTGTGGGTGAGGTAGCCTATGAGTTGGCATTGCCTGCGGAGCTAGCTTCTGTCCATCCAGTCTTTCATGTATCCATGTTAAAGAAGTGCCTAGGTGATACAGCATCGATTCTACCTGTGGAAGGTTTGGGGGTCGATGAAGACTTGTCCTACGAGGAGGTACCTGTTGAGATTTGAAACAGACAGGTCAAGCGGCTGAGGAACAAGGAGATTGCCACAGTGAAGGTATTGTGGAGGAATCATCTTGTTGAGGGTGCTACGTGGGACGCTGAGGCCGATATGAGATCCCGCTACCCTCATCTTTTCAGCTCTTGAGGTTAGACTTCCTACTCTTAAGTCTAAGTTTCCTTATCTCTCCATTCTTGTTGCTATTGCTTGACTGTGCATAGTTATTATGTTATGTTATGACTGGCATTGTGCTAGATAGTTAGTAGTGTCATTCGGGGATGAATGTTCCTAAGGGGGGGATAATGTAACAACCCTAAAATGGCTATAATAAGTAATGCTTAATGTGTCTAGAATGCCTACGATTAGACCGGGTTCACACGGATTGATGCGCGTAGAACCAGACCTCTGAACCCTTGCTACAGCCAAGCCAACTAACTTGGGGAGTTAGTTCAGCTAGGAAAGGTTGGGTCCAGCCATGTAGGGCTCTCGAATACGAAGATTTACTCGAATGCGTCTTTACCGGACTTAAAAAGGGAAAATCTTAGGTTTGAAGGGTCTAGGGGTAAAATGGTATTTTTCTAGGCTAAGGGTAGTATCGTAATTACCCTAAATATATATAATTAATTATTTAATTAATAAGGTGGAGGAGAATTTTGGGGGGAGAGGGCCGAAAATTGGCTCTTAGAGTGAAGTCTTGCTCCACCCGGGTTCGAACCTAGGTGGAAGCATGATTTAAATTATTTTTATTTAAGTTGATATATTAATGTAATTAATTAATATTTATTATTTATTGTCTTATTTAAAACAAAAAGGGAAATCAGATTTTTATCATTTAATAAAAACCTTATTTGACTAAGTCCTAAACTAGACTCCTAAGCCTAAGAAAACTCTCACCTCTCACGTCTATTTCTCACTTTCACGATCAAACCAACTCTTATTCACGTTCTCTCTGCCAAATAACGTACAAGAACAGAAGATAAACCAAAGTTCTTCACACTTGAAGAACTCTCAACGAAAAATAAAATCAAACGCTAAGCAAAATACGTTAGGCAAAGGGAGGGTTTTCCGTCGAAAGTTTGGTGTTGAAACTTGGTTTTGGACGTGAGTGTTGGAGAAGGTTTGGGCAGCAACTTCAAGGTTTGAACATCATAAAGGTATGTGTTCTCTTCTCTCTTGGTCCCTTTCCCAAGAGACCCCTTAAGGTTCCGTATATTCTAATCCGAAAACTAGGATTGTTCCACCGTTGCATGTCCCTGTCACTAGCTCCCATTGATTCGTAGGTTGGGTATGTTTGCTGGTAGATATTAGGCGTGTAATGTGTTTTCGTGACAAATATGTTCATGAATGTATGTTTCAAATCGTATGAATGACAACCCATGTTTTCCGAACTATGTGTAAGTGTGTGCAAAAATGTGAACTGTGGCCTATAGCCCTCGGGTTTAAGGCTCAAAAATGATGTATTATGGTTGTATTTTTACGTGCACAAACTAAGGTAAATCGTGATGTTCATATGAAATGTTATGTGGCTGAATTGAGTGAGAAACTCTTGGCTAAACGAATCAATGAAAATGCACCTAAAACGTTATAAATGAACCATGAAATTTCCCTAAGAACTAGTGTGTAACTTGTTGAAAAAGATGTTGAAAAAAAATTACAAAATTTCCAGCCATTAGTTGATGAATTTCGTTCAAGTTAAAATGGTTTAAAATGTTATGAAAAATGGAGAAAAAGAAGTGAGGTCACTGAGGGTCGAACCCGTGACCTCAACATGTAAAAAACCATGAAATTAAGTGAGTTAAAAGTATTGTGGTGAGGGGGATTTGAACCATGGTATTGACTGGAAAATGTAACTCTAAAAATAAGAAATGAGAGGAGTGGGATTCGAACCCACCACCTCTCAATCAGATTTAAGGAAGAGTAAAATAAAAATAAAAAGGGTTGAGGCATGTGGGAATCGAACCCACGACCTCTAGGCTGGTTAAGGGAAATTAAAGAGAAAATAAAGTGAGGTTGTGGGGATTCGATCCCACACTCTCATGGTCAACTTAAAAAAGTCAAGGAAAAAGGAATTTAAATAAAAAGGGGTTGTGGGGGTTCGATCCCACAACCCCTCGGCCAAAAAAGAGAATATCTAACGAAAAGAAATAAAAGGGAAATGAAGGTGTTGGGTCTCAACCTTGGCTCCCAATCCGTGTGGACTAAACCAAATTAAATAAAAATGTATGTGTTGTCCAAGGGATTCGAAATTGGGTTCCCTTGACCAAATTCCGTATTGATACATAAGTCATACGTGAATAAATGTTCAAAAATAATGTTGCCCACATAGATCGAAATCGAGATCTTGGCATACTTACAAGATGCATAAGTATTGTACCACATAATCTTAGGAAGATATGAATCACTTAAACGAACTATGAATGAATCCTCATGGCTTGTATGTAGAGACCCATAAGTCTAGCATACGTTTAGAATTAAGTGAACCTAAGATGTATGTAATGAAATGATGAAACCCTAGAAGGGTTAAGTAAGAGTGTGAAACACACTAATTGCCAAGTGCATTCGCATATGATGAAATGAACATTCACGTAAAAAGGGGTGAGTAAATATGAAGAGCAAATGTGCTAAAGTTAATGAATGTGGTGACAACATGATAAGAGGCTAATGTGAAAGATGAGAGCAATCTCAAATGAGCCTAAGTAAATGTTACCAAAACGTACTCACCTATGAGAGTGTAAAGTTAATGAAGAGACCAGTCTCTATGAACACTCTAATGAAAGTATTGAGAATAATGTATACTTAATACTAATGATGAGATGAGAAATCATCTATTGAGCTATGATGTCCTCATACTAGAAGCCAGCTTCCATGACGTATGAGTTGAATGTAATAGAACTTTATATTGAGCACCGATAGGCTAGCTATGAGCGGTGATGCCTTCTTTCGGGAAGGGCGGAGGTTCACGTAACTCTCATGAGATGAGACTGTCCGGCATGGCGGGTATGGGTCTCCTTATATCTCCTAGTCTTCGAACCTATACTGCCAATATAGGGATCTGGCGGGGTTTAATTCCCATGTACGCTATCATGTTTATGGGTCACTTTGGCCGGTGATTCCACCTCTTTTCGGTGTGGGGGAGACACTGGACTTCATGATGCTCACATGATCTATGACGGTTAAGGTTAAAGTTCCCAATGAATGAATGAGGCCAGCCTCAAATGATGCACATAATGAAATGAATGATACCAAAGGTGTTAGGATAGGATAATCAAGAGGTGAGTTAGAATTAAGTAATGACACTAGGTCATTCTTGTTCATGGCACAGCAAACCCGATGAAAGTCTTAAACTACATCCTAGGTATAGCTGGTGTTTACACTAGCTTATGAATGCATAAAATGAAGTACGTATGAATGAATGAAGCAGACTTTTTGTTTGCTAAAGAAGGCTCCCTAGTTGAGGTCCCATATGTTGAGCCCTCATTTTGGGAAGTCTTAATGTTAAGTCCATGATTCTAAGGTCTCATGGCATATGAACGAACAATATGAAAGATGTTATGTGCTATATGCAATATGTTATGTACTATGTGTAAGATGTTATGTGTTGTGTGCAATATGATATGTATGATGATGCAAGTTACTCTCATGGCATGACTTTCCTAATCCAATTTGGCAAGTCCACTGACTTTCCAAATCCAAATTTGGCAGGTCCACTAACTTTCCTAATCCAAATTTGGCAAGTCTACAGACTTGACTTTCTATAAATCATGTTGTTAGGAAAGAGCTATTCTTACTCATGCATGTCCGTGGTGTGTGCTTGCATATACCCATACTTAGTACAAGTGTGTACTAATCCCATACAACTCTATAGTTTTTGGTGCAGGCACAGGTGGACAATTAGAGCTCACAGGTTGACGTTGCAGCTATCCGGACGTGGAGCTTTCATCCGGACTTGGTAGGCCCTCATGCTTTCGAGGATGTCTACCATTATTATCTAGCTTAGATGTAGGCTTTACTAGTGGAGCATGTTCCACTAGTGTTTCTTTCCACTTTTATTTCAGACTTTGTATTGGTGCCGTTTTGGCAAACAATACGTTTAATGCAATCATGAACTGTTTCTTTCATTTGACTATCGCTATATTAGATGGTTGATTTCTGAACGCCTATGATGTTAAGTTTAAAAATGTTTTGCATGGAATAAGAAAACAAAAAGTTCAAATTTTCCGCTAAAATTAACCTAGATGAAGTAAGAAAGACGTATTTAGGCTTGTCTGCGACCTCTGAGAGGTCAATGACGCCGGTCTCGTCTGGGATCTAGATTCCGATCGTGATACTAGTAGTATGCATCATCTTACTTCCATTGTTCATTTTACATTCAGGAAACTTTGTCTTTATCGATATTAGACCATGTCAGCGAAACATGGAATTTGGTGTCAGAAAACCCCACACCGAAAGAAGGTGCTCTACTTGCCAAGGTAGAACCATACATAATAGCTATTTATGTGGATCCACTAGCTAGGACCTACGGGGCACGTAGTTAAGGAACTAGGAGGTTATTACTACAAACCCTTTTATGCTAGATAGCATTGTAGTTTCCACCTCATGAGAACATTGGTGAACCTACATTCCTTTTTAGGAAGGGACACCACATTGGTGAACCTACCTTTCCTTTGTGAAGGGACACCTCTCATTGTCAGGTTCACTCGGTGCTAAGCTAACTTTCCCTTTTTTAAAAGCATTTAAGTCTTTATTAACATTACCTCATAAAATAAGACTTAGGAGATTAACTCCTTATATACATATACATAGATCATAGGTTAATGATGAGGATGGTATTTCATCAAAACCAACATAATTTGAGAACATCCTTTCACGTAATCAAAACATGATCTAGCATAAAGTACAATGAAAGGAAATCATCCAAGAGGCTCTAATTTACTAGGTTATACTTAACATGCTTCATTCATGCTTTCATATGGTGTATGTGTACATATATGAGGAAGACTTTCACATAAACACAATTAGACAACACATGCTCACAATTAATTAATCATATACTTTACATGCATAGTAATAGATAATGGTGCATATGAGAACTATCCTTTCAATTGACACCATGAATCTATCATACTCATAGATATGCATTAGGTGTGTGTGTTCATTGGCCAACATGATCACATAACGGAAACAACATGGTATTGAGGAAGCCACCCTCTAAATATCACAACACATGTACAACATCCATCGAGTCTTAAGCCACTCACAAATAGAGTATTAAGGACTATAGACTACACACACTCACATTGCATCATAGAAGACTAGAACACATTCAACATTTGAATAGAAGACTCCTAACATATTATAATCACACATTCATATAAGGATTACATAGGTAGGGGGTCATTCTACAATAGTGTTCATCATCCCTAAACATGTAGGCCATACCTTACCCAAATAACAACTTTCACCTACAGATAACATCATAAATACACCTAGATCATGATACTATAATTGGAGTCTACACACATCAAATTCATAAACAAGATAATCATCATATAAATTCATCTTGCATCTAATGCCTTCAAGGCCATGATCACTACATTTATATTTAGAGAACAATGTAAACACCGCCACCATAAGTGGACCATACCACACAATGTCATCTCCAATAATGTAATTAGGAATTTAGGTCAACTTACCAATTCTCAAAGTTATTATCACCATTGATAAATTCTAAAAAATTCATATCAATTGATATAGATAACAGTATCAATATGTAATACAACACAATCAAATCACAATCTCATCGACATCTAATCAAGATCACAAGACCCAGTTTATAGCTAAATTGAGAGATTAAGGGAATAATGGGTTCTTCATGGAATTGGATTGAAATTCATATTAAAACAATTGATTAATCATAAATTCATCCTTAGAATGACTTTGAAAACAATTTTACAATTAACCCATGGTTAGATTGAACGATAGGAAATTTGACCTTAGAATCACATTGGAAAAACCTTTGAAAGAACTCCTTATATGAAAGGTTAACTAAGGATCAAGGGTTACCATACCTTAATTGAATAATAGCCACGAAATTTGGAGAAGAAAACCACTTGGAATTTGTCCCCTAGCTTGATCTTGAGGTTGGTCTTCAATGGAGGTTCTAGAGGGAGTTTATTTTGAGAGGGAAAGGTCTAGTTTGAAGAATGAATTATAAATTGGAGTTTTATGTTTTTAACTAACTAATAATACCAAAAATAAGGTAAAGTAACTGCCCATACATTAATTGGAACGTGAGGTAAATTTCCCAATTCACCCCAGCTTGGTCGTGCACAAGTCAGTGTTGCAGGTCCAATTGATGGTTGCAAAGGACGGGTCGTCGTTTCACTGACACGCCGTCCTGTTGCTCCGTTGTTTGTGACTGAGACTCCACATTTTGGGGGATGAGCTCCCACTCCTATGTTTGGAACAATGACACCAATCGACGGGGAGTCGACCAGTCTACTGGTCGTCATTTACATTGGCATCGTTTGACACATCCTAAGAAGTGTCTTGCCAACTTTTGGGTCCTCCTCAAGGACCCTTAGGGTGGTCCTTGGGGAGTTATACCAAGACGTTTCGATCCTTAATACGACCATATACATTTTAGGATACTCTTCTATCATTTTACACTCCAAACAACATTTAAACACAAGGCAAACATACGAAGGCGTACTAGCACACAAACGACTAGTTTCCAAATGTCTTGGTCGTTCCTTGACGTTTGACTTCCAAACCTCTTAAAACCAATTATACAAGCTATGACATACTCTATTAACATGTTAATAAATCTTAAATCACATGTGAGGCTCTAGATCATCCGAATTCGTTTTGAGGTTTGTTATATTTTCGATGATTTAAGAGTTGGTATATTATGTTTATGTTTGCTGGACTTGATTCTGTATAGGCTAGTCCCTTAAGTGAGAACCTATTCTGTTAGGTGAGCTTTGAAAAAGCAAACGATACTTGGTTTTGCGAGAGCTGAGTTTTTAGCGGGGCTTGCTTAAGGAAATCCCTGGTCACTTTTGCGATACCTCAGAGGGTTTTCGCCTTCTCTTTTTAGAGTTATGGAACCCCTGGAGGTGATTTGTGAAAGGTTTCTTATGCTAAATAATTTTGGTAAGCTTTATTGATACTAAGACTTTATTTATGATCGGTTATGTATGAATTCTAACATCATAATTTGTGACTAGATTTTGAGAATTGCAAGGTTTTGCAAGAAATTTAATATTGTTATTAAATGGTTATTTTGAAGTGATTTTGATTCCTTCTTCGAAATGTATTTCCCTAATGAATTCATGAAGTCTTAAACTTGATTTTCAAGCATTGTTTTCCAGATTCAAACCTCCATTGTGAAATTGGTTTTGAGTTAGTTGAACCATTTATCTATATAATTGATGCGGGATTGTTGTTTATGATGAGTGATTGTGAATAATTGACTTCTATAGGCTGTGGGTCTTTTGAAGTGATTCGGAAGGGGACAAGAAAATATACTTATTGGTACAGAATCTAAGCTATGAATTTGAGCCATCAATTAAGTTGATGAAGCTAAATACTTATATTTAACTTAATTATTAACAATCGTGGAAACAACTATCTAACTAGCTACAATATTACTACTACAGTAACGTTTGTTGCTAATTATAAATTATTTTCTATACAATAAAAGTAATTGTAGAAATAGTAATATCACAACCCAAGTCTACACCCTGGACGTGGCCGGCACTCAAAGACCATTATTGGTCCCCAAGCAAACCCTCATCCTGGCTGACTACAAGCAGAAAACTAACTTAAGCATGCAAAAGCTTAAAACAAAATGAAATTCATAAAACTTAAATACAAACTTCAAGTCCAAAGAAAACTCTGTATAATAAAATATATACATCTCGCCATAAAAGCAAACTTTAGACTTTAAAACATTTACCAAAATAAATGAAGACTTCTAAAATTCTATTGTCTATCTATGAAGCCTTTAAATAACAATGATGGAAGTCGGAACAAGACCCACGACCTCCTAGAAACAAAAAGTAAATGGAATCCTCCGGAAGCAAGGAGGCTCACAGTAGCTAACTCGAACTCCATGTGATATAAACGTAGTTCCTGTTGATGATCCTGAATACCTAGATCTGCATCATCAAATGATGCATGCCAAAGGGCTCAGTATGTGCAATGTACGATCATATAAGGGGAATTCTAAAGCATAAAACATAGGCTAACTTGATAATAAGGAAACAAACTTACCTCTTTTCAACTCAACTCAAATCAAGAATAAGATACTCAACTCAAACATTAGATATTAAACTCCAATATTAGATACTCAACTTCAAAGATATGATACTCGACTCAATGAAGCATAGATGAACTCAAGAAACTCAACCTAAGGTACTTAATTCAAAATACTCAACTCTTGATACTTAAATGAACTCATTTCCATATAAAGCAGTTTAAAACAAGTGCGATATAAAGAAAAGTTGTTTAAAAACATGATGTCAACTCTGTGTATAGAACAAGGATACAACATAACTCTAAAATATATATGAAAATACAATTAACTGATTTATATAAATCTACAATAACTTCTGTGGGAATTTCTCTAACCGACAACCATCACATAAGAACTACAGTGATGATACAGTGATCTACCTCATGCTTCCAGCGCATCCTATATCCGGCCAAAGGTATAAGACTTGAACTACTAATGGATCCACTAGTCTATAATAGGGTTCATCTAAAAAGTATGACATTTTTCTACCATGATGGCTACATGGTTTATGGGGGCTGTGAGTTTCCTGAACTCTCTTCCATATTGGTGCTCAAGACTACTCCCAAAAATATACTTAGCTCATATGTTTTTAAAACAACTTCTTTCTTTAGTTTGAGATATTACTCAAAACTACCCTTTTAAAGAGGTAACTCTTCTTGAAAACTCTTTCATAAAAAAATCAAAAAAATCATATTTTAATATGATAATTGATGACTCGATAAGTCATACTGCATAAACATTGATGGTATATTTAGAAACTATAATGCTTAGACATGATGAGATACTTGATTGTCACACTAATCATGTTTTAGAAACTCTTTCTCAAACTCATCTTTTTTCTTAAAAGAGATAGTACTGAAACTGCTCAAAACTCTTTTTTAAATCTCAGTTTCGTCTCATATTTAATGTAAAACGTTTCCACTTAGGAATACTTAGTTCCCATATATCATTTTTTTTAAAATGAACTTTACTCTTATTCTTTACTCAACTTCAATGGTTAAATCTTAAAACAAAGTTAAAATATTTGGAAAAGACTTCTTAAATATGGTACATATCGAATTATGGACGTGAACGACTGAATGCAAGGTTTTCAATAAGAATAGATATAACTCGATACTCAAGACTTAGAACTCAAAGATATAACTCAACTAAAAGATACTCAACTGATGGGGTTCATGCAGAATTTATGTACATGAACGACTCGACTAGAAGGTCTACAGAACTACATGGACCTAATGAGTACAACACTTTTCATTTTCTTACTTACTTCCTCCTATCTTAGCTCAAATCAATAGTTGATCTCAAAATATTCATCATTGAACTCAAAAGCTTTCTTTAACTCTACTCTTGACTCTCTCTTGAATGTGAATAATGAATTCAAGAGTTATGGTTCATGATATGAAGGATCTCATGATGAAAAAGTAGACTCATAAAGACTTTTTCCTCATCCTCTTACTTACTTACTCGAGCCTTGGAACAAATTACTAGAACTTGTAGAAGACTCATCAACAGGACTCAAAAGGATAGAATGTTAGAAAGAATTCTCAAAACATAACTCTCAACCCTACCTTGAATTTGAATTATAAATTCAAGATTATGATCATGTTAGGAATGATTTTAGATAGGAAGAACAAGTTTCTTGAGGAATCTTGGATAAGAACTTTAATAGAAACCTTGAAACCCTAGCTTGAAGGTAAATGATCAAGAAAACCTTTCTTGAGATTCTTGAATTAGTTTCTTGAAATCTCTATGGCCAAGAATTATGATTTTCATTAGTAAAGATGAAAATCTTATTGTTTTGAACCATTTATTAGTCAAGAAATTAGTTTAGGGTTTTCTTGGAGGTAAAAAGATAAAAACGACTCTTTTTAATATTTTCCGGTCGGCTAATTCATAACACCACTATATAGGTTACTAAAATCGTCATAACTTTTTACTCAGAAATTGGATTAATGCAAAATTGGTGGTGTTAGAAAGTAGATTAAATTACTTAATTGGATAGGTTATGGCTCACGTAACTCTTAATATTCTAAGAGATATCGTCGTTTACGCTGAAAATAACATGGTTGGCGTGTGGGTGAACAAACCCAACACTATGGAAGCTTACATACCTCTTAGGTATTAAACCAATAGCGAAAATCCGCAACTAAACTCAAGAACGTCGACGAATGCCTTCATCTTTTCCTCTTTTATCCTCTTTTCTCTTCTTTTATCTTATTGTCTCTTCGTGAACTCTCAATTAAAACCCTAGGAATATATTAGGATTATAAAACTGAACCTAAAAGGATTAGACCCCTAAGATATTACTAAAAATGAATTAAATCTAATTGGGTAAGGAAAGGACCAAAATAACCCTCATATGTTCGGCCAACTTTCCTTAACTGGATAGCGTAACTTCAAAAGGACATATCTTACTCATCCGAACTCGAAACATAGCTAACTTGGCAGCGTTGGAAAGATAATTTAAAGATTTTTCCTATGGTATCTTGCAGCTCACCTAAATCATATTGTATTATGAGTTATGATCGTTTTAAGTTGACCCAAAACTCACACTCAACTTAACTCTCTAAATTTCAGAATTTGCTATTTCCAATTTAGTTCTTTTTGGAACTCTTGGTGATAAATCTAAGGGAAAAGGCTCAAATATGCCATCGAACTTTCAGAAAAGGCTCATTTATGCCACAGTTAAAAGTTTGGCTCATTTATGTCATTACCGTTAAAGAAAAGGCTCATTCATGCCATTATTTTTAACGGTGGTTTTGCAAAACCATTTTTGACACGTGACCAATTATAATTTGGCCACATCATCAATTGTTTAATAAAAAAATCATAATTCTGAAAAAAAATTGAATTAATTTTTTTTGATTTTTTTATTAAATAAATTGATGATGTGGCCGAATTATAATTGGCCACGTGTCAAAAATGGTTTTGCAAAACCACAGTTAAAAAATAATGGCATGAATGAGCCTTTTTTTTAACGGTAATGGCATGAATGAGCCAAACTTTTAATTGATGGCATAAATGAGCTTTTTTTGAAAGTTCAATGGCATATTTGAGGCTTTTCCCTAAATCTAATGAAGCGACCTTAATACTTAAGAACTTTTAATTCCTTGGTAAAATCTCACTCACTACTATGAACAGTTTGAGTCTTAGTTGGAAAAGATTACTAGGGTGTTACAATATCTTCCCCTTAGGATCATTCGTCCGAGAATGACGAGTGAACTAGGTATAGAATGGTTTGCTCTCACTAACGTCTTCATCTAATGGTCTTCTCTTACTATATTAAAGATTAACTCAAATCTTTAAGTTCCGGTTCTTTACCTCTCTATTAGAATCTCATCCCAACACTATTACTATTTACCACCACATTGCTCATCTCAAGAATCCAATTAAAGTTTAGTAACACCACATTCAAGCTTAGTAATCTAACAACTCTATAGACTCCTACTAACCAACTCTTTCGAACCGAACTAAGGTCTCTCATTACTATTTCTCATAGTAAAACATAATCCTTTTATTCCTCTTTATTAATAACCTTAGATAGAATTGTCACACCATCATAACACAAGAAGATCATCAACCTCCTCTTTCTAACATCTCTTTATTAAGAAAAGCGCCTCCGAAAGGATATCTCCCCTACTCCTTGGAACTCATTACTATCTTACTCTCAACCGCTTAACTTAATTTCTCATCTTGTCATCTCCCCCTTATGTCTAAAGCTGACACTTGAAAGTTATGGACCTATTCCACATCTCTAAACTGATCTGCATCCTCTTTTACGCTAATAATTACTCTACCTCATATCCTCAATTCTTCACAACTCTTCACAATTCTTATTCTACCCGTAATGAAAAACTTTTCATTATAATCTTAATAGGTGCATGACTATAATAACATAGCTGGTTGAACACTGGGCAAAACCTCTACATACTTTCCTCTAACACTGAGCTCACTACAATTGCTCATGTTGTCATAACTCATGCTACTCTTTTCGGGTGAAAATCTTACCCAAGCTCTAAACGTACTTCTTTAAAAGTATCTCAGCTGCAACAAGATTTAAAGAAACTAGTACAACTCACTTTTATCTCAAACGCACGATTCATATGAATATTGGTGCATTCCTCTGAAACTAAAAACTTAACTTACTCTTGGACTTCTCTTAAGCCCCTCTGGAGTCTCATGACTTCCTCAAACTCTTGCTAAGAACAATTCATCAACTAAGGACTGACTTTTATATTTAATTACCTCTAGTATGATAGGTAGTCAAATGAATATAGGAAAAGCACGAGTATGAATAAATCTCTATGACATAGCTCAATCGCACGATTAAGAGTATAAAAGAAGAAAAACTTTTCTTAAATGTCTGTAGTCCCTCATTTATAGAAGTGGGGCCCTCACAACCATAAACAAGATCCTACATTACACGGCTTCATAGACACCCTAGGACTCTTGAACTTTGTGCTTTTATACCAAGTTTGTCACAACCCAAGTCTACACCCTTGACGTGGTCGGCACTCAAAGACAATTACTGGTCCCCAAGCGAACCCTCATCCTGGCTGACTACAAGCGGAAGACTAACTTAAGCATGAAAAAGCTTAAAACATAATGAAATTCATAAAACTTAAATCCAAACTTTAAGTCCAAAGGAAACTGTGTATAATAAAATATATACGTCTCGCCATAAAAGACAACTTTAGTCTTTAAAATATTTAATAAAATAAATGAAGACTTCTAAAACTCTATTGTGTGTCTATGAAGCCTCTAAATGACAATGATGGAAGTCGGGACAAGACCCACGAACTCTTAGTAGCTGAAAGTAAATGGAATCCTCCTGAAGTAAAGAGGCTCACCATAGCTAATTCGAACTCCATGTGATATCAATGAAGCTCCTTTTGTTAATCCTGCATACAAAGATTTGCATCATCAAAAGATGCAGGCCAAATGGCTCAGTACGTGGATGTAAGGAGAATTCTAAAGCATAAAACATAGGCTTGAACTTGATAAAAACGAAACATACTTACCTCTTTTCAACTCAACTCAAATCAAGAATAAGATATACAACTCAAAGATTAGATATTCAACTCCAGTATTAGATACACAACTTCAAAGATATGATACTCGACTCAATAAACACTGATGAACTCAAGATACTTAACCTAAAGTACTCAAATCCTGATACTTAGCTGAACTCGTTTCGATATAAAGCAGTTTAAAACAAGTGCAATATAAAGAAAAGTTATTTAAAAACATGATGTCAACTCTGAGTGTATAAAAGGGATACAACATAACTCTCAAATGTATATTAAAATACAATTAACTGATGTATATAAAAGTAAAATAACTTCTTTGGGATTTTCTCTAAGAGACAATCATTACATAAGAACTATAGTGATGATACAACGATCTACCTCACGCTGGTAGCGCATCCTATACCCAGCAAAAGGTATAAGATCTGAACTACTAATGGATCCACTAGTCTATATGAATAGGGTTCATCTAAAAAGAATGATCCTTTTCTACCAATGATGGCTACATGGTTTATAGGGGCTGTGAGTTTTCTGAACTCTTCCCCATATCGATGCTCAAGACTACTCCCAAGAATATACTTAGCTCATATGTTTTTAAAACAACTTCTTTCTTTAGTTTGAGATAATTACTGAAAACTACCCTCTTAAAGAGGTAACTACTCTTGAAAACTCTTTCATAAAACATATCAAAATCATATTTTAATATGATCATTGATGACTCGAGAAGTCATACTGCACAAGAATTGATGGTATATCTAGATACCATATTTCTTAAACATTGATGACATACTCGATTGTCAGACCAATCATGTTTAAGAAACTCTTTCTCAAACTCATCTTTTTTCTTAAAAGAGATAGTACTAAAACTGCTCAAAACTCTTTGGAAATGTCAGTTTCGTCTCATCTTTAATGTAAAACATTTACTCTTGGTAATACTTCGTTCTCATATATCATTTTTAAAACAAAGAACTTTACTTTTATTCTTTACTCAACTTCAATTCTTAAGTCTTTAAACAAAGTTAAAATATTTGTAAATAACTTCTTAAATATGGTTCATGTTGAATTATGGATGTTAACGACTCAATGCAAGGTTTTCAATAACCATAGATATAACTCAATACTCAAGATATAGATCTCGAAGATAGAACTCCTCTCAAAGGTACTCAACTGATGAAGTTCATGTGGAAGTTATGGACATGAACGACTCAACTTGAAGGTCTACATAACTATGGAACTAATGAGTACAACTCTTCTCATTTTCTTACTTACTTCCTCCAATCTTAGCTCAAATCAATAATTCTCAAAAGATTCATAATTGAACTCAAAAGCTTTCTTGAACTCTACTCTTAACTCTCTCTTGAATGTGATTTCTTAATTCAAGAGCTATGGTTCATGATATGATGGATCTCATGATGACAAAGTAGATTTATGAAGACTTTTTCCTCATCCTTTTACTTACTTACTCGATCCTTGGAACAAATTACTAGAAGTTGCAGAAGCCTTATCAATATGACTCAAAAGGACTTTCTTAGAATGTTCGAAAGAATTCTCAAAACATAACTCTCAACCCTACCTTGAATTTAAATTATGAATTCAAGATTATGATCATGTTAGGAATGATTAAAATAGGAAGAACAAGTTTCTTGAAGAATCTTGGATATGAATTTGAATAGAAACCTTGAAACCCTAGCTTGAAGGTAAATTATCAAGAAAACCTCTCTTGAGATTCTTGAATTAGTTTTTTGAAATCTCTATGGTCAAGAATTATGATTTTCGTTAGTAAAGATGAAAATTTGATTTTTTGAACATTTTATTATTCAAGAAATTCGTTTAGGGTTTTCTTGGAGGTAAAAAGACAAAAATGACTCTTTTTAATATTTTCCCTTCGACTAATTCGTAACAACAATGTATAGGTTACTAAAATCGTCATAACTTTTTACTCAGAAATTGGATTGACGTTAAATTGGTGGCATTGAAAGTAGATTCAATTACCTTTAATTGGATACTTTATGGATCATGTAACTCTTAATATTCTAAGAGATATGGTCATTTAAAGTTGACCCAAGTATAATCTTACATCAAAACTTAATAAAACTTCAAGAAATTATCAAAACTCTAATTTTTCAACTTTAAGAATGAAATTACGCTGAAAATAACATGGCTGGCGTGTGGGTGAACAAACCCAACACTATGATAGCTTACATACCTTTTAGGTATTAAACCCATGGCGAAAATTCTCAACTAAACTCAAGAACGTCGACGAACACCTTCATCATTTCCTCTTTTCTCCTCTTTTCTTTTCTTTTATCTTCTTGAATCTTCTTACTCTCAACTAAAACCCTAGGAATATATTAGGATTATAAAACTGAAGCTAAAAGGATTAGACCTCGAAAATATTACTAAAAATGAATTAAATCTGATTGGGTAAGGAAAGGACTAAAATACCCCTCATATTTTCGGCTAACTTTCCTAAACTGGACAACCAAACTTTAAAAGGTCATATCTCACTTATCCGAACTCGAAACATAGCCGACTCGGCGGCGTTGGAAAGATAATTTAAAGATATTTCCTTTGATATCTTGTAGCACACCCAACTCATCCTTTACTAGGAGTTATAGTCCTTTGAAGTTGACCCAAAACTCACACTTAACTTAACTCTCCAAATTTCATATTTTGCTATTTCCAATTTAGTTCTTTTTGGAACTCTTGGTGATAAATCTAGTGAACTGACCTTAATACTTGAGAAATTTTTGATTCCTTGGTAAAATCTCACTCCCTACGATGAACGATTTGAGACTTAGTTCGAAAAAATTTCTGGGGTGTTACAAGTAACCCTTTAGCCATAATAAGATATTTGAAACAAAATATTGTGGCTAAATAAATATGTTATCTTCAAGTTATAGAACGAAGTGTCAATAGTTAAATGGAATAGCCATAGAGTTTTTGCTATAGTACAATTTCATAGCTAATTATCATTTTTTTTCACGAATTTAAATTTACCATAATAATAATAACCTTTTAGCCGCACTAACTTATTTGAAGAAATATTTGTAGCTAAATAAATAATATAGCTTTAAGTCATAAAATATTGTGGAAATAATTAAATGAAATAACCATAGATTTTCTTCTATTCTAAACTTTCATAGCTAAGAATTATATTTTCCCACAAATTTGAATTTATCTTAGTAATAATAACCTTTTAGCCACAATAAATTATTTAATGAAAAAATTGTAGTTAGTGTTTTATTTCAAGTTGTAAAAATTGTGGCATATTAAAAATATAATCATAGATATTTTTCTATGATAAAATTTTATACTTAATTATTATGTTTTTCAGTAGAAACAATATTAACATTTTCTCAATAAGACGTAATTTAAATAAAATATTACCACTAAGAAAATATTATATTTCGGGTACCAAACAATTGTGGCAATGATTAACTTCATAGTTATAATTATTTTTCAGAATAAAATGATACACCCATGTGAGCACAATTGAGGTTATAGATTTTATCTTATATGAGGTGAAACGTCAGTCTTGAGGGCTTCTTCTTGTGTTAAGAATTCATGTTCTATGACCTGGATTTCTTTTATCGAACATAACATTTATCGAGGTAACTTAATTAGAGATGTAAATATTTCTATCAATTTAGTTTTACAAGATCTTAATTTTTGATATTTTAAATATAGTTTAAATAAATAGAATTTATTCAAAATAAAAAATGAAAAAATAAATAGAACTTATGCCTATTTAACTTGATCTAATTGTACTTTTTATATATAAAAAGATATGTATAATCAATTTACATTTTATTAAACAATGTCAGATTTTATATAGATTATTCCGGAATATAGATAGATAAATCAATAATTTATTGAATATAATAAATACACAAAAAAATTATATTGACATTCAATTCTTTTTTTCTTATTTTAATCTTAATATATTAATCCATATAATTTTTTGTATTTTTAGTTAAAACTATGAAATTACAATCCAAAATTCCCATCTCTAATTAAATTCAAATTGAAATAACAAAGTTTTGTGGAAGTATAGTTCCACTATAGTTATAGTTGAACAATTTAAATTGAATTTAAATTCATTGTTGAGATTAAAAAAATTGAATTTATTTTTTTAAAAAAAACTCTATCTTAAATTAATTATCAAACTTGAATTGTATGGTAATTAACATTTACGTTTACAAAATTGTATTCTTCTCAAATTCCATATAAATAGATTAAATATATTTTCTGATATTGGCTTTTTATCTCATTTTAATGTAATATATTTTTAAACTAGACATTCTAATGCATATATCATTTTCAATTCATGTACAATAACAATATAATAATAATAATTAAAAAATAGTCAATATACTACTACAATATGAGCTTTGAAAAGAGCAGAGTTAATTATACTTGATTCATATAATTTTATATATTTTTAGCTCAAACAAGAAACAATAATTCGAACTTTAGTATGGTCATAAATTTAACTAAAAATTATCCTCTCCATTTCATATTAGTTGTGTCACGACTCAAATTCACAAGTGTGATGACACCTATGTTCTCAACCAATAGTTAAGTTAACCCAACATATTTTACCAATTTTACCTAACTAATAAGGTAATAGGTAACAACGAGTAAAAAAATCTCTGACACTAAACTATTTATAAATACGAATTACGGAAAGCTAAGAATACCACCCAAGAATTGGTGTCATAAGCACAAGAGCTTGTAAATATCATGTCTGAATACTAAAATAACAGAATAAATAAAAGATAGATGGAGGTGTGGGTCACGGAATAGCAAAGCAGCTCACCACAACTCTAAGACACTCCAAGCTCGGACTCAAATTGCTCACGAGATGTGCTCGTACTCAGAATCGGATCTACAACACAAAGATTGCAACAAGTGTAGTATGAGTACGAAACCATGTTTACCCAGTATATCTCATTGACCGACAATGAAGAAGTAGTGACGGGAGTCTATATATAAAAAAAAAGAAGCAATTCTTTAATAATACAAGTCTATATTACACTTACCAGTCAAGTTTCATTAAATAGAGGTAAACAAATATCAAGTACTTTCCAACCACCATTAAAAGTACATGATCATCAAGAATAAAGGATGTGATGAGATGCAATGCAATATGACACCATGAAATGATATGCCTCAGAATAACCAGTACTTTCTCTCAATCGTATATACATGATACTCCTTGGAAATACATCGAGAGTTCATACCCCATGGGGACTAGCGAGGTCCATATACCGACATGGACAATCTCCACGTGTCTATGCGGATGATCTCAACGCACTATCATAAAATCAAATAATTTCCGCACGGACGGTCTTCACGTGCAAAAATTATAATCTTAACATCTCACCATCCCCAGCACGGACGATCTCCACGTACCCAACTTATACTCAATCTCATGTCAATGCATGTATACAATATTATTTCAATAAAGGGGATGATGATGCATCTCAATCAATTAATATCAACATAATACATAACCACCTCAATTATCACAACTATAAACGTGCAATAAAGAAAAAAACATAATCATACATAGAATTTAAGTCAATAATAAATCGGCTAATGAACATATGTTTTGGCATTCTCGGGTTTCAACCCCCACTCTATAGTAATAAACTTTCCCTTTATATCCCCGGTACTCATACCAATGCCCGTCCACCATTGGTACGATACCCCCATCTTTCTCCCTTATCCATTTTATATTTCATTTTTAATCTTTAATTAGAAAAACGTTCTTCAACAAGTCTGAAAAGTCTTAACATACCTTAAATGTCAAACTCGTGCCATGAATCCTCAAGATAGTTCATTTCCTTTTCGCAAAGTTTCAGAACGTTCCTAATCTACCAATTATGCAATATTCATAATTAAGTGAGTTCATAGACACTCAAATTAAAACTCACTCATATTTCAAATCAAACTCCTACTCTTGATATAATTTATATGTCAAGGATCCTATTTGCTAAATTTCAAGCCTAGTGTTAAGCCTCAATCTCTCCAAGTATCTCATATTCAATGTTAATCATATGATATACACCTAATAATTAATTATCTATCTCAACATAGAAAAATAAACCTGATTTATATTGTAATAATAACAATAATTAAAATAGTCAAACATTCAAACCATGCCCTAACACAAAATAATCCCAGAACCTCGAATAACTATATCCCTATACAAATATTCTATATTCTGCACATTACTATAGCAATCATTAGCAAATCATTGATAATTGTATAAATAAATAATAAATAAACCTTTGAATTCATTAGGAAATCATTACGAATCACTTATCCTACCAAAGAAAACATAATACGGTACTCCAATAATTTGCCAATTATTATACACAATCATTTTTCAATAATTTTCCTTAATAGACATAAATAAAATTACCTTATCAGGTCACTGAAAATTCATACCAAGGAAAATCATCACATTAAGAAATCATACAATTTTATCACCCACATGGCATCACTACTTAACCATTTGTTCCAATCCACTTTTCTGACCGATCCTTTCCAAACAATACTAACCTAACGACTTCATTACTTCCTATTCAGGAAAAGTTAACTACTATATTACTATAGCTATATCAGACCACTTCAACACACAAGGATTTAAGAAATTTGGATTGCCTTACCTGGAAACCGACGAAACCCTGCAGTTAATTGCTTTCTTCTACCCTATGTTAATATTTTGAGTTCTAGCTATTAAATTATTACCCCCTCTTTACTTAGTTTATTCCATACATGGTCCAAGTTATAACTACTAATTATTGATGTGACCACTAACTATTCAACTATAATACTAATTTAAAAAAGTTTCAACAACTAGATACTCATAGTTACCGAATAGTTTAAAATACCCCTCTAAATTTTTTGGAAAGAGTCAAAATGGTCCTAGTTCACAAAATAACCTAGCGGGTCGTTACATCACCTACCACATAAACAAACGTTTATACTCGAACGGTAAAAGAATAGAGCGCACCTGAACTTTCAAAAAGTTGAGGATATTTACTCCCCATGTCTGACTCGGTCTCCCATGAAGCCTCCTCCACTAGACGATGCTTCCACTGAACCTTTATTGAAGCAATCTTTTTCGACCTCAACTTTCGAATTCGCCAATCCAAAATGGTTATAAGCTCTTCCTCAAAAGTCAAATTCATATCAAGTAACACAGTATCCCATTGAATTACATAAGCATCACCCTGATGATACTTTTTCAACATCGAAATATGAAATACGTGATGAACACCTGAAAACCAGGTGGCAAAGCCAACTGATACGCCACCTCACCAACACGCTCCATAATCTCGAAAGGACCAATATACCTTGGGCTCAACTTGCCCCTATTTCCAAATCTCATCACACCCTTCATGGGTGGAACCTTCAATAGAACCCTCTCTTCAACCATAAACTCCAAATAATGAACCTTCCTTTCTACATAACTTTTTTGCCTAGTTTGAGCCATCAGAAGTATATCTTAGATTAACTTAACATTGTCCAAGGACTCCCTTAACAAATATGTACCCCATGGTCTAACCTCAAATGCATCAAACTAACCAATTAGAGATCGACCTTTTCAACCATACAAAGCCTCAAATGGTGCCATTTCGATGCTCGAATGGTAACTATTATTGTAAGAAAACTCCGTTAATGGCAAGATATTATCCCAGTGACCATCAATGTCAACCGCACACACACACAACATGTCTTTGAGAACTTGAATAGTCCTTTCACACTAACCATCAGTCAGAGGGTGAAAGTCTGTACAAAGATCCACCCGAGTGCCCAACTCCTTCTTCATATACTGTAAGAAATGACATGTGAATTGGGTGCCACGATAAGAAATAATAGAAATGGGAACCCTATGCAAGTGAACTATCTCTCAAATATAGATCTTGGCTAACTTCTCTGAATTATAAATAGTCTGAACTGGTTCAAAGTGTGCAGACTTAGTCAGTCGATCCACAATGACCCATATAGCATCAAACTTACCCAAGGTACGTGGCAAACCTACCACAAAGTCCATAGAAATGTTCTCCCACTTACACTCAGGTATGGGCATCCTCTGAGTCACACCTCTAGGCTTTTGGTGTTCATACTTCACTTGATGACAATTCAAACACCGAGATACAAAATCGACTATGTCCCTCTTCATACGACACCACCAATAATGCTGCTTCAAGTCACGATACATCTTAGTAGCCCCGGATGAATAGAGTACCTGAATCTATGGTCCTCCTCCATGATCAATCTAGTCAAATCACATGTCCAAGGAACACATATACGACCTTTAATCCTCAAAACTCACTCATTATCAAGAATTGCAGCCTTGGCTTCTCTTTTTAAAACCTTGTCTCTAATCTTACATAAATCACCATCATCAAACTATTGAGCCCGAATCTTCTACAACAAGGATGACCTAGCCTCCATATAACTAACACATTACCAGATTCTAAAATATCCAGTCTCACAAAACTATTGGCCAAGGATTGGACATCCCTATCTAAAGAATGATCGCCAACTTGTAACATGGCTAAACTACCCATACCTACCGGCTTTTGACTCAAGGCATCTGCTACCACATTTGCTTTGCCTGGATGATAAAGAATAGTCATGTCGTAGTCTTTGAGCAACTCCAACCATCTCCACTACCTCAAATTGAGATCCCTCTGATTGAATATATATTGGAGACTATGATGATCCATGAACACCTCACAATGCACACCATAAAGATAACTCCTCCAAAGCACAACAGCCACCAACTCTAAATCATTAATAGGATAGTTCTTCTCAATAACCTTCAACTGCCTCGAAGCATAAGCTATCACCTTTTACTTCTTCATCAATACACCACCAAGACCAATCCGAGAAGTATCACAATATACAACAAAACCCTCTACCTCCACGGGTAGGGTCACAATCGGAGCAGTAGTCGATAAAGTCTTGAGATTTTGGAAACTAATCTCACACTCGTCAGACGACTGGAAAGTCACCTCCTTTTGGGTCAATCTAGTTAATGGGGATTCAATGGAAGATAATACCTCTATAAATCGGCTATAATAACTTGCAAGACCTAAGAAACTTTGAATCTCACTAACTGAAGCAGGTCTGACCCAATATTGAACTGACTCAATATTCTTAGGATCCACCATAATACCTTCCTTGGACACTATATGTCCCAAGAATGCTACCGAACTAAGCCAAAACTCACACTTTGAAAATTTTGCATAAAGTTTCTTCTCCTTCAAAATCCCAAGCACAATCCTCAAATGATGCTCGTTTTCCTCCTTACTACGAGAGTATATCAATATATCATCTATGAAGACAATAACAAAGGAATCCAAGTACGGTCTGAGCACTCCGTTCACTAAGTTCATAAAAGCTCCTGGGGCATTAGTCAATCTGAAAGACATCACAAAAAACACGTAATGGCCATAACGTGTTGAAAAAGTTGTATTAGGGATATCCTTCGTCCTTACCTCCAACTGATGATAGTCGGATCTTAAGTCAATCTTTGAGAAACTGAAGAACCCTATAGCTGATCAAAAAAATCATCAATACGGGGTATCAAGTACTTATTTCTAATGGTTACCTTATTCAGGTGCCGATAGTCAATACACACACGCATAGATCCATCTTTCTTCTTCAAAAATAACACTGGAGCACCCCAAGGAGAAACACTCGGTCTAATGGAACCCTTGCTCAATAAATCCTGCAACTACTCCTTACACTCTTTCAATTCAGTTGATGTCATACGATAAGGAGGGATGGAAATAGGCTGAGTGCCCAATTACAAATCAATAAAAAAATTATGAAAAAGGACCTAAAATACACTCGAAGTATTGAAAATGGTACAAAATTACCCTCCATCCAACTATTGGCTCCAAAATGCCCTTCTCATCCACCTATTGGCTCCAAAGTACCCTTGTCATTCACCTTTGTGTTCAAAATTGACCACTTATTTAACGGTTTTAAATTTAAATTACTTAAACATTTTCTTGGAGCCAATAGGAATTCCAGGCATAGATAATGTAACTGTCTAGGCATGGCAATTTAAAATTGTGCGATGAGGAGATGACTAATCCATACCAAGAATCATATCAAAATCTACTATATCGAAGACCTTTAAATCTGCATGAGTGTCATATCCCATCAAGGTAACAATGCATAATCGATACACCCGGTCTACCACTACTGAATCCCCGACAGGAGTTGAAACATGTACCGACAAATCAAGAGACTCACATAATATATCCAGACTCGAAGCATAATATGTGGAAAGGTAAGAATAAGTAGAGCCTTGATCAAATAATACAGTAGCTGGTTGATGACAAGCCGGAATAATACCTGTGATAACAACATCTGAAGCCTCAAACTCTAGCCTACCAGGAAAAGCATAATAGTGAGAACGACCGCCCTAAGATTGCGAACCTCCACGACGACCACCTCGACCACAAGGAGAACCACCTCTACCTGAATAAGAACCAGTTATGACACTCTGTAAACCTCCCCTAGATAGAGGTTGTGCAGCCCTGAAAGTCGAAGCCTGAGAACTCTGATGTAAACCCCCACGCCTGGTCCTAGGGCAGTCTCTCACAAAGTGTCCCATATCACCACACTCAAAACAACCCCTACAAGACGTAGGCTAATGAGAAGAACCTGAATGACCAGAATGTCCTCCATGACCTACAGTCCTAGAAGATGAACCCTATGAAGTATGCATCAAACCCGATGAACTATGCCCAGCATAACCAGCCTGAGACGTTAGTGAAGTTGCATGGATGGGTACACTAGACTGAGAGTGATAATCTCTCCCCAAATAAACTCGACTCCTAGGCGGAGCACCACCATAATGACCTGAATGACGGGTCATCTTGCCCTCATATTACTCCAATCCCTCACGTCGAATCATCTCCGACTCCTTAGAAGCATCTGCCACCTTCTTAAATGAAACACCAGAAGTAGCAACCTCGGAGAAACTCCAAGACGAATCAGAATATTCAACCCTTTAACAAACCTTCTCACTCTATCGACCTCTGTGGGAAGTATCATCGAAGCATGCCTAGACAAGGCATGAAATTTACGCTCATACTCTACGACTGACATACCATCTTGCTGCAAACCATCAACTCGGCCCTTTTGGCAGAGCCAGTCATCTAGAACGGTGTGTAGTCAACTCCATGAGACTCCACTAATCCAAGATTATGCAACCTCTCATGACAACTAGCTATAATTCATACGCATCCTCAATTAAGTCCCCAGTATAAGTGTGAGGATTTTTTAGTATCCACCTCCCAAACATCTTTTGTTCATCAATGGTCATGGAAGGCTTGTTCTCAAAGTGTAATGCAATACCTGGAAATTCCATACTATCTAAACGTGGAGCTACAACAGCAGCTGGCTGAGTCTTGGGAGTTTGAGAATCTGGAACAACCATCGTATCTGGAGTCTGACCTCCAACATGGGTCTATGAAGCATCAGTGGTGAGAGGAAAAGATCCCACCTAAGACATCCTCTCTAGAAGTCCTAACATACGATCCAAGGAATCTTGAAGCATTGGGGTGGCAATAATATTGGGTGGAGTCTGAGCTGGTGTCACGACCCAAAATGAGTCGTGAGGGGAACCCACACTTAACCTCCTAAGTGGGCGAACCAAGGAATCCAAACCCCAATATATGTCAATAATTCAACTACGAATAACAAAAATAATGCGGAAGTTTCAAAATCTAATTAAATATCGTTTTTTAAAACCTGAATGTCATCACATCAAGGACATCTAATCTCAATATACTAAGTTTAAGAATATCAAATACACCAAAGTAAGAGAATAAATGGTATGTGTCCGAAAACATAGAATATCATGTTATGACCGAGAGAATTTAACACGAGCTTGAATGAATAGCTCACCCTGGAACCCGATATGCTGGAGACTGGCTAGAGATGAGGGAAATTCGAAGTCATTGGTACACTCGCTGCACTCCATAAAAGGAAAACAAAGAAAAACACAAGTAGGGCTCAGTACGGGATAACATGTACTAAGTAGGTATCATCGGCCAACACAAAATAGAAACTAATATAAAATGAAAAATAGTATGAACTCAACTATAGCACTTAACAGGTGATAAGCAACAAACAACACGAACCAGTGTCAACAACACTAAAGTAAATATGTAATAAGTCAACAATATCAAAATCATCCATGAGGACTCATGCCTCAAACCAAACCATTTGGGAAATTGAGTTCTTTGAGACTGAGTACATTCCGTTAATTCAATATGTTTTTTCTTTAATATTATCATGTCGGAACGTGACACTCCGATCCAATTATACCGTGTCGGGACGTAAAACTCCGATCCAAAAATACCGTGTCGGAACGTAACACTCCGATCCAAGAATACCGTGTCGGAACGTGACATTCTGATCCAATTATACCGTGTCGGAACGTGACACTCCGATCCAATTATACTATTAATTTATAATTTATTAACACTTTCAATTCATTGATAATATTGCATCAAACCTTCTTTATTCAAGGCATAACTTCGATAATGAGGGTTCAAGATTATAGATTTTACGGTCTCAGGATTTCAGACCAATCACAAAACACACAACCAAGCCACACAGCCACACAATCAAGTGCATAGAAAAATTCACAATATAATTCAATGCATATCAATCACTATTAAGAGTTTACTATCAAATAGCATAAACCGTAACCTATCTCCACCGAAGAATCGAAGTCAAGCAAACTACTTCCCCAATGCCTTTCCTTTCTTAACGCCTCTGAACGTTTCCAATCTATCAAGTATACATGCATAATTTATATGTTAACGAGTGTACAAACAGTTATATCGTTATATGTCTAAGCCTAAACCCAAGAATTCACCCAATTCCATAATCCATTTTCCTATATTTAACCCTAAGGATAAATCTTAATTCCTCCAATTAGCATAACTTTAATGGAAGTCAACTAACACACTACACCTAATATTCAATTACCTAACAACATGTAAACCCAATTTTTAATAACATCAACAATAACAAGAGCCACATAATCTATATTAGCTAAACATCGAGCAGTAAGCAACTTAGGAGCAAAATTATGTATCCCCTTTTTTTATATAATTCATTACCTTAATTAACATATCTTAATCATTACTTCATGATTACCGCATAACTATTGTAATGATTGCCTGACAATTGTTCATTAAGCCATGTCCCCTAAATGAATAGAATCCACCCAAAACCTCGTAGCAGCCTTATCTGTTGAAGGTCACTTCCTCCCCTAACTAATATATATCTATTGCTAATTTATGCACAATTTCCTATCCAATACTCACCATAAGTGATATATTACTCTGTGTTTGATTTCCTGGAAAGTTATTTCACACCAAAATGGAAACATACAATCAAGAAATTGATGTACTTAACCCATCTCGTAACAACCCAATATACACTTTAACGATTAAACTTTCATAGAAGTAATATATTCCTCTAAGAATCTATACAGTAACCATTAATGAATAAACTTACCAATAAAAGAATACACACTTAATCCTTGTAGTCGCCGCACAGGTAAGCCGTCTTCTCAAATTTGTTTTTGTGCTCGTGCATTTATTTTTGTCTTCCTTTCTTCTCTTTTCTTTTCTGTAGATTATTTTTACCCTAATTATTATATGACTATTATAAGAGTATTGAAAATGACCCACTATTAATTTTAATGTTATCTTCTTTAACCATCAACTATATTAAATATTAAAATTACCCCCCTTACTTATATAATTATAGTTAAGAATAGTCTAAAATACCTATTTAGAATCTATCGAAATAGTCTTTTATGCAATGAAAAACTCTAGTAGTCAAAAAGACCAAATGAGGTATTACAATAGATACCAATTTACCCATCGTTCATCCCGAACGATAAAAAAATAAGCGAGGATAAGAAAGGGTAGTTGTCTCAACGATTATTCCAAAATATTAGCACCCACTATCTCATCTCAAAAGTATCAAACCAACCAACTGGAGATATACACCTCCACTTATAGAATGTCTCTAATGGAGTCATCTCAATAATCTAATGATAACTTTTGTTGTATGTAAGCTCAACTGAAAACAAAACTATTCCTAAGTGGACTCTTCAACTGACAAATTCTTCCACTAGACCTTGACACACCCATCAAGATAAATATTTTCTAACATAACCATGATAAAATTGTGAATCAATATTGGTTACAACCAGGAGTGAACCTGAACCAACCACCACACACTCGTAATCATTAACCATCACAGACCTTATCAAGATTACATCCTCACAACATAATATTTCCTCGCACTTCAGCTATATAATTATGATCTTCAGACATCAAGTAATAATCAAGGACAATCAAACTCATCTTATTCAAAGATGAAAATGATCAAGTAACCACCATCGAGTGATACACTCAAGCATACAAAACCTCTAACAATATTGTCAAAATGGGAGATTAATAGCTATTATACACAAACCTTAAGAATGACAAAATTAGACCCAATGGTCCACACATTCAATCACACATAGCCAAAACATGATACCAATGATGATATAGAACTTAAGTCTATCGAACAAGTGTATGTTTTTCAGGGTAGCTCTCCTATAAATTCTCATAAGCAAAGTTGTGCGTGCAGAATCACTGGTATACATCAACTATCCCAACCAACACCAAATATTTCACGAATGAAATGAACAAGTCTAACCAAGTATGCCAAGTTACCAGGAGGACAATCACAGAATTGGTACACCCGATCCATTATTAAGAATCACCCATAGAAGTGAAAACACACACGGACGTAGAGTGTGAATGATACTCTAAACCATGCCCATAATTAAGTAGTTGGTCACATAAGAATGTTCATAACCAAGGTCGAATAATTCTATATACTCCTTCCATTGTGCTCATATCAAACATTTCCATTCATTAGACTTTTTTTTTCCCTTGATTTTCTAGCTACCCACAATCACAAATTTAGTCACTATAATAATTGCACACATACTTAGTTTATAAAACCCCACATCCACCAAAGTCAACACTCTTAATACTAACAAAACATCATTGCCACACTGATCATTTACCTTACTCCCAACCATCATTAGTACCAAAGTATTATTATCAATACATGTTCAAACTATGACAATCTCTATTTCTATTTAAGCATTTCATAAAAATATGAGTCCCAAAGAGATCTAATAGCACTAAATTAAATTTTGATAGTACTGTTCCATCGAGATAAAACTATTAAATCACACCCAAAGTCAATTTCACACCACTTCCACATACCATGCTTTAGCTACCATTCTAAACAATCATATATCTCATGCCAACACTTAGGGAAATTCTTGATCACTCCAATAATTGTGTATACTATAAGCTCACAACCTCTATTCACCATCAAATATCTATGTAACACCTCATAACCTTCTATGTAGTCCCATCAATAGAGTAGTATAAATCCAACTCTAAAATTTTTAATAACCATGTAGAATTATATCTCACCTTGTACATTATTCTTAAGTCATCTATCTTAATGTAAGCAATCTAACCTCACGTAAAATTCTAAATTTTCCATACCTTACCATTTGTCACCCAAATCAAAACTCAATCTTTATAAAAGTAAATGATAAACTCCTAGTAAGTTTGTGTCGAACCAGTCCACACTTCATAGTCATATCTAAGCTTATAAGAGAAAATTCATACAACATTCAACTTTGATCTATGGGTCTATGTGAGAGGTTTGATTATTTTACCTTTCTTAAATTCTACCCATGACACAAATTTCAAATACCTTGAATGCTTCAATACACCATAATGTTGCTCATTTTGCTAACTCGCTTAGCAATCTTATTTCTTGACCATTAACCTATAATATTTTACCTTATACTCTAAACTAACACTTTAAAGTGAAATCCTCCTTCGGTCCTTTAATAATCAAACGTGACAATTTTTTTTTCCAATCAAAATTATGCATTAGTCCTTCCATATGTTTAACATCTGATGTAAGCAATATATTATTTATTTTTATTTTACCTTATCAATTCATACCTTTATAAAACATACCACCACAAAAGTAGATTCGAAATAAAATGTTTGAATTGTAAATCGAACAATGTAACTCAATCTCCTTATCTATCAACATGACTGATACCTTGAAGAATTTTATGAATTTACATATCTTAACTTATCGTTGATCGCCTCTTCATCGATTTTATCATATCCTTCGCTAAGAATTCAACCATAGTCATTAACAAACTCAAAATCACAAGAGAACTTATCATCCGACTCGAGCTGAACGTAGGTACACTCCTCTCTTAAGTCTTATTCAATAGTTTTTAACCAATCTAATAAACATGTGACACTATTACCATAACCATAGTAATATATATGAAAGTACACGTCTCTAAACCCAATTTTCAAACTCCTAAAGATACCTCTTTATCCCTTGTAATTAGAGAAAATATTCTTGTTCTCACCTTTTCTGAAGGCTACACTACATTCCCCATTTTTTTTTCATTACGAATCTAGCTCCTTTAATTCTATGTGAGCGGTGACCCAAGATTCCTCAAAACTTTCCATACAACCACGTTACTCACTGAATAGTAGAAATCACAACCTTACATACTCACAAGTATTTATTACCATACAATGTTTATCTAACAAAACAAAACAAAATAATAAATTTAATTATATAGTTTCATCCCAATCACAATTCCTCACCAATCCCTTATCATCATTATGAACTCTAATCACCTCCATTGTCTTAAATTAAGATTTCTCTTATTAAATATTATATTAAAACACCTCATAATACACACTATAAATACAATGCCTCTAGAATTTTAATGCAAGCTACCCAAACGCAGCTGTTGTTCGGAACCAACAAAAATGATCTTGCGGACAACCAAATCCAATCTCCACCGTTCAAATCAACTACCAAGATGTCAGAAACACGTAGTACAAATTTTAGCCCGATCCATCGATTAGTTAATTGCGAAATACGATCTGAAGGTTGCTAGTCGGAGAAAAGGTATGCAGCAAAATTAATCTTTTTCTTCTCTCTTCTCTCTTCTCTCTTGTTGAAATCTCTCTCAAAACCTCTCTTATGTCCTAATGTATTTCAAGTATAATACTAATGAGTAGTTCAATTTTTCTCTTAAGATCATCCTCTATTTATACAATTGCGCTTTTCCTTTCAAAGTCAAAATCAACTACAAATAGGATTACAATTCCAATTCTTTTCCTAATAGAATTGGAAACAAATAAAGAGAATAATTTCAATCCTTTTTCAAGTAGGATTAGGCCTAGTGTCCAACTCTGAAGCAAATACTAAATTCGATATCAGAACCGGTGAAATACTTTCAAGACTTTGTTGTCACTAAAACTGATTCTAAATGAGAATTTTCGATACTAGTACAACAAACATAAATCATATAGGTCATATATCACTTTCTCTTTTTACCATCATGCTTAGCTAGACCTTTTCATCATCAAGATGTGAACCTTTTCCTCTACATGACACCTTAAACTCAGGTATACCAATCAAATTTAAGGGACTAACTCAATTTTATAAGCATTTTCTTACTAAAATCTTCAATTTTGTTCACCCAAGTATACTCAATAAGACTTTATTTCCCTATATGTTTGTCATTTTAGTATCAATCTACCTTTTGAAGCTTAAGATTAAATCGTTAGTCCTCATTCAGAACCCTCAAAATACATTTCACAACCTAAATGTATTAATACTGTACAAAAGATCCACCACTAAAATTTTCCTTTAAAACAATGCTCAATCTAAACTCTTGTAGTAATAAACTAGTTGGTTTCTCAAATGTCAATGCAACACTAAATCTTATTATCTGACGATGTCAAACAAATGGTAATTCCTTAAGTAGTTAGTATTCACAATTGATAACCGTGTATTCATTTTCACGTAACACTAGTATTGTATTGTGAAAGGTCGTTAAATTTATCACTAAACACACCATACATATTGAGAAGATCGTACCAAAATAACCCACACATTTCTACCCATTGAATAACTTCAAAACATTATCGAATTTGTTCTCTCTCTAACCCAAGCAATTTGTTTGACTTCTTAGATAAAGTCAATAACAAAAGTAATATAATTTATAACTCTAACCAAGAAAGCATCGATGACCCTTTCTTGTATACACTCAATCTATGAGTTGTAGTAGAGATTTTGACCTCAGTTGGTGCAACATATATCTCTTGTAATTCAGTAACTCATCTCTCTTCTTATCCCTCAAAGTCTAGGGTAAATAGTTCTTCATGAAGAATCTAGAAAAATGTTGCCTCAAAGTCATATGTAATGCATTTACCAATCGGCACTCAACATTAGACTATCACCACATTTTGCGTCTCCCAAAACTAGTATGTCACAACTCAACACTAAGTCTCTCCATTATATTTATTTTGTGAAGCAACTAAAAAAAATCAACAATGAAGGCATAATCATCTTCATAATCAATACCCATGAAGGATGAGGGTTTCAACTTCTAATACTTGAATACTAACCATATTTGAAATAGAGTGAAGAAGTTCAGATACCAATTTGTATCACCTAGATATCAATTGGATTCAAGCTAGCATGAAAGAAACAAGGAATGAAGTTTTCCTAAAGTCTTATAGCCTCTCAAATAAAAGTAAAGGCGTCCCCATACTGTTCCGCAAGACTCTACTAGACCTCTCCTTGTATAATGAGATCACCGAACCTAACGCTCTCATACCAAGTTTGTCACGACCCAAAACGAGTTGCGAGGGGCACCCACACTTAACCTACTAAGTGGGCGACCCAAGGAATCCAAACCCCAATATATGTAAATAATTCAACTACAAATAACAAAAATAATTACGAAGTTTCAAAATCTAATTAAATATCGTTTCCCAAAACTTGAAAGTCATCACATCAAGGACATCTAATCTCCATATACTAAGTTTAAGAATATCAAACACACCAAAATAAGAGAATAAAATGGTATGTGTCGGAAAACATAAAACATCATGTCATGACCGAGAGAATCCAACACGAGCTTGAATGAATAGCTCACCCTGGAACCCGATATGCTGGAGACTGGCTAGAGCTGAGGGAAATTCGAAGTCATTGGTACACTCGCTGCACTCCATAAGAGGAAAACAAAGAAAAACACAAGTGAGCTCAGTACGGGGCAACATGTACTGAGTAGGTATTATCGGCCAACACAAAATAGAAACTAATATAAAATGAATAATAGTATGAACTCAAATATAACACTTAACATGTGATAAGCAACAAACAACACGAACCAGTGTCAACAACACTAAAGTAAATATGTAAATAAGTCAACAATATCAAAATCATCCATGAGGACTCATGCCTCCAACCAAACCATTTGAGAAATTGAGTTCTTTGAGATTGAGTACATTCCGTTAATTCAATATGTTTTTCCTTTAATATTATTGTGTCGGAACGTGACACTCCGATCCAATTATACCGTGTCGGGACGTGACACTCCGATCCAAGAATACCGTGTCGGAATTTTGACACTCCGATTCAAGAATATCGTGTTGGAACGTGATACTCCGATCCAATTATACCGTGTCGGAACGTGACACTCCGATCAAATTATACTATTAATTTATCGTTTATTATCACCACTTTCAATTCATTGATAATATTTCATCACGCCTTCTTTATTCAAGGCATCAATTCGATAATGAGGGTTCAAGATTATAAATTTCACGGTCTCACGATTTCATACCAATAACAAAACACACAACCAAGCCACACAACCACACAATCAATTGCATAGAAAAATTCACAATATCATTCAATGCATATCAATCACTATTAAGAGTTTACTATCAAATAGGATAAATCATAACCTACCTCCACCGAAAATTCGAAGTCAAGCAAACTACTTCCCAATGCCTTTCCTTTCCTTAACGCCTCTGAACGTTTCCAATTTATCAAATATACATGCATAATTTATATGTTAACGAGTCTACAAACAATTATATTGTTATATGTCTAAGCCTAAACCCAAGAATTCACCCAATTCCATAATCCATTTTCCTATATTTAACCCTAAGGATAAGTCTTAATTCCTCCAATTAGCATAACTTTAATGGAAGTCAACTAACACACTACACCTAATATTTAATTACCTAACAACATGTAAACCCAATTTTTAATAACATCAACAATAACAAAAGCCACATAATCTATATTAGCTAAACATCGAGCAGTAAGCAACTTAGGAGCAAAATTATGTATCCCCTTTTTTTTATATAATTCATTCCTTAATTAACATATCTTAATCATTACTTCATGATTACCGCATAACTATTGTAATGATTGCCTGCAGTTGTCCATTAAGCCATGTCCCCTAAATGAATAGAATCCACCCAAAACCTCGTAACAGCCTTATTAGTTGAAGGTCACTTCCTCCCCTAACTAATATATATCTATTCCTAATTTATACACAATTTCCTATCCAATACTCACGGTAAGTGATATATTACTCTGTGTTTGATTTCCAGGAAAGTTATTTCACACGAAAATGGAAACATACAATCAAGGAATTGATGTACTTAAACCCATCTCGTAACAACCCAATATACACTTTAACGATTAAACTTTCATAGAAGTAATATATTCCTCTAAGAATCTATACAGTAACCATTAATGAATAAACTTACCAACAAAAGAATACACAGTTGATCCTTGTAGTCGCCGCACAGGTAGCCGTCTTCTCAAATTTGTTTTTATGCTCCTGCACTTATTTTTGTCTTCCTTTCTTCTCTTTTCTTTTCTTTAGATTATTTTTACAATAATTATTATATGACTATTATAAGAGTATTGAAAGTGACCCACTATTAATTTTAATGTTATCTTCTTTAACCATCAACTATATTAAATATTATAATTACCCCCCTTACTTATATAATTATAGTTAAGAATAGTCTAAAATACCTATTTAGAATCTATCGAAATAGTCTTTTATGCAATGAAAAACTCTAGTAGTCAAAAAGACCAAGTGAGTTGTTACAACTGGTCCATCCCCCTGAACAACATCTGCATCAAGAGGTACTGTCCTACCACGACCCTGGGTAGCTAATGGTACTTGGCCTTCCACGGGTGTTGCAATAGGACCCCTACCCCGACCTCGAGCTCGAGTTCGTCCCCTGCCTCTACCATGAGAGTATTTTGAGTTTGTGATTTTAAGATTAGTTTGAATTTGGAATTTAGGACTAGTTTGAATTAGAGACTTTGTGAGTAGTTTGAATCAGGGTCTTTAAAGAATTGTTTGAACTTGAGTATTTCGTTAGTTAATTAGTTTGATTTTGAGATTTTAGGACTAGTTTCAATTTGTGATTTTAAGATTAGTTTGAATTTGGAATTTAGGAATAGTTTGAATTATATATGAGATTTCTAGACTAATAGTTTGAATTTGGGATTTTAGCACTAGTTTGATTTTGGAATTCTAGGACTATACTTTGAATTTGTGATTTTAAGACTTGTTTGAGTTTGGAATTTATTAGGACTATTTTGAATTATATTTGATATCCAATGACTAATAGTTTGAATTTGGGACACTAGCTAGCTAGTTTGAATTTAGAATTTTAGGGATTTATATTACAACTTAATTAGAACTTATAATTTATTATAACTTGAAGTTACTATAAATTGAACTTAATTAGGAATATGAACTTGAAATGTTATTGACTTTAATTTATTAGAATTTAATTTTTATTCTTATTAGATTGTGGATTTTAGTTGAACTTAAACAGAATTTTGTAGTACTTGAAAAACTTATTGACCATAATTAATTTGAACTTATATAAATGTATTAGAACTATACTAAACTAAACTGATTTATAATAACTTGAAAATGTATTTAAGAATTAATATAAAAGTAATTTTTATCAACTAATTAACTAGAAGTTAAACTTAATTTGAACTTAATTAATTAGTATTGATTAAATAATTAATTAAACTTTAACTTTGTAGATCTTGAACTAATTGAACTTAGTTAGACCAGACAATATATATATATATATATATATATATATATATATATATATATATATTCTTGGATTTGAAGTTTATATTTAACTAATTTTAGAACTTCTCGTGCTAGGCATATGAGGAAGCTCAACATCTAAAAAAGTTGATACAACACTATATTGCTTTTTCATCAAAGTAGGAGACAAGGTTGATGCTTCTAATTTTCTAAAGTCCAATTACAATTGTTTTCAATAACGTGTTTGTGTCCATTTAGTATTGATATTTAGCTTTAATTTAGTGATAATTTTTTTTTGTCGATCGAGTGTTTGTTTAGCATAAGTATCAACACTAGTTGATCCTATTGATGACAAAATTAATTTTCTTGCAAGATAGATTTGTGTCAACCTAGTGTTAATATTAAGCTTTAATTTAGGAATATGTGTTTGTTTAGCATAAGTACAAACACTAGTTGATTCTATTGATGACAAAAATGATTTTCTTGCAACATCGATTTTTGTCCATCTAGTGTTGAGATTTAGCTTTAATTTAGGAATAATGTGTTTGTTTGGCACTAGTACCAACACTAGTTGACCTATTGATGACAAAATTTATTTTCTTGCAAGATCGATTTGTGTCCATCTAGTTTTGACATTTATGTTTAAATTTAGAAATAATATATTTGTTAAACATGAGTACCAACACTAGTTGATTCTATTAATGAGGAAATTGATTTTCTTACCAGATCAATTTGTGTCTATCTAGTGTTGACAGTTAAAGTTAAAAAGTTGTTGAGTTGTTAAATAAGATAAACTAAATAATGTGGTTTTGTTGATTGTTTTAGTTGTTGAAATTAAGTCAAAACTAAAATAGTTAACGTTAAAAAGTTGTTAAGTGTTTAAATAAGTTAAAATAAATAATGTGGTTTAGTTGTTGGAATTAAGTTAAAATTAAACTAGTTAAATGTGTTTAGTTGTTAAGTTGCGTAAATAAGTTCAAATAGATAATGTGGTTTAGTTGGTGGATTTACTTGTTGTATTAAGTCAAAACTAAACTAGTTAAAGTTTTTAAGTTGGTGGATTTCCCTTTTGGAATTAAGTCAATACTAAACTAGTTAAAGTTAAAAAATTATTAAGTTGTTTAAATAAGTTTAAATAAATAATTATTTTAATTGGTGAATTTAGTTGTTGAATTAAATCAAAACTAAATTAGTTAAAAATTTTAAGTTGTTAAGTTGTTTAAATAAGTTAAAATAAATAATGTCGTTTAGTTGGTGGATTAGTTGTTGTATTCAGTCAAAACTAAACTAGTTAAAATTGTTAAGTTGTTTAAATAAGTTATAATAATAATTGTTAAGTTATTTAAATAAGTTAGAATAAATAATGTGATTTAGTTTGTGGATTTAGTTGTTGGAATTAAGTCAATACTAAATTAGTCAAAGTTAAAAAGTTGTTAAGTTGTTTCAAGAAGTTAAAAAAAAATAATGTTGTTTAGTTGTTGGATTTAGTTATTGGAATTAAGTGAAAATTAATTAAATATCTATATTTTTGTAGATGGATCATCGATTGTGGATGTATAATATGCAATATGAAACTTGTGCTGGTTTGAAACATGAGTTTATTGACGGTGTTAGAATTATTATTGGACATACCATGACACTTGACATTTTCAAGAATAATGAGTTGGTTAGGTGTCATTATAGTGCATGTAAGTGTTAGAAATTTTTGAACCAGATACAGTTATGGTTCATTTAAACCATAATAGATTTAAACTTAGATATTTTGTATGGACTGATCATAGAGGAAGTGATGGATTCGATGGTATGTTTTATAATTCGATGCATGTGGATGTATATAATATGGTTGCACCACATGGACAAAATAGGGGTGAACAGGTTAGGGATGAACATGATAGAGTTCATGAAATTATCAATGATGCTTTCGGGGTTCACGATGCGATGGAACCGGAACAATATTTTGATGAAGCTCCTAATGAAGAAGCAAGACACCTTTATGATTAATTAGAATATTCTAGTCTTCCACTATGCGAAGGGAGTCCGCATTCTGCCTTGTCAGTTGCGGTTAGATTAATGAATATTAAGTCAGATTTAAATGTTTCTAATGTGGCTATAGACTCAATGGTTGATCTTTTGGGTGAACTAGTAAATCCGGAGTTTTACATACCAAAGAACTTCTATTAGGCAAAGCGTTTGGTGTCCAAGTTATGATTGACATATGATAGAATTTATTGTTGTGCTAATGGTTGCATTCTATTTTACAAGACTGATAGTGAATTAGAAAGTTGTAAGTTTTGTGGACATGCTCTTATAAGAGGACTCTGACTGGAAAGATGGTTGATCCATTATCTACCTCTCATTCCTAGGTTAAAGAGGTTCTATGCATCAATTATGTCAGCCCCACATATGATATGGCATCGTGAATATTGAAGGTTGTCAGGTGGCTTGTCTCATCCATCTGATGGTGAAGCATGAAAACATTTTGATAATGTATATCATGATTTTGCTAGTGAATCAAAAAATATTAGATTGGGGTTGTGTTCAGATAGTTTTACACCATTCTCTAATGCAACTTCGCCTTATTCATGTTGATCGGTATTTCTTACTTCATATAAACTTCCTCCTAAAATGGGCATGACCAATCCCTACAACTTCCTAAGTTGTGTTATTCAATGTCCCCATAATCCAAAAAGTTCGATTGATGTCTATGTACAATTATTGATAGATGATCTCAAACAATTGTGGTTTGAAGGCATTTTGACTTATGATATATCAACTAAGATGAATTTTGTTATGAGTGTTTCTTTAATATGGACTATAAATATTTTTCCTGCATACGGGATGTTGTCTGGTTGGATTACAGATGGAAAGCTAGCATGTCCATATTGCATGAAAAATAGTAAGGAATTCACTTTAAATAATGACAAAAAATACATTGCTTGATTTTCATCTCCAGTTCTTGTCAATGGACCATGAGTTTAGAAAGATAAAAATGCATTTAGGAAAAATAATGTTGAAAGTGACCCCCCCCCCCCACACCTCCATTCCTCACGGGGCATCAAATTTGGGAGAAAGTTTCTCAATTACCTAAAATTACAGAAGCTTCACCTTCTAGACTTCCTGGATATGGTGTTGAACATAATTGGACCAAACAAAGCATTTTGGGAGTTGACGTATTGGAAGGACAATCTGCTCCTACAACATAATCTTGATGTGATGCACACTGGAAAAAAATATTTTGCTAATTTGTTTAACATAGTAATGGATGTTAAGGGTAAGACAAAAGGCAATTCAAAAGAAAGAATAAACATAAAAGAATATTGTAGGGGAAAAGAGTTATCGCTGCAGAAATTATCTAATGGTAGAATAGTTAAGCCAATAGTCAGGTTTTCATTCACAATGGATGAGAAACGTGAAATTTGTGAGTGGATTAAATATTTGAGGATGCCGGAGGGCTATGCTTTGAGTTCAGGAAAGTGGGCAGATATGAATGAAGGAAAATTGATAGATATGAAAATTCATGATTTTCATGTGCTCAGGGATATATTAATTCCTATCACTTTTATCCATCTACCAGAAAGGATATGGAAAGCAATCACAGAGGTAAGTCTTTTTTTTAAAGACTTGTGTTCTCGAAAGTTTTTGGAGAGTAGTTTAGACTAGATGGAGGAAAATATTTTTGTTATTACTACTAAGTTGGAGAAGATATTTCCATGTGGTTTCTTTGATGTGATGGAGCATCTTCATATTCACATTGTACAAGAGGCCCGGCTCGGAGGTTCGGTTAAAAAAAGATGGATTTATCCATTTGAGAGGTATCCATTTGAAATATTCACTAAGTTATGTATATTCGCCAATTCTTTTATTAACATGTATATACACATATACATGTAATATAATTCGCAGATCCAAGAAAACAATTAAGCAAAGGAGAAAGATCGAATGATCATTTGTTCAAGGTCATATTGAGAGAGAAACTGGTGATTTTTATTCTTATTAGTTTGGTGATGATGTTTCATGTAGGATAAATGGGCCCAATTGCAATGATGAAGGCGATATTGATCCTTCATTTCCATTGATATCAACTTTTAATTAAAATGGTCGAGGATCTAAAAAGAGTGAAAAGTGAGGTTTCAGTGATATGGATATGCAATCAGCTGTGACACATATTTTGCTTAATTTTTCGTAGATTCAACCATATATCAAGTAAGTGCTAAAAATATGTCAACAAATTACATACTAATAATAGTTCATTAACTAACAAAGTACATGAATGTAAAATGATCCGCTTATTCGTAAACATATGGGGTAGTGAAACCATCTATACAAAAAATTTTAAATGACTATGCAACTATGTAAGTGTATAATAACTAAGTATTTAATAATATATTCATGTTATACTAAATTATATTACTTGAAATAACAATCACTTAGGTTTCTAGGAACAAGAAAACAAATAATAGCGGTCTCTACATACAAGGTGATGTTGATGGTACTGGTCAAACTATTTAATATTATGGTGTCATTCATGATATTATTGAATTGACCTATTCAGGTTGGCATAACAAGATGATTGTATTGTTTCGGTGTGAGTGGTTTTACACATCACATAGAGGAACAAAGGTGTACCATCAACATAATATAATTGAAGTTAAGCACACTAGAAAATACATAAGTTATGATCTTTTTATCATTGCACAAAATTCTAAAGAAGTGTTTTACGCTTCATATCCATTGCGTATAGACAAAGATGATTAGTGGGTTGTTATAAAAAGTAAGTATGTGGGAATAATTGAAATTGACAATGTCTTAGATGTGGACTATAAAAATGATGTTGCAATTGTTTAACAAGAAGTTGATGTTGAATTAGAAACCACAGTACAACATCCTCACACACATATTAGAAGAAGAATTTGATGGTGAGATTCTGAGTGTTGAGGAAGAAATATCTGATAATGAGGAAAATGAATAATTTGATGACGAAGAATGTGACGATAATATAAATTAAAGAATTAAGGAGGAAAAATGGGGGAACTATGGAATTGAAACATGCAAGGAGGAAGAGTGTAGAATGACTACTGTATTTTGCTAATTTTATTGAATTTATGATATTTATATATATATACACATGTAAATATGCATATAGATGTCATCAGGCGTTGACGATGATAGACATCGCGAGCATCATGGAGTTAGCCAAACTAAACAAGCTAAAAAAAGAATTCCAGGAGACCCATAGATTCCGAGGACATTGCAAGATCTATTTCTTCTATGATAGAGCACATTAGCCATGATACACATATACTTGCTATTCTGTTTGCTACGGCGGATCCTCGGCAATATTATCCTAATTATCTTTGACCAATTGATGCGTCATCTGCTTCACAGGCATTGCCTTCACTACGCTACGAGGACCTACATTTATAGGCTATTTGTCGAGGACGACCCTTATCGGCACGTACTCCATCTCCCACAGGTACATCTCAACAGTTATCTTCCATGAGTATTAGAGATTCTAGTAGCGAGCAGTCAGATGCTATGGTCGGTACACCTCCATTGACTAAGCGTTATGTGCATCCTCATGTATCACCCTCAGCTACAGCTACACCTAGTGCTACTCCAGATGATGATATGCCTCCTCTAGTTCCTGGCCAAAAGAACAGACTTGGTAGAGTCATGATTGAGCCGGATGGATCATCATAGGTTTGTTTTGTTATCTTTTTGTTAATTTATTGTATTTATTTCTTATACTTTAATACATTATTCATAAACTAACATATTTATTATATGTTTTCCAGGTGGCATCCGGCAAAGCATGTTGTTTGGGATTTAAAAGATTTTGTTAGAAGACTCACTTTTGGAGCAAGATCCCAAACAGTATACGCCAGAAAATGTTAATAACTTTAAGGTATATATCTTTTAGTTAAGTTTAATATACTTTACTTTTTGTTCTATCGATCTAATTAGCGTTATTCAATTTTTTTTCCAGACTATGTGTACTTGGGAGCCGAGGTACAATCATGTCATTACGATCACATTTGAGAAGAAGGCATCCGCCAGATTGTCTACTGGGCTAAAGAAAGTTTAGGATAGTGCTGAACGTACGGATTGGATGTTGCCGCATGTTTTTAATGAACGAGGTTTGTATTGGAACAGAGACAAGTATAAGGAAATATCAGACCAAGCCGAAAAGTCTAGAGGCAGTCTCAAGGTTGGCTCGTTGAACACGGTAGGTGCAATGTCCATTGGAACAACTACAAGAGAGATGGTAAGTTATACTTCAAACTTTGAAATAAATAATTAGTTGATTCATATATATCGATATAAATTTAAGTTTTTTATTTATAGAAAAAATAATTGAGACGCACTTCCATTGCACAGAGGTTTTCAAGAAGACTCATGTCATGAAGAAAGAAAATGAGTCTAATCTGAATGATTGGGTGGAGGAAAGAGCCAAATGTCACGCCCCGAGCCTACACCCCGGACATTACAGACACTTAAACACCATTGTTTTCCCTAAGCAAACCCTTGGTCTTGATTACTTAACTTAGAACATGAAAACATTCATATCTATAACGACCAATGAAGAGAATGTTTTAAAGATGAAAAATTCAACTTGGCAAAAGTGGAAACCCAAGTCTTAACAATAAGAGATTATAATGAAAAGGCTCATTGGACTAACATCAGACTGTCTATGAAGCCTCTAAACAATTGAGATGAATATTGGGAAAAATCCTACAACATCGTAATGTCTAAAATAGAAACTAAAATAAAATAGTCCTCCAGAATACAAGGAGGCTCACCAATAGACTGCGAATGCTCAAACTGGATCAACGGGGCGCTGGATGCTGATCCTGGTTACGGTGTCTGTATCATGATACGATGCAGGACAACGGATATCACTACATTGAATATACGAGTATGCGAGTTGGAATGCTAACAAACATAGTCTTGAAAAAGATTATGAAAGTAAGAGTTACCTTTGCTCTTCTCAACTTATGAATAACTCAACTCAACATAAAGCAACTCAAACACATGTGATGTATATAAAGCTTTATAAACAACTGAAAACAATCTTTGTTCATTAAAGATAACACAATAAAAAACTTAAATTTACTTGTATAAAAAGTAATTTAACTTCTATGGGATATTCTCTAATCGAAAACCATCACTATGAGCCTAAGTGATGCTACAACGTTTTACCTTACGTTGCCAAGGATCGTCGTATACCTTGCCATCAGTATAGACCCTAAACTACTAAGTTGATCCACTACTCTATGCTAAAAGACACTAAGGAATTATCTTCAAAGTATGATCCTTTTCCTTCCCATGATGGTTGCATGGCTTATGGAGACTTGAGTTAATATGAACTTGCATCCCCATATCGGTGCTCAATACTACTTCCAAAATATACTTAGCTCATAAGTTTTCAAAAACAACTTCCTCTTTGGTCTGAGATAATTTCTCAAACTTAGCTTAAAAGCTCTCTTGGAAATCATAGTTTCCACTTTACTAAAAAACTAGGTCAAATGCTCTTTTGGAAATCTTAGTTTTCTTTCTTGTTTAAATGTGAAAATATTTACAAACTTTTTAGGGAATACTTAGATCTATTATAAATTTTTGAGAAATGAACTCAACTCTTTTATCTTTACTTAATATGAAAATGGAGTCTTAAAAACAACGTTAAAACATTGTTAAAAACTCCTAAAAACTTAATAAACTTTACTCTAACTTGTTTCTTAACTTCTCGGCTTGACTCTTAACTTCTCTTGACTTTTATCTTAACTTTACTTCAAGTAGATTATGGATTCAAGGTTATGATTCATATTTTTGGATGAAATCTAGGTGTTTAGAAATCATTTGAAGTAGTTAGAATCAATGGGAAGTGTTAATACACTCTAAAAGCACTTAAACAGACTAAATGACGGAAACTAGGTGAAAAATGCCGATACAGGCGCATCCAAGGCGCGCCGCACCAGCCCCAAAGTTCTGAGGCCCCATTTGGTCACACAACAAGCGCTCCTCCTCATTCCCTCTAGCTTTGATGGGGCGCGCTGCACCTGACCCTCCCTAGGTTTGCCTGACAAAATTTTCCTCTTTTTTTTTTTTATATTAAATCGTTTTAATTCAATTTCTTTTCTCAAATTCACTTTAGATTCATGTACCCACATCGTATACACAAGGATATAACCCAATGAACATAAGTAACAACACTTTTACATTAAGAAACTCCTAAATCTCAATTCATGTTCAAGAACAAAAGTAATTGAAGAACAACCAACAAAAACATTCAAATTCCAATCTTTTTAGAACTAATTCGTGTTGAATCAAACATGATTTGCACGTGAGTGAACAAACCCAACAATGTGGAAGACTCACATACCTTTTCAGGGATGAATCCCGACGAAATCCACACTCAAAGCTAGAACGATCTGGGCAATTTCTTGATTTCTCTTCTCTTTTATCCTCTTTTCTCTTTTCTCCAAGCCCTAGCGTGAACTCTAACTTTTCTAAATTGACCAAAAATCTTTTTTTACCCCAATTAATTCCTAAAAAACGAATTAACATTATTAGGTAAGGAAAAGACTAATGTGCCCTTCCAAAATCCGGATTAAGACTTTCCTTAATCCAATATCCCAAGTTCAAAAAGGCATAACTCACTCATATGAACTCGGAATCGCGCAAAATTGGCGGTGTTGGAAAGGTAATTCCAAGAGCTTTCCAACAATTTCTGGAGCTACACCTAACTAATCAAGATATGGAAGTTATGATCGTTTGAAGTGTACCAAAAACTCTTTTAACTTGAAAATTTCCATATTTCCTTATATTTCCAAAAGTAATTACAGAAATAGGCCTAAACAACTTCAAAGTATTGGAAATTGTACAAAACTATCCTCCATCCACCTATTGGCTCCAAAATGTCCTTCTCATCCACCTATTGACTCCAAAATACCCTTGTTATCCACCTTTGGGTTCAAAATTGATCACTTATTTAACGATTTAAAATTTAAACTATTTTGATTTTTGTTAATACTTGGCGCCCAATTATTTGATATAATGTAATTTATTAATATAATTTATAAACCGCAATCCACTATCAACTCATTACTAATTGAACCCCACCCAATTAATAAATCAATTCTAATATCAGTATCTCCCTAAACAATACTATAACACGATGACATTACAAATTCCTTAAAATGACATCCAAAATTATACGAGTCCGAATTGAAGCCCAATTAAATTTATATTGAGCTGCTTATATAGGAGGACACTTTCAATAGGACTTGCTTTCAAGCTTGAATTAAAAATTTATGATTAAAGGTAAAGAAGTACTACAACCCAAATTAATTGATTCACTTTTACAAATAATTTTATAAATGTTTATTATTTGTTTTAAATATTAAAACTTGAATATCTTATTTTTTGGAAAAGTTATCTATTAAGTAACATCACATAATTGAGATGATGATTAATTATGATGAACATAATCAGACTTTTAAGTTTATCAGTAATTTTTATTTAGACACTTGAATTATAATTTGTTTTGATTGAGGACTTGAACGTATGATAATGTAATTCTATAGACATTTTCGCCTAAAATTTATAGAAAAACTCATTCGCAGTAGCTTTCCTGTTGTTGCATTAGTAATGGGCCGCATTTATTAATTGGGTGGGATTTAATTAGTAATTTGTGGATAGTTGATTGATTTATAAATTATATTAAGAAGTTATATTATAACAAATAGTTGAGACCGATGTATTAAAAATAAATAGTTTAAATTTAAAATAGTTAAATAAGTGGTCAATTTTGAACCCAAAGATGGGTGAGAAGGGTATTTTGGAGCCAATAGGTGGACGAGAAGGGTATTTTGGAGCCAATAGGTGGATGAAGGTTAGTTTTGTACCATTTCCAATACTTCAAGGGTTTTTTAGGCCCTTTTCCGAAGTAATTATTTCCAAATTTTTGAAGTTCCTTCTAGTTCTATCTAGTTGCAAGATGTTACAATATCTGCCCCTTGGGAACATTCATCCACAAATGAGATTATCTTACTAGGCTTAGGGTAACATCATCAATTTCAAACACCCACAAGCAATGCAACAAACAACATGCTTATTCGTAAATTAGATAGTATTAAGAAGATAATTCGTAACTTTGTCTGCATTTTCTCTAGCTTTAAAGAGATGTGTTTATCTCTTCTTCATGTCCCCTTCAGCTTCCCAAGTATCTTGTTCAAAAGATTGATTCCTCCAAAGTACCTTGACTGATGCTACCTCTTTAGTTCTCAACTTGCTAACTTTGTGATTTAGAATCTGAATAGGGATCTCTTCATAAGACAAACTATCTTTGATCCAAAAAATTTCAGTTGGAATGATCATAAAGGATAGACCATGCACTTAGTAAACATGGAGACATGAAACACCTATTGAACCGTTGCTAACTCTTGTGGTAGCTCCAACTCATAAGCTACTTCGTCAATCCTCTTGGAAATTCGGTAAGGACAAAAATATCGACAATTAAGTTTCCCCTTCTTACCAAACCGCATAAAACCCTTCATGGGTAAAAATTTCAAGTAAACTCAATCATCTACTTCAAACTCTAACTCTCTTCTCCAAACATCAATGTAGGATTTTCGACGACTCTCCGTCGTTTTTAGCCTCTCTGGAATCACCTTAACCTTCTCCATAGCTTGATGAACTAAATCCGGTCCTATCAACCCTACTTCACCAACTTCAAACCATCCAATAGGAGATTTGCATCTCCTCAAATTAATATCTTCATAAGAAGCAATTTGGATGCAAGAGTGGTAACTGTTGTTTTAAGAAAACTCAATGAGAGGTAGGTGATCATCCCGATTCCCTTTGAACTCAATCACACAAAATCTCAACATATCGTCTAATGTCTAATACTGCGTTCTGCTTGCCCATCATTCTCAAGCAGTACTCAACTTCACCTTTGAACCCAAGACTTTTTGGAAAAGATTTCCAGAACTGTGCAGTAAATTGTACCCCTCTATATGAAATAATGGAGACAGGAAACCCATGAAGTCTTACCACCTATTGAAGATACAACTTAGCATAATCATCTGCCGGATGGGTAGTCTTTACCGGTAAAAAGTGGGCTGATTTTTTCATTCTATCGACAATCACCCAAATATAATCATGCTGTCTGCGAGACCTTGGTAAACATGTGATGAAATCCATATTAATCATCTCCTACTTCCATTTCGGAAGTTCTATATTCTGATCCAAACCACTGGGCCTTTGGTGCTCTATTTGAACTTGTTGACAATTGGGAAGCTTAGCAACAAATTCCATATGCTACTCCACCAATACACCTCTGTCAAATCGCGGTATATCTTTGTGGAACCCGTATGAATGGAATATTTAGAGCTATGAGCTTCCTCCATGATCCTCTCTTGAAGTGCATCCACCATTGGTACACAAAATCTACCTTGATACCTCAGTACACCATCTCCACCTTGTTCAAAAGCTAATACTTTTTGCTTATGAAAATTTGCCTTCAATTCAAGAAAAATGGGATCCTGGTCTTTCTTACCTTTTCTTTCTGACACTAACGAAGACTCATACCCATTCGTCACACTACTGCTCCTTTTGTGGAGTCCATTAGGCGGACCCCTAATCGTGTTAGTCTATGCACATCTTTTGCTAGTTCTTTCTTGTCTTCTTCAAGATGGGTGATACTACACATAGACAACCTGTTTAAGGTATCAGCAACAACATTAGCCTTACGTGGATTGTTAATAATACTCATGTCATATCCTTGAGAAATTCTAACCACCTCCTTTGTCAGAGATTAAGATCCCTCTGAGTGAACACATATTGTAGGATCTTATGTTAAGTGAATACATCAACATGAACACCATTAAATAGTGACATCATATTTTCAAGGCGAGTACTACCGCAGCCAACTCTATGTCATGGGTTGGATAATTCTTCTCATGAACTTTCAACTATATGGAGGCATCAGCTATAACTTTGTCATTCCGCATTAGCACGCAACCCAAACCAACTCTATATGATCACAATACACCACAAAACCTTGAGTACCTTCTCTTAAGGTCAAAACTGGGGCAGTAGTTAACCTCTTCTTCAATTCTTGAAAGCTTTTCTTACAAGCTTAAGACCATTGAAACATCACTTTTCTGAGTCAACATTTTCAAATGAGACGAAATTGACGAGAACTCCTCTACAAACCTTCTATAATAGCCAGCTAAACCCAAGAAACTCCTAATATCAGTTGAAGATGTGGTTCTTGGAAAATATCTACACTGCCTTAATGTTCTGAGTATTCCCTTTCTAGACACTATGTAGCCTAAAAATGCCATAGATTCAAGAAAAAACTCACACTTAGAGGACTTGACATACAACCCTCTATCTTTTAAGGTTTGGAGGACTATTCTAAGATTACTAGCATGATCTTCTTCATTCCTTGAATAGATTAGTATGTCATCAATGAAAGCTATAACAAACATATCTAGATACGGTTTGAAGACTCTATTCATAAGATACATGACCGCTGTTGGTGCATTTGTCAAGACAAAATACATGACCAAAAACTCATAATGACCATGACGGGTCTTGAATGTTGTCTTTCAACTGATGGTAGCCTGATCTGAGGTTAATTTTTGAGAAACAAGAATTACTCTAAAGTTTATCTAAAAGATCATCAATTATCGAAGGGGGATACTTATTCTTGATGGTAACCTTGTTCAACTGACGGTAGTCTATACACATCCTAAGGGAACCATCTTTGTTTCTCACAAAAAATATCGGAGCACCCCAAGGTAAGACACTTGGTCCAATAAAACCCTTATCTATTTAAACTGCTCCTTCAACTCTTTTAACTCTGCTAGTGTCATTCATTATGGAGCAATAGATATAAGACGAATATCAGGGAGACCATCTATACCGAAATCTCTCTCTCTCTCTCAAGAGGGACTCGAAGATTATCTTGAAAGACTTCTGGAAACTCTTTTACTGCTGAAACTAACTAAATAAGAGGTATCTCAACACTCGATTTATTGACTCGGACTAAGTGATAAACACACCCCTTAAAAAGTAACTTACTTGCCTTAAGGTAGAAAATGGAACGAGAGATAGGCACTGTTGAACTACTTTTCCACTTTATAACTGGTTCACTGAAAACTGGAACTTTACTACGCGGGCGCTGAAAATTGATGCATAATATTCATGAAGCCAGTCCATACCTAGAATGACATTAAATTCTACCATGTCTAACTAAACTAAGTCATCCATAGTACTCTTATGATTGATGATAAATGGTACAATCATGATAGACTCTCTCTGCTAGAATAAAATTCTCAACAGTTGTAAAAATATTGAAGGGCTCAAGATGTTGCTCTTGAAGAACACCGAAAAGGAAGACTTGGATCATACCAGTGACAACATCTGGTGAATCCTCTTTATCAAGTCAACTAGTGATAGCATAAAGTTGGTTTTTCTCTCCGCCTACCCCTGAAGAAGCTCATTTAGATGCAATTCTTATCTGTTGAAGCAACTGAAGAAGATTGGGCTTATTGCCCTCTTTACCATTATTCTGCCAGTTCTTAGGCCACTCTCTTATAAAATTATCACTATGGCCACACTTGAACCAAACAGTGGAGCGATCACAACACACCCTTGAGTGGCTCTTACCACACTTGGCACATGCGGGAGTCCTAGTAATCCCTTGTGCCATACTTTCTGGCCACACTTTAGCTTTGAAGTTCTGAGAATTTTGACTATTTTACTAACATTTGTTCCTTGGTGTAGGTGCATTTAGTAGGTGATGGAGCATGTCCTCTCTGCTTCTGTTAGAAAGAAGCCAAGTTTACATTATTCCTTTGCTGCCCGGACTCATTCTTTCTGTCTTAGCCCTCTTATTCTTGAATTCTTCTCTATCCCTCGGATTTTCGTCCTCCACTTATTGCACAGGGACCATAAGCCTTGCTATTCCCATGTCACTGTTGACATCACAACCTTACTTTCCTACTCGACAAACGAGACAACCCAACTACAAACAAGTTCTTTCCACTCCTTATGTCAACCACCATCTCTTAGCTTCTCTTAGATCATGGGGGGAAAAAATGCCCCAAAAAGGCATCCTCAATGAAATCCCAACTCACAATTGGTTACGCATAAGCATAAGTTAGAAAGAAACTTCTTAGAGATAAACTCTAACCCACAAAGTAAGTATGAAAGAAATGATAAATTTCCCAATTGTTGCAGCCTCCTAATTATAGATGTGGAGCGCTTCACACCGATAACTTGAACTATACAGAGACGACTTCATAGACTCTCTAGGACTCTTGAACTATGTGCTCTTACACAAAGTTTTCACACCCCGAGCCTACACCCCGGACGTGGCTGACACTCAAAGACCATTGTTGGCCCCAAGAGAACCCTTGGCCAGGCTTCCATAACTTAGTGCAACACAACATTCATATCTATAATGATTAATGAACTTAACTGAACTGAACAATATAATAAATGAGAATGTTTTAAAGATTAACATTCAGCTTGGCCAAAAGTGGCAACCGAAGTCTTAACAAAAATAAATGATAATGAAAATACTCAAAGGACTAACATTCGACTGTGTATGAAGATTCTAAAATGCAGATATGGATGTTGGGAAAAACTGCCACAACATCCTAATAACTAAAATAGAAATTAAAATAAAAGAGTCCTCCAGAATACAAGGAGGCTCACCAACAAACTCTGAATGCTCAAGCTGGATCAAGAGGGCGTCGGATGTTGATTCTAGTTACCTGCGTCTACAACATAATATGATGCAGGAAAACTGACATCATTACATTCAATGTACGAGTATAAAAGTTGGCATGCTTACAAACACAGGCTTGAAAGAGATCATGAAAGTAACACTTACCTTAGCTCTTCTAAACTTATAAATAACACAACTCAACATAAAAGAAATTAAAACACATGCGATCTATATAAATCTTTATAAGCAACTGAAGAAAATCTTGGTTCATCAAAGATATAACAATAACAAAGTTAAGTTTTAATTATTTAAAAAGTAATTTAATTTCAGTGGGAGATTCTCTAACTAACAATCATCACTATAAGCTTAAGTGATGGTGCAACATTTTACCTCAGGTTGCTAAGGACCATTCTATACCTTGTCGCCGGTACACAACCTGAACTATTAAGTGGATCAACTACTCTATGATAAAAAGCACTGAGGAATCATCAAAAAAGTATGATCCTTTTTCCGCCCATGATGTCTACATAGTTTATGGAGACTTAAGTTAATATGAACTCGCATCCCCATATCGGTGCTCAATATTACTCGCTAAATATACTCAGCTCATCAGTTTGTAAAAACAACTTCCTCTCTGGTTTGAGATAATTTCTCAAACATATCTTAAAAGCTCTCATGGAAATCATAGTTTTCTCTTTACTAAAAAACTTGCATAATAGATCTTTTGGGAAACTCAGTTTCCTTTCTTGTTTAAATGTGAAAACATTTAAAAACATTTAGGGAATACTTAGTTCCCGTATAACCTTTTGAGAAATGAACTCAAATCTTCTCTTTACTTAACGTGAAACTTGAGTCATAAAATAGAGGTTAAAACATTGTCAAAGACTCTTGAAAACTTAATAAACTTTACTCTAACTTTCTTCTTAACTTCTCGACTTGACTCTTAACTTCTTTTTGCTTTGATCTAAACTTTCCTTGAATTGGATTATGGATTCAAGGTTTTGATTCATGTTTTTGGATGATTTCTAGGTGTTTATATATCATTTGAAGTAGTTAGATTCAATGGGAAGTGTTAATACACTCTAAAGGACTTAAACGGACTAAATGACGGAAACTGGGTGGAAAACGCCAATCCGAGCTTATCCAGGGCACCCCACGCCAGGCCCAAAGTTTAGAGGCCCCATTTGGGCGCACTACAAGTGCGCTGTCCTAGGCTCTCTGGTGCATGGGGCGCGTCGCGCCTGACCCTCCTCAAGTTTGCCTAACGAATTTTTCCTCTCGTTTTCTGACCTTAAATCATGTTAATTCAATTCTTTTTCTCAAATTCACTTTAGATTCATGTACCCACGTCGTATACACAAGGATCTAACCTAAGGAACTCAAGGAACAACACTTTTACATCAAGAAACTCCTAAATGTCAATTCATGTTCAAGAACGAAAGTAATTCAAGAACAAACGACAAGAACATTCAAATTCAAATATATTTAGAACTAATTCGCGCTAAATCAAACATGCTTGGCATGTGGGTAAACAACCCCAATGTTTTGGAAGACTCACCCCCGACGAAATCCATACCCAATGCTCGAAGGTTCTATGCGATTTCTTGATTTCTCTCCACTTTTCTCCTCTTTTCTCTCTTCTCCAAACCCTAGCGTGAACTCTAACTTTTCTAACCTGACCAAAAATCTTATTTTACCCCAATTAATTCCTAAAAATTAATTAACATAATTAGGTAATGAAAATACTAATTTACCCTTCCAAATCTGGATTAGACTTTCCTTAATTCAAAAACGCAAATTCTGAAAGTCATAACTCACACATACAAACTTGGAATCACACAAACATGACGGATCTGGAAATATCATTCCAAGGGCTTTCCATACATATTTGGAACTACACCTAACTCATCCCGAGCTGAGAGTTATGATCATTTGAAGTTGACCAAAAACTCAATTTTAAGTTACTTTAAAATTTGCAGATTTCCTTATACTTTTCAAAAGTAATTATTTCAAGATTTTTAAACTTCCTTCTTGTTCTTTCTAGTTTTGAGATGTTACACCGAACAACTTTTGTAAGTTATTTAATATGAATAATATATATTAATAGAGATTATATTTATGATATGTATATATATTGATGTCAATATTTATATTTAATATGTAGAATAAGTTTCAAGAGTACGTCGCTGAGAATATTGATAGTTGGTCAAATTGACACCTGAACTTTCCACCCATATTTGGAAGGAAAATGTTGAGTCTATGGTCAAGGCTCTCGAAAAGATGTGAGGCGACTCTATCACGACCGGAAAGCACCCCATAGTCGTAATCGGCTTCTTCATCCTCGAAGAAGCCTTAGACAAGCCCTTAGCATTCATCATTGCATCATAGATAAAATTAAAATATGTAAATTCAAAACTTTTCATTTGAACTTCAACTTTACTTCACCTATATTGAAAATAGAAACTAACTTGTCCCACATAGCCATCTAAACATAGGAGTATGAGAATTGGGACATAGCCCTAACATCAACAGAAAGTCTTATAATAGGAATTACAATATATTCTTTTGAATAAGGAAATTGGAACTAGAATTAATAATATCCTCGGACTTGAGGACTCACCAACTTGGGAATAGCAATCCAAGTTTCTTCAAGAACGGAACAGAATCATCTCAATGGACCGAATCTACACTTTGTGTAGAAAATAAGAGAAATATGGGTTAGCACAAATTACATGTGATAAGTATGGAAACATAGGCAAGAAAACATTCGAAGACATGCACAAAGGAACATTTTGTTATAAACATATTAAGTTCACTTTAAAAGCCTTTATGCACATTCCAAGAACATATAAAAGTCCATATCACAACAACAATAACAACAACAGGACATATTCATATCATGTTCAAGAGTAACATCATAATAAAGCCATAATTAACATTTCAAATTTAGAGTCCGTCTCATCAATACATCACAAGACCTTACTCATAACCCCATTCCAATTCTACTAGTGCAATGTGTATGTGAAGCCCCATAACCCCACATAAACCAAGTAAACTAACAAAGAGATCATAAGAATTGCTTTTTTTCCTCATACATCATCATAACAAGTGTAGTCAACATCATGCACAACAATTTAGACCAACATCATGTATATCCAGTGAAACAAACATCATATGGGACCAACATCATGCATTTCATATATAAAACCCATCCTAGAATTCCCCTGAAGGTCCATTTGTGCAATGTATAGGCAAAGTCTTATACCCTTACCTACACTAAGTAACACCTCTTAAGTATTCCTAGTTATTGTTCATCTTCTTACTTTTATTTATTAATTTTTTAACATTCGGGAAACTTTGCCATAATCGACACAGACCATGTAAGCTAACACAGAATCTGGTGTCATCCCCTCACACGGAAAGGAGGGTGTCCTACTTGCCAAGGTAAGACATATGCATTCATATAGCATCAAGGTGGATCCACTAGCTAAAGTTCCTATGGGGGCACATAGTTAAGGAACTAGGAGGTTGTTATTAGAACCCTCTTTATGCTAACTAGCATTGTAGTTTTTACCTCATGAGAGAACATACTGTGAACCTCCATTCCTTTGTGAAGGAACACCTCTCAATGTCAAGTTCACTCGGTACTAAGCTAAATTCCCTTTTTGAAGTATCTTTAAGTCTTCCTTAACATTTATTCATAACATAGCTCTTAGGAGTTTAACCCCTCATATAACTTATTCATAGCTCATAATCATAAGATGTACATGGGAATTACCTTCAACCCCTCATAATAGCACACCTATCATCATATCACAACCAACATATTCATAACATGATCATTCATTCATAATTTCATCATTCATACTTCACTAAATTAACATTACCGAAGATATGCCAACAATACTACAATAGAATGTTCATCGCCTTGAAGATCTTACCAATGGCCTCAAAGAAACCCGTTCATGACTTAATCCCAAATCAATGATATTTACCCATCAAATCAACTATCATCATCATAAAATAGTAAATTTTGGAAGAACATACTCAATTACATCACTTCTAATCATTAATCAATATAATTCAAGAATTTGGGTTAAGAGAAGAGGGACATTCATGGGTCTTTAGGGAATTAGGTCAAAAACCTAAATAATACATTCTATAAGGCAATTCATGAAGTAATAACACAATTAATACCAATATAACAATTAATATATTCATCATCTTCAACATATTCACCACATCAAATCCAAGATTTATGAAATCGGGGGAGAACATGGGTACAAGGGAATTTTAAGTGAACAACAAAAATTACCCATTATTCTACACCTAAACAACCCTAAGAAATCATAATTCATCATAATTGATCCATAATTTCGGTTTTAAAAGAAGACCCATGTGTAGAGAAAAACCCTTGATTTTGGAGGATTATGAAAACATCTTTGAAAGAACCTCTTGGGTAAAGGAATCCCAAGAGTGACGAAGACTTATCCACAAAATTGAGTAGAAAACTTGGAGAATTGATCTTCTTCTTGGAGATTCAATGTTCTTCAATGGAGGTTTGGGTAGAGATAGAATTTAGAGAGAGGTGAGAGAAATTGGGTTTTCAATTTGGAGATTTGTTTTTGATAGGTAAAAGTGGGGTAAAAGTGACATAAAATTAATATATACTCATCCCCTAAAATACCCAAAACACCCCTCAATTAGTTGGACCTTTTAATTAAGTCTAACTTGACTTTTATTTTTGGAATTTTCATCGAGGAATAAGTCCGCGTCGTGGAGGTATTCCCTCAAGTTTCTGGAAATTAATTTTGGGACAAAAGAGTCCGACACAACGTCCGCGATGCATAGCAACCATTTGGCCTATGGTGGATCCAGTCCGCGACGCGAACATGTTCACTCCATGCATTGTACTCGCTGCCTAGGGCAGCTTGTTGGCCACATGTTTAGGTCCTCCTCAAGGACCCCTAGGGTGGTACTTCGGGGGTTGCATCTGGACTATTTTACCTATTTAAAGTATTTTTACTAGTTTTACCCTTTATACAACACTCCCAAACTTTCACAAAACCTAAGAATACCTACTAGTTCAATTTCACTAGTTTTCGAACGTCATGGTTGTTTCTTGACGTTTAGGCTCTACTACTTCCAAATCAAGTTAATTACATTATTTTAGATCTAAAAACACCATTTTAATTATTGTTCATTAGGTGGGGCCCTAGTCTAGGTCATTCGATTTCCGAGGTATAACAATATCCCCCCTCGGGGAACATTCGTCCTCGAATGACGCTTTAAACATCTTTTTTTACTTTACGACTCAAGATTAGCAGCCCGACCAACACATGGTATATAATGATAATTCAATAACAAAGAAGGAAACATCAACTCCATTCTCAAACGCAACAATGCATCATTAAGAGGTAGAAGCTATACCAACTACCAAATATGCACACATTTCATCACTTCACATTATGCAAAGAGGGATTTCCTTCTCGTTCTCATATAGCTCAACATATTCAACACAGAGCCAATACAACATTTCATCACTTCACACTTCAGAAATTTCACAACAAGAAATATCACATAACACAATTATACCAACCATATAATCAAGTGTCATCAAGTATGAAGAACATATAATTCAAGACACATAGGAAACATGAATTCTCAAAAGGTTATGCATAAGTAAGGGAATTCATAGAAGTTCAAATACACTTATGACCCTTCATAAACCAAAACTAAAAGGATTTACAAACCTCAACCTTGACTAGAAGAGGAAGGAAAAAGATGAGGATATCGGGACATCATATTGGCCTAGGCCTCACAAGTAGCATTTTCCACAAAATGATTCTTCAAAAAAAAAAATTTATGGAAGCTACTTCCTTATTCCTCAACTTCTTCACTTTCCGGTCTAAAATCTCAATCGGGACATCTTCATAGGAAAGGTTAGCATCAACTTCTAAACATTCTAGAGGAAGGATAGACACCAGATCACCTATGCACTTTTTGAGCATTAATACATGGAACACCGGATGCACCGAAGCCAACTCAATAGGTAATTTCAACTCATAAGCAACACTCACGATGCATTTCAAAACCTCATACAGACCCACATACTGGGGACTAAGTTTCCCCTTTTTAACAAACCTCATAACCCCTTTCATGGGTGATATCTTCAAATACACCAAGTCTCCTACCATAAATTGAAGGTCCCTCTTCCTATTGCCAGCATAAGATTTTTGCCGACTTTGGGCCGTCTTCAATCTATACCTTATGAGTTGGACTTTCTTCACAACCTCATAAATTTCTTAGTAACCTATCATAGCAAACTCACCTACCTCAAACCACCCAATCGGAGATCTACATCTCCTCCTATGAAGGTCCTCAAAGGGTGACATAGAGATACTTGAGTAATAGCTATTCTTGTAGGCAAATTCAATCAATTATAGATGGTCATCCCAATTACCCTTGAAGTCAATGACACATTCCATCAACATATCTTCTAAGGTTTTTTTGGTTCTTTATGCCAAACCATCCATTTGTGGATGAAATGTGGTACTAAGTTCCACCTTGGTACCAAGCCCACTTTGAAATGCTTTCCAAAAATAATAAGTAAATTGAGTACCCCTATCTGAAACGATAGACAAGGGAACTCCATGCATTCTCACAATGTCCTTAAGATACAACTTAGAATTATATTCCGCCGAATAAGTAGCTTTGAGGGAATAAAATGTGCTGATTTGGTCAACCTATCAACAATAACCCAAATCGAGTCATATTGCCTTCGTGTAAGAGGAAAACCCATGACGAAATCCATATTAACATCTTCCCACTTCCAAGTGGGGATAGATATATCTTGAGTTAACCCTATTGTATTTGATGTTCGCCCTTGACTTGTTGACAATTAGGATATTTGGCCACAAATTCCGCTATATCCCTCTTCAAACCATTCCACCAATAGATCTCTTGTAGATCACGATATATTTTGGTGGCACCCGGATGAATGGATTATCGGGAACCATGAGCCTCTTCCAAAAATTTTCTTCTTAAGTCATCCACATTCGGAACGCACAACCTACCTTTATATCTAAGTACCCCAACCCCCCATTGGGAGACGAATTCATTAGATTTTCAAAGAACCGATTCCTTCAACTCCATCAATAGAGTATCAAGATGTTGCTTAGATTTCACCTCAACCACTAAATATGATTCAGAGTTATGATGAACCATGAAACCCCTTTTGGAGAATCTTCAAGTCGAACACCTAACCGGGCCAATCTATGCACCTCTTTTAATTTCGTACTATCAACAACATGGGATACACTACCCATATACATTCGACTCAAAGCATCCACAACCACATTGGATTTCTCGGGGTGGTAAAGGACACTCATCTCATAATCTTTAAAAAGCTCTAACAACCTTCGTTGTCGCAGGTATAACTCCCTTTGGGTGAACACATAATGGAGACTCTTATGATCGGTGAACACTTCTACATGAACTCCATATAGATAGTGTCTTTATATTTTAAAAGCAAACACTACGGCTGCTAGTTCAAGATCATGGGTTGGATAGTTCCTCTCGTGTACCTTGAGTTGCCTAGAGGCATATGCGATCACCTTACCATGTTGCATGAAGAAACAACCCAAACCTATTCGAGAAGCGTCACAATACACAACAAACCCTTTGATACTCTCCAGTAAAGTCAAAACTGGAGGGGAGGTAAGCTTATCTTTCAACTTTTGGAAGCCGTTCTCACAAGCTTCCGTACATTCAAACTTAACTTTCTTTTGAGTTAGGGTAGTAAAGGGAGAAGCGATGGATGTGAATCCGTCAAGAAATCTCCTATAATATCCGGCTAAACTCAAGAAACTTCGAATATCTATTGGAGATAGAGGTCTAGGACAATTCTTAACCGCCTCAATTTTCTTCGGATCGACCTCAATATCCGCACTAGATACAACGTGAACAAGAAAAGCCACCGATCTTAGCCAAAATTCGCACTTACTATATTTAGCAAAGAGTTGATTCTCCTTGAGGAGTTTCAATACTATCCTCAAATGACCCACGTGCTCATCCTCACTCTTGGAATATACCAAGATATCATCAATAAAGACAACTACAAATGAATCAAGATAATTCTGGAACACCCTATTCATAAGGTCCATGAAAGCCGCCGAGGCATTAGTTAGACCAAAAGACATGACTAGGAGCTCATAATGACCATATATTGTTCGGAAAGCCGTTTTAGGAATGCCAACTCCTCTAACTCTAAATTGGTGTTACCCCGACCTCTAATCAATCATCAAAACGTAACTTGCCCCTTGGAGTTGGCCAAACAAATCATTAATTCTAGGGAGAGGATACTTATTATTCATAGTGACCTTGTTTAATTGTCGATAGTCAATACACATTCTAAGAGACATATTTTTATTTTTAACAAATAATACTGGAGTTCCCCATGGAGATATGCTTCGTAGTATAAAACCCTTGTCTAGCAAATCTTTGAGTTGAGCTTTTAACTCTTTCAAATCCGTCGGAGCCATCCGGTAAGGAGAAACTGATATGGGTTTAGTATCAGGTATCAAATTTATGCCGAAATCTATTTCCCGTTCGGGAGGAATTGCGGGTATGTTATCGGGGAAGACTTCCAGAAAGTCCTTCACTATGGGGACAGACTCTAAAAGAGGACCCAAGGTCCTTGACTCTCACAATATGATAGAGACATCCCTTAGAAACCATCTTTCGAGATTTTAGACATGAAATAATTTGACCTCTAGGGATTGAGTTTCCCCCTCCCCTTCCATTCTAAAACGGGTTCATTCGGAAATTGGAATTTAACTACCCTTGTCCTACAATCAATTGAATCAAAACAATAATGTAACGAGTCCATCCCCAATATGACATCAAAGTCCAACATATCAAGTTCTACCAGATCAACTAATTTAACTGTATTGAAAATAGTATGGGACAACTCATATAGACTCTTTTAGCAACGGAGTCACCCCCGAGGTAGAAACTGAAAAGGTTCAACTAATACATCGAGGAGGACATCAAACTTCATAGTCACTGAAGGAGTTACAAAAGATAAAGTGGCACCGGGATCTAGCAATCCCTAAACATTAATTGAAAATACTTGCAACATACCGGTAACAACATCGGGAGAATCCTCTTGATCACCCCTAGATTTGTGAGCATAGAAGCGGTTCTTCTTAAGAGCATCAAAATTAAAACCATCTGCTTGTGCTTGATTACTCTCCCTTCCTTGAGTCTTGGCCATGGGACAATCCCTCACCATGTGACTACTCTTTCCACAACCAAAACAATTGTTCGTTCCCACTAGACATTTACCCATATTCTTCTTCCCGAATTTGGCACAATTAGGTTTCTCACTTTGTGAACCACCATCTTTCCCCCTTGAGGCTTAGAATTAGACACCCTATCCTCATTAGCCTTTGAGAAATTTGAAGGAACTTGGTTGGAGAATCTTCTTAAGCTTTGGTTTGTCTTGGAATTCAAACTTACCCTTAGAAGTACCTCCATCATAGGGACTTTCCCTCTTGGCATCCCTATTCTTCCTCTTAAGCCTACTCTTTTCAACTTGTTGATCATGCACCATCAAACGAGAAAGGTCCATGTTGTCATGAAGCATTGCCTCACGACACTTTTCCACAAGATCAGCGGACACACCCGTAACAAAATGGCTCATTTCATCTTTAGGATTAGACAGCAAAGACGAAGCAAACTTGGACAAGTTGATGAAATTCAAAGAGTATTCTTGAACAGTCATACCTCCTTGACGAAGGTTGATGAACTCTTCCACCTTTTATAAATAGATAGATACAAACAAATTGTTGTATTTATTAAATTCATAGTTATAATAGCATTTCTAAATTATAAGTAGCAAGAATTTTACATATGATAATTCATCTCTCCAGCCAACTTCACCCTTCCCTTTCCCTATTTTCATCCAAAAACTTTCGCAAAAAATTAAAAATTACAAAACATCAAAAGTTCTCCCCAAAAATTTTAAAACCCAATTAAATAGCTTGTTCCCCCTCCCACTTATCAAAAACCTAGAAACCCTCTTTCCTCTTCCCACGGCATTTTTGTCTGCTCCCTCTTCCTTCACCCTTTCTTATCTCAATTTTTTTTCTATTTGTTTTTGATATTATGCGAAAATTTCCTTTGTAGGGTTTACATGGCCTTCTTAAAGCAGATGATATACTCTAAATTTTCTATTATGTAAAGGTTTGAGAAAATATTGAACCACAAATAATTTATCATACACAATTATATTCTATACTAGGTAATTTTCCCGCGCTTCACGCGGTCATAAATAATAATTGTACTGAACTTGCAAATATTTTTTTACTAATATCTATACATTAAAAATAATGAGAATTATTAGCAATATTCAAACATGAATTTGCTTATGTATCATTATCACATAACCCAAGGACCTCTAATGAATGAATTATTCACGAAATAACAAACCATTGATTCTTTAATCGGCATTAAAAGGGAAATAAAGAAGAAAAATAAGAAATATATACAAAGACATTTCACAATAAATGAAACAGTTATGTTGCATAAATTATACAATTGATATATATGTCGTAAGAGAAAATTCGTAAGAGAAAATTCAAAAAATTGTTAATATATTCGAAAAAGAAATTACGCTTGAACATGAAAGCAAATATAACTTTTGAACTTGCACAAGGAGTTTCTTCCAATGATAAATGAGAAAATTCATATCTATTTAAAAATAGATAATATGTAAGTTTATATATAGCACTTTTAAGCTATAAAATTTAATATAGAATATCAAAAAATAAATTCTTGAAACTGAGTACAATAATTATTTTTACACAATAAATATACGTATTATATGTGTATATGTTTAATATAACCTGAGACAATAACTTTGCATACAAAGTTTCAAACATGTACTCAAAAATAATAACTAATATCATATGCATAAATGAATGAGTGTAAAAAAACATACCAGGATATGTAGAAATAGAATGAAATAGAAAAGAAAATATAGAGTCCACTGAATGCACAATGTCCCCTTAAGAAAATTATTCCCCTTTGATACTAGAGGTAACCTCGCAGGATGAAAAGATTTTATTCACCAACTTATTGATACAGAAACATTGGTGTCACTGAGTCACTCAACAGGAGAAAAGCACACAAATATTTAATTTTGCGGAAGTAGAAGAAGAATCTCAGAAATTTTGTTGCTTCAAAGTGAGAGAGAATCCCTCTATTTATAGACAACAAAGGGTAGTGTGAACAAATGTTTATTGCGTCTTATCAGATTGATTAGAACTATTTCGAAAAGTTGCAACCCTTTGGAAAGTTTACAACCTTTCATAAAAGTCGCAAATTTTCATAAATTCAAAATTTTTCATAAAGTTGCAACTCTTCATTAAAGGCGCAACTTTTCATAAAAGTCACGACTTTTGAAAGAAGTCGCAACTCTTGATTAAAGCCATAAATTTTTATAAAAGTCACAACTTTTGATAAAAGCCGCAACTCTTCATTAAAGTCGCAACTTTTAATAAAAGTCACATCTTCTATTGAAAGAGGAAGACTCGTTTTGGAAATAAATAAACTTAAAAGTAAATTCTTGGTTCTGGTAGCGCCACATAGGCGGGCCTAGGGGTCTCTTTTATATAAATATATGATACGATATGTTTGTTGCAAGAGATTTTTGTCATGGCTTGAATCAATAAGTATTGCATTGAGTTGTATATTTTTGTCTAAATGTAATTTATTTACCTAGGTACTAATTTAATAATTGCTGTTGAATTTTAAGATTTATATCTACCTGTTTTAAGAAATTTAAAAATTATTCGTTAGATTACTTGTTTGTTTACTTTGTATTTTGTTTTTGGTTTCATTTGCTAAACATTTTTGTGAAAAAAACTTATGGAAGACATACTTTGTCTCCTTGAAATTTTGAATCATTATTTTTTTGGTGCTATAATACTTTACCGTTATTGATAGGTATATTTATGGAATAAGAGAATAGAAATGGAAAATTTGGACCGATATGATGTTGATTAAGCTAAAGTACAATTGAAGATTGTGTAAGGAGATTGGAGAGATAGGGGAAAATTATGTAGCTTTGGACTCAAACAAGATAACGTCTTACAAGAATTGTATATTGTGACTATTCTCAAATTTGTAAAGTGTATTATATGTAACTTCAGAATTATTTTGAAATCCCAAAAATGTATTTGGGATATATTATGTAACTTTTTTACCAACAAAGCTTTTGGAAGATCCTTTCATCTGTGGTAATTAAATTGTTTGAAATCTACCTTTTAGCTATATTGTAAAAATTATTGAGATTATTAATGCTTATGACAGAAATTTTAAATTAGTAGCAATTAAGTTTAAAGGTTAGAATTAAATCTATATGTAATTATCAAAAATAGGCAATGCATTTTCAGTTGTCTTAGCAAATTAAAACTATTAGCTATAATTTATTTATGCTATGGAAAAGAGTTTGAGTTCTGAGGTCAGTGAAAGAAATATTTGTGGAAAATACTTTTATTTTAAGCTATAGATTTTCTAGTTTATAGCTAAATATAAGTATTATTGCCACAAGATCAAAAATATGATATAGCCACAAATTTTGAAATGTCATAGCAAATAAATGAAATAATTTTCCACAATAGAATGCATTGAGTCTACAATAAAAAAAATTCTATAGATTTAACTTGTTGTAACAAACGATCAAAATTATCTGCTAAGTAAATATTTCATAGCAAACATTTTTTATTATCATAGCTGCAACACATTTTTTTTGTAGCTATAAGTATTAGTCCTTCGCAGCGGACCATGTAAAGTCTGTTCTTAAGTTTTAGCCACGAATGTTACGAAATATATTTTATGGCTAAAGTATTTTTTAGTATTTCGCTACGAAAATTTTCATATTTACCTACAATGTGTTTATTAGAATTAAGTGCATTTTCTTGTAGTGGGAAGACTCAACTCTTGGCGTGATTTATTGAATTTGATTTAAGGCAAGTGATCTCCTAAACCTTTTATTCTAGCAGAATTCACATGCTTCCTTCGTTGCTTGTATATTAGGAGTAATGGAAATGAGGTGAAGGGTTTAATTGTCCACTTGATATATCTAATTGAATAATGAAGGGTTGAACTTATTGAAGATTTGAATTTCCTCATTGTGACCCTCGTTGATTGATTTGATAAAATACTTGAAAGTATGAATGTGGACTTGAACTGTATAATTTGTTGTCTCTTCCATGTGGTGTGATATTTCTTGTGTACATTGATTTTTGAACAGTCTAATGAGATAGGTGATGACTTATGTTGTTGAGGTCTTTGCGCATGAGTGCTATTATGCAAGGTCATTTCTTGCATGTGATTTGATATAAAGCATATGTGAGATAGTTCCGGCTAATGATATAAAGTTTATGAAAAATGGTTCCGACTATTGCTTTGATATAAAGCCAATGAGAAACGGTTTCAGGTAGAAATATTTTCCCGATAAGAAATTTTTTTGGCGAGAGATTGATCTTTGTGACTTTATGTATTTGATGCTTATATGTAACTTTCTTGTTAATTGTGATTGATTTACATATTGTGTGTGAGTGAACTACTTGACATTGAGATCGGCCTTTTTGATTCATTTGATTGTTGAATTATGAATATTGAATTGTGGATATTGGGCCATCTGAGCCGCATACAATTGAAATGTTAGGTTGGGCTGACTTCTTGTCGGCTGTAGTTTGAAGAATTTGATTGGGATGTAAGGGGTATTCAATTTCTTGCTAGAGACCTAGTTTATTAGATTTCTGCTTGGTACCGTGACTTCTGTACTCACATTTCTTCTACGCTTGTATAGGTACCGAGTGTGTGATAGCGTGATCGCTTATCTTCTCTTTTCTACGGCTCGTTGAAAGACTTAAAAGGTAGTTGGATGTCATCCCGACAGATACTATTTTCCTCTTCTTTAAGGTTTCATCTATTTTAGAAACAAAGACTGAGACTTGTACTTATTTCTTAATATCTCACTTTATGTATTTAGTGGCCTGTACATGTGAAAAAAAAAGATTTTAGGGGAATTGTTTAGAAATAGTAAATTTTCCTTCTTTTTATTGTAATAGCTTTATATTTCTACATTTCTTTCATTTTTGTAGGGTTGGCGGTGACTTTTCTTGGTGGGGAGATACAAGTGTCATCACGTCTATTTTTTTGATCGTGACAAATGGTATCATAGATCAAAGTTCATAGGTATCACGTGTACAAGCCATGTCAAAGTAGAGTCTTTAGAATTAGGACGGAGACATCCATACTTATCTTCAAGAGGCTATAAATATTGCTAAGAAACTTCCATTTTTTTCATACTTTCTGATCGTATAGTAGCAAAAATTAAAGGTTGTGCTTGTATAATGGCACCAGCCTAAGATAGAGCTAGAAGGGCTTCTCCAGACCGGATGTTGAGGTTGTCAAAGACCAAATTCCTCTCAAGTTTGGAGCTCCCTTGTTTCAGGAGAATTTGTTGAGGATGTTAGGTATGCTGAAGAACTTCTTTTAGAGTGGTGTGATATGTACCCCACAGGGTTCTCATATGAGGGTAGAGGCGCAGACCCTAAATCAACAGCGGGTTACAGGTATTCAGGATCATTTGGGTCAGCCACATATGGTAACGACACCGGTTGTGGGTGTTCATATTGCTCCTGAGGTTTTTTTTACGATTGCTAAGGTTATGAGAGGATTCAGAAGATGAAACGCCCCTTTTTCAGGTGTTAAGAGTGAGGATACTCAATCAGTTCTTGACTTTTTTCCATGATATGCTTGAGGTAGTTTGTATGATGGATGCTTGTGGCATTGGATTTGTTACACTGCAACTTCGTCGACACGCTAGAGAGTGTTGAAGGATTTTTCTGAGGTCTAGACCTGTTGGATCTTCCCCATAGAAGGACTCTTGAGAGATCTAGACTTGTTGGATCTTCCTCGTTTGAGTGGGATGCATTCTCTAGTCCCGTCCGGTATCGCTTCATTCCTTAGAGTGTGAGGGAGGAGAATCGGTTGAGGTTCAAGAGCCTGACCAAGGGATGTTTGTTTAGGAACGCGTATGTGGCCCATTTTCTTGAGCTTTCTAGGCATGCTATGACTATTAGTCCGGATGAAGAAAAAAGTGTTTGCACGTTTCTGAGATGGTTGAATTTCTCTGTCATGTCTTATGTTTCTGAAGCAGTCTAAGAGCGGGCTTCCTTCCTGTGAATTGTGATAACCACCAAGGAGGTGGAGTTGATGGTGTTAGAGGAGTTTGGGGAGCCTAAAATGGCCCACACTTCTAGTAAATTTATTGGTCCCTTATGTAGAGGCAAATCATTGCATAAAGGTAGTATCTCCTTTCAGCGTTGTGGACCGATTCATGATTCTATGCAAACAACTGAAAGTGGGTTGTCAACCCGAGGATCTTATAGTTCTTACTGAGGTGTCCATGGTTGTTAGTTTGGTATGCACTAGAAGTTATTTGTGCATAAATCTTTCTTTACTTGTGGGGATCGAGGTCATTAGATGCGACTGTGCCCTCTATACACTCATTTAGCACCTCAACATTTTTATCCAGCTGCTCCTGCTAGGGATTGAGCTCTTTCGGCTAGTTTTCAGTGCAAAGTTCAATCCAGTAGAGGTGGTAGAACTTTTGGAAGAAGTGCTCCAGCCCCGCAAGGTGAAGTTAGAGCCTTTCCAAGGAGGCCTCAGGACGAGACTTCTGATGTTATGATCATAGGTACCCATGCATTTTTGTAGCGATCAATTTCGAAACATACTAATGATTATGGTATATGATAGTTCTTCTAATCCAAATCCATCTAATTTTTGCTTTTTTTCTTCATAGCTCGGTACACTAATTTTATAGTAGACAACTCTAAAGAAATACTCGTTTTCTCAACATGTTCTATTTGAGCAGAAGAGATTTATCTTTTCTTCTCTAAACTTTTCATTCAGTCGAATTTGAAAATTGGAATGGAGAATTATTAAGACCTCCATCATTTTTGACGCCAACTAGATCTTCAACTACATCAGGTTACTAGATACAAACAATATACCAGGACGAAGATGGGTACAATTTGAATTCTAACTGTGATCTCGCTGCAGTAGAACCTTCAAAAACATTTGTACACAAATCATGAGCGAGTAGAGGTGAAGTTTTCTTTCTAAACATCAATACACCACCAATAAAATATTAATATAAAAAATGCTTGATATATTATGAAAACATACTAGTTCAAAGAGAGAGAAAAATGTGTTTTATTAAGAAAAGAGAGGAAGAAAGTTTGTAGGGAGAGTGATTATTCTAAAGCATATTAAATAACTTAGAATGGTAATAAAACTCTCATGCAGATCTAATTTGTGTAGATCTTTTCAGATTCAATAAGAGGCTTTAAGAAAGAAACAAATTGATTTATTGGGTTGAATTTTAATGATTATGATTAAGATTTGAAAACCAAACACACTGAATGGATTGAATATGAATGATTCAAATTCAGACATCCATTAAGTGCAAACAAATGAGTCATTACTCTCCTTTCATATAAGTTTTTAAACATATAATTATATTGTTATTATTGCTATAATATATGTATAATTGCAGACATATCAATTTAGAGCAAAACATTATTTTCTCCATTTTATATTCTTCACCATTACAAAGGATGTTGTGTGGTAGTGCTGAGTGCACACACACGTTAGTTTTCTTCATATTGGCTAGTTGATTGCACAATTTAATTACTGATCATTTCGTTGTCTTGTTAATAATTAATTTACAATAAAAATAATATAAATATTACTACTTATATTAAATTTGGTGGAGGGGCAAAAGGTAATCCAACTTTGATGGTTGGAAATTCCGACTTTTAAGAATATATATGATATATTTGTCACATACTTATTATTGTGACTCTTGGACTAAACATATAGGCCTGCCAAACATATTTGTGTTTGTTTTCTCCATTTTGTGCCTTTATTCATTAAAGTATGCAATCTTTTGGCTCAAAAATATCCTTGATATTAAATATTTCGCTCATATTTGACCTTATTTTTAGAGCTCACCTAAAGTAAAATTAATAAATATATATTCATTATATTGCCTAATCAGATTGGTTTAAATTTCAATTTTCTCTAATAAATAATAAAAGCCACATTTTTTAAAATGTATATTTTTAATTTAATAATAAAAACCATATATGATTCACATTTTTACCTAATACACTTGAAAATAATATTCAAAACAATTAGTTTGTTTATATCTTCATATTGCCCTATTTTTAATCAACCTCTAATTTATTATAATCTAACTCATAAATAGAGATCCAAACTATAACCAATACTCGTCAAGACTGCTTGTCCATCTATGTTTTTCTATTATTCTTATTAATATAAATTTTTCTATCAATTATCAAATTGTCTTGTTCATCTCCTTTTTTTATTATTTAAAAATCCTTAATAATAATTAGGATATCAAGGACTCAAACTTGAAATGAACTTACCCTACATCCATTTTATGAGTTTGAACTGTTATACATAATGGTGTACTTTTTAAAGAAAAGATTGATGTCAATGGTATTTGAGGTTCAAAAGGGGGATGAAGGATAGTGTTGTACTAATTGAAATAGTTGAGGGGCATTTTAGGTCTTTCTCCAAAGTTTATAACATCCTTTGACATCTCTTGTACCCGGTCGGGCCCCTCTACTAATTACTGCTTTAAATTGGTATGTCCTCGAAAGATGATTTGTTGAAATCCGAAGCTACTTGAAGAATACACAAGGGATCAAAGTAAACAAAAATAACTTCAAAAATGTTATGATAGCAAGTAAGCTGAGTCTTATGGTGTCATTGTGGGCCATTGAAATTGTAACACTTATGGGACATTGATATTGTAACACCTTAGACTCGAGAAAACAAAAAACATGTAGCTTTCCAGAATCTGGTGTTAGAAACAACGAAACAACCCACATACCGTAGGTAGAACCCGTGGTTCAGTCCTAGACTTAGGGGAATTTCAAAATCTAAAGATGACACTTATGGTCATGAACCACGGTCCGTTGATTTACTCACGGACCGTAGGTTTGTTCCATCGTTGAGGTCCAGAGTTTTATGGTCTCTAAACCCACCCACAGTCGGCCAGTATGGTCCGTAGTTTGACCAACAAATTGTAGGTCTTATTGTAGATGAGGGTCAACAACTAATTAAAGGGAAATGGATGTTGGGTCAACTTCAAATTGTCGTATCTTTTGGCATAAAATGAATTAGGTGGCCCATGACCAATCAAATTAAATATAATTGAATCCTCTTTCCAATGCCAAAGAGTTTGTGTTGAGTAAAATGTTATGCTCATTTTTAGTGAAGCCCTATTGGGCAGACCACGAACCATGATTTCAGTAGGCGGTTGGTAGTCCAAACGACAGTCCGTAGGTCCCTCCATGGATGGCCATCATCAGCTTTTAAGTTAGGGTCATTTAGGTCTTTTTCCTATGCATCGGGGCCCTTAAACAGTAGTTAGGGTTCGAGGCTTCGGTCGGATGAATCCGCCTTAGGTTCTAGGGTTGAATATTGCTGAGGACCCACAAAACTTTATTGTTAAGGTTAAGAAAAGTCAACCAAACTTCCAAAGAAAAATCAACAATTTTCTTCAAGGTTCAGCCCCGAAATCCAAAGGATTTCCCCGTAGATTTTTTCAACAGGTACGTGGGATTTCACTAGTGGATTTCTTTAATCCACTAGGTCCCTAGAATTCAGTCAGCTGCCTGATTCTCCATATCTTTTTAAGACCTAAGGTTTCTTAAACCTTGGAGTTTTTGTTGTGATTTAACTGTTGTAGTATCCTTAGTCGAAATGGCATGTTTTCTCCAAAAGTTTGCTTAATTCCTTATATGAAACTCAGAGCTACTTTGTATATATTCTTTTAGTTCACAAATTGACTTTCTAGGTGAATAAATTAGATAATCATTCTCATGATTTCGAATATTACATGATTAGTATATGAATATAGCGTTTTAAGATGGCATGTCAATATTTTGAGCTATTCAATATTTAAATTACATTCATCTCATTACACATTCAGTTGGGAGTAGGCTTAAAACCAAGTTGGACTAGGATTCAGTATACTCTCATACTCCCAAAACTACATGCCCCATAGGAGTATAAGTCCCTCTATTGGGCATCAAATTTAGTGATCACGCTAGTCAAGCCTTTATAACTCAGTCAAGGTATGTTGGCCCCCCAATAGGCGTATACATTGGACTCCATATTTAGCTCACGTAATTTTTGTCACTTAGTAGTAAATCCCATAGTCAGACTCTTATTGCATTTGACAAGGTTTCCAATGTATACTTTAACATTCACTTCAATATGTTATTTTCATGATTAGTACTTGGTCATTGCATTCAGCTTCCCTTTTAAGTTATGTTTCAGTATTTACATTCTTTCTCATTTATTCTTTGTTCATCCTATACATATTGTTTCGCATAGCATTTATATCAGTCATGCTCAATACATTCTAAGTACCGATACATACTCTACGCTACATCCTTTCATGATGTTCAAGTACTCAGAATCCAGATCGTACTTAGATAAATTCTCAGTCCGCATTTAAGGAGATTCAGTGGCTATTACTCAAACTTCGAGGACAATAGACATACTTTTTATTTTAGTCTTCTTATTCAGTTCTCAATTTTGTTTTAGTTAGTTGGGGGCATGACCCACCAACTCAACTTCTTATAGTCTTTTAAGACATAGTAGTAGAATCAGCTTGAATTGCTAAGTTTATCGTACAGTTGTTATTAAACTCTTAGTTTGGTTTATACATTGAGACTAGTTGGGGTTTTCCATTTTCCAGTTATCTATTGTTTTAGTTTTCGCATGGTATATGTCTTATTCAAGGGGTAGCCTCAGGCATGACAGATTTGAATATTAAAGCCATAAATCAAGGCAAACAAGGAACTATTACTTCATGACTAAAGTCATGCATTTTAGATTAGGTTTTTGCTCGCCTTCCCTGAACCTGTGCATCGATGGAGCTTTATTGCATCAGGTTTCCCTTCAAATAACGATTCACAAAATAGTCCCCCCAATAGGCAATCAATTTACTATGCGGGCTTGTATTAACATCAACTTTCTTATAGTACTAAATATGTACATGTATGGTATTTTTTCCTAAGATGAGATAATAGGAGTAAAGGAACTCGAAAGTAAATGCGCTACATTATTTTCCCCTTTACCAATCGGGGATCCCTGCATCTTTTATTCTCCCTCATAACTTATTCACTATTTGATGAAAAGTTTCCCCTTTCATCATGTTAATTAAATATTGAAATGCAAAAACTTTCCTCAACCTACTCTTTTGGTGGTCTCTACCTCAAGAAACCACATAAATAAATTACTTCAAATCACAACAAGAAAAGCAGGTACAATCTCTTAATGGTTTTATCATTTTTAAAGTAAGAAGGGGGGCCTTGAAACAATTGTATAGTTGTCTCGGTGGAATCAGCCTATAATATTTGCATCAAGATAGGATGTCTACTTATAATCATGAAAGATGCACGGACCATGCTAGATTCGACAGAAAAGCAAGATATGTCATGCACCAGGCAGCCCTTATCATTTTGACACTAAATTTTTAGATTTGATTGACTATACTCCTTGTTAATCCAATAACAACTTATAAAACAAAATAATACAATCCTAATAATGGACTTGAATACAATGAACATCAACATAATGTTTCTTCAAATATCGAGGATCAATATCTTTACAACTATTTGGAGTTTAATAAGCTAGTGCTTATCTGTCAGTAGTATAATACTAAATTTTGTTCGTGACCTTAGACTTATCCTGAATCACTAGTGCATAAATCCATCATTGCTAAACTGTCCCACTATTGAAACCTAAACCCTCTATGCCTCGTCTAAATGTATTAGCTGCTTAATATTCATCGTGAAGAAACTTCACTTTAAGGTTGCTTACCATCACCCTACTCAGACACCACTTATGAAATTACACTAAGTTTGTTGGGGTTGTTTGCACTTTACTTCGTGCAGAATAATGATATTTTCATTCTTCGAACTTTTAAGAAAAATAACACGAAGATTCTTAAAGAACCTTTTCTTCCAAATCCCCGTGTTAATAAAAAAAATAATGCAACATCTAACTTATAAAAGAGAGAGACCAACAACATAGAATGTTCCCTTATTCCATTCACTACCAAGTACTCATGAGTAAAGCTTGGATTACAAAAGGAGTCTAATGCTTAAAAAGATCAAGAAATAACAAAATGTGTAGGTCTATTCTCACGAATATAGCCTACATGTACTGCATAAAAGCTAATGATATGTATGCTTTCTCAAGGTACCGCCTTCTATTTTCCATGATAAGAGAAAAATAGAAAATCACGAGATGTTGATTGGATCAAGGAGTTTGCTGCATACCAGAGGTAGACGAGCCTGATAAGAAGTTTAGCAGAAAATTTGATATGAGTTTCCATTACAATAGAGAATTGATTAATGATCCGTGAATGACTAATAACAGAAAAATATCGTCAACATATAAGACTAGAAACTATTCAGGTGAGCTCGCATATACTTTCAAGACCAAACACAAGAGACTCTAAAACATAAATTGATCAAGGTATTTTATATCAATACAAACCTTTTTTAGAAGGGTCTCGCACTGGAAGCATAGTCTTATCAAGGGTATTGACGATTGGTTCCATATTCATAGTTTGATCAACATTCTCAGCCTCATTCTGTAAGGAATAACACTTTGGCAGTTATGTCGTAACATTAAAAGAAACTATTGTTATCTCAAATTGTAAACATACTCTGGCCTCCCTTTGTTGAGACATATTTGGAATCTGCTCAATTTGGTGGCTGTAGGGTTTATCAACATAAAAAAGAGTTAGAAATCATTTGATTCACGAACTTCAACAACCAAATGGATGCTTTCACTATGTAATATCATAGCAATAACTAATTATCCTGAAAATAAGACAAACTAATTTTTTTTGTCAAATTTGTGTTGCACAAAACTAATGCAAACGTGATTTAGTTAAAGAAACAAATAGCATGAAATTACCTAAAATCAGTTATAAATGGTGCCCTCTGAGGAGAAAATGATGGTACAACAAAAGGGATTTGACGTACCACATTATCCATAGTTTGTGCAGCCTGAGAATTTAACCAAATCACACATTTAGATTATCATATAGTAGTCTAAGAAAGGAGAAATTCAATCTAGAAAAAGTAGGAAAAACCTCAGCATATGGATCGTTGGCATGCTTAGCCTGAATAGAGCTGAACATACTATAAAAAGAATCCCACCAATCTACTAGAAATCCCTCCCGAGATTCGATAGTTGAAACAAATTGCAGAACTAAATTATTGTACATTAGTACAGCACAACAAATAAAAAAATCAGTCATTATATTTTGCGCAACATTCAAAAATAAAGAACAACAATTAATAAAATTCTATAAACACGAAAAGAGTTGTTGTGAAAAAATTGACCCTCGATAAGTGAACCATAAAATTCAAAGAATTACATCAGCTATCAGTCCCTCCATTATATTTCTGTGGATAATTTTTGTATGTTACACTCACTTTAATCCCCATTTTATGTGACACTTTTCGTATTAATTTATCTACCCAAAAATGTAACATTTATGCATTTAAAAATAATTTGAGCTTAAAATTCCTCATGTTAATATGATATTTTTTTAGTCATACATGTGTAAACCTTTGTTTAGACAACATTTTCCAAAAGTCTTCTTTTCTTTCTCTGATTTTTTGGCCCGGTGACACATAAATTTGAATAGAGGGGGGGGGGCTATAATTGGAGAAACTAAATTGTTCTCTTCATTCATAAGAAAGAAGATTCCCTCAGAATTTCCTTAGATTATCATGAAAGTGAAGGAGTATACTTTCATGTTTACTCAACTCTCCAAGTATGCTTGGACAATGGTTGATGTATTTAGCATACGTGTGAGTAAGTTTGTCTGGTATTATTTAGATGGTTGAATGTAGGATTGGGATGTTGATCAAGCACATGGACATTTCTTGCTTGATAACTCATTCTCAAAAGCTCCAGGAGAGTGATAGGGATAACAAGATGGGCTAGAATAGATAGTGTTGACTACTCCTAGTAGAGGTCAGGAGTGGTACTCGACCTCCGTTCATCAGAAGTACTCAATCCCGACCGCATATTATACTAGTTCTCTAGTTCCTAAGTTCAGAAAGCAAAGCAAGGATAGGAACCAGCCGCTATACCATAGGGTAGTGTTACTAGTGGTCGAACTTTCTAGTTTGTCAGAAAGTGTTGTAAGAATATTCAAAGAGAGTGTATGATCTTTATTGGTGGGTATTTTGGATGTAGTATGACATGTCAGAGTCGAGTAGGCATTCCAAAAGCACTAGGAGTTCATGTTCTCACTTTTCTTGATTTTCCAAGCTTGAGCCTCTCTTCCTATTAATTCAGATTGAGGGATTGGCCGTCGGCCATAGGAAAGGGCAAGAATATTCGTTAGCAAACTCAGCTAACACTACAATAGCTTTAAAAGGTCACCGAAATAAGCAAGGTACCTCATCTAGATAGTGGTGGATAGTATAGCAACAACTTCTATACTCTTCAAATTCGATAGGATCAGGAAGGTTCCCATGATATAGTAACTTACCTTAAGGTCAGAATGACCATTTATAAGAGTTGCATCAACCATCTAGTTTGTGTAAATGATTCCATTTCAAGTACCCCAACTCTTTAATTAGTCCCTATAGGGAGTGAACTCCCAGAAGTGTTTCCCAAGGATCTTCGCGTGTTCATCCCAAAGGGGAAATTAACTTTGGAATAGACATTTTTCATAATACCGAACCTATCTTCGTCCCTTCTTCTAGAATGACTCCAACTAATCTTAAGGAGATGAAAGTTCAATTAAAGGACCTTTTGAACAAAGGTTTAATCAGATCCAACGTCTGGGGTGCTCCAGTTCTCTTCGTGCATAATAAAGAGTGTTCTATCAAAATGTTCAAAGATTCATGTAGAACCCTCAAAAATCAATCTCTTCTTTCTAAAGTTTTATATAAAGCAAAACTAGGGTTCCAAGCTTTAAGTCTCCATTCAAGAAATTCAAGCTAGGTTTCTTCATTCTAGGCATGGTGGGATTTCATCAATGGATATCCCTTCACCCATTGAGTCGCAAAGAATATCAATTTTTTATTCATTTATTTTGAATTCTCCAAACCTATGGTTTGTATGATTTTATGGGTTTTCACGGTAAATCAGTTCTTCTTCATAAATGATCCTTAATTACATGTCTTACTTGTTAATTTCCTGTTTTAAATGTTATTTTCATGAAACATTCAATATCAAGTGTTTTCACTACTTCAAATTATGCTATTTTAGATGCATATCTCATATTATTTTTCTTTTCATGATTTATTATGCTTAATATAAAGTCTTTCACTAAAAAATTTAGTGTTCATGATTTATAAGCTACTCAATATATCAATTATTACTGTGATTTAGTACTATTAGATTATTGTTGTTTCCATTTTAATTGCATGTTTAACTGAAAGTTATACTTAGTACTAATTGGACTAAATGATGAAGGATTCGGGTCAACATCTGTGGACCTTTATTTAAAAATCTGTAAGTCACAAAACTACATTGATCATCCATGAAAGTCTAGCATGATCCATCTTTAATTCACCCAAAATCCAATAGAGTCCCGCAACACAAACATATATGACTTAGGCAACCTTTCATAACTCAAATATCGATGACTGATTTCACCATAAGTTGCATGTCACATTGAGACTACTTTTAAAAATGATAATCTGCCATAAATTTAAAGACAAGCTTACAATCATCTGTGGGAGTTCCAACATCAACATCATTGGTGAATGTCGTAGCAGTCTCATACATCCCCTTCTTAACAAAGTAAGCATAAAGACACTTGTCCAACCTGAATAACAACCAATAAAATATCACTAATTATATGTAAACTATTTTATCTAAAATATTTTCCAGATGAAGTCCCCATCAAATATTAATCAACAGAAAAAGAAAATCTTATTTGACTCTATACTATTTTATATTGGTCAATTTATCCTTTGATTGTACTTTTGTCACCTCATGACCTTACGAATATCAAATTGTCTCTATTTGTTCTTTTTATTAGTTGAGCTCATGGTGAGGTGAATATGAGAAAAAGGAGTTAATACTAAAGTATAGCATTACTTTAAGTTGGAGTTTAATTAAGGGTTATGAAAATGAAAATATAGTAAGATTAAACAGAAACTTTATTAACAGAGAAATTTCCTAAATTTAAGATAATATAGGTACAAATGATTTTTCTCCATTCTATATCCAACTATCTTGTGCATATTTTAGTAGGTTGGATTTTTTTTTTTTTTATTAATAGATAATTTTGGGCATGAAACAAGGCACTTGTACAGAAATTAGGGTCATTTTTATTAGATCTATAGCCCATAAATTCACAAAAAAATAAATCTAAACATAAAAAATTATGTATTTTTGCTTGATTAAATTCATGGTAAATGAAAGAAAAATATATTCCGTTGTTTGATTTAAAAAGTATGAAAATAAAACTTTAAAAAAAAAGAAGAAGAATTTTGAATTCGATGGATTGAGTTATAACCTATTACATTATAATTTTAATTCAACAATTTATTTTCTATTTATCTCACCAAGATTGACCCCAAGCAAGAATCAAACATGTTTTAAATCAACTCAAACCTTTTGAATGAATACTCAAAATATATTTAAAAATTTATGTTTTACATAAACAAAATATATCAAAAAATCTTCACCTCAAATTATGAAAACAAAAAAGGAGAAAAGAACAATACAATAACACCATATATCATAAAAACAAAAGTAATAAATTTTATACTCACATTTTTTTATTATTCGATGAGTCCATGATCCAAAATGAAATGGAGAAGGAGAAGAAAATGAGAGTGAAGATCAAATGGAAGACAAGACACAAACAAATAAAATATACTTTTGACTTTAGAATAATGAGTGATAAAAAAGACAAGAAAAAAAATACAAATAAAGAAATGAAAAAAAAATGATAGCTACATTTTCATTGTTAAAATGGAAAATTATTTATTAAAAAGTATATATAATAAAACAATATGGAATGTAAATGAATGATAGGTTACATTTTACAAATCAAAAAATGACTTGACTTGAAAAGAGTGAGTAAGAATAAACAAGGAATAAAATGATTAAAAATGGAAAAAGAAATCTACAATTTCATTGTTAAAATGGAAAATCATTTATTATAATAGGATCTAATACAATGTAACGCAAAATATACAATAATATGAATGATGGGTGATGATTTACAAACAAAAAATTGTATTGGCTTAAGGAGAGTGAGAAAGAGAGGAGAAAAAAGATGTAGAAAAAGAAAAACAAATCCATACTATCACTGTTAGTATGAAGGAAAAACATTAATGTGTGTATAAAAAAAAACACAAGCCATCAAAATGGTGGATTTGTAATAATATTGTTAGTGAATAAAATAAAAAACATATGCCCAAAAGCATTCAAAGTAATAAAAAGTATTCTTATTTTATCTCCATAACTGTGATTTTCAATATGACTTGAAGTTTTTTTTGTTTTAATTAATTTTTCACATTACACTTTTTTACTTAAGAATATCTTTTCTATATAGTAGTTGAAAAACAATTTATTTACTTCATGTGACTTGGACTCTTAAATTCATTGGTCAATTTTAAATATTTTCTTGGAGAAACAAACGGGTGATATTTAATAGAAAATTATAAGGTTTGATCCGGTAATTCTATTTATAATAAATTGATGTGTTTACAAAATTTAAAAAGTATCTGAATATCAATTCTTAACTATTTGAGAACATTTTTAAAGGAGTTCTCATATGTATACATTTCCAAATTAGTTATGAAGATAATTAAAGGACCTTGCATGGTCAAACTCTTCAAGTTAATCAGCTTTATTGAATTAACTCAGGAGTGGAGAAATAACATTTTTATAAAAAAAAAAAAAAAAGAGGAAGAACAAACAATTTTAATTAATTTAAAAGAATGGGATAAACACAAATCACAGAAAATATTGTTGTTTTGAAAGATGTCGTTTAGAGGAAAGAAGGTGGCCATTTTGGTAACCCTGATTTTGCCTCCCATCTTCACGATTTTCTTCACGAAAGGAGAAGAGATAAATGGTTCGTGAATGTTTCACATATAAGTCTCCCATCATCTTTTAAAGTCAGTGCGATTTTGGTCGTTTCCTATATTTTTAATACCTAAGTTATGACATTTTAAACCCTATTCTAAGCCTTTTATAAATTAATTAAATCATAAAATTACTCATTGTTTACACCCAATTTTGACCCTATTCTAAGCCTTCTATAAATTAATTAAATCCTAAAATTACTCATTGTTTACACCCAATTTTGACCCTCATTCCTTCTAATTTATTATTTTCGAGCTTCTAAATTAATAATATATTAAATTGTCTTTTTTCATAACTATTCTGACTATTTATCTTTACACAATTGTTGTTGTTAAGCCAGAATTCTATAAATACAACTAAATTGTATGTTTTATTCTTAAAATTATATTTTCGCATTTTACAGCTCTTTTCTTAAATAATATATTGTCGTCATCTTATTTCAAGTTTCACATTTATTTAATTTAACTAAGTAATTTGTTCGCACTTCACGCGGTTAAAAATAAAAATTGCATTGAATTTGCAATTAATTTTTTTTACTAATATCTATACATTAAAAACAATGGAAAAATAGGTTCTTAAAAAATATTAACAATATTCCAACATGAATTTAATTATTTGTCATTATCACATAACTCAAAAACCTCTAATGAATGAATTATAGAAGAAATAATAAATCATTGAATCTTTAATCAACATCATAACAGAAATAATGATGAAAATAAGAATATATACATACATATATATATATATATATATATATATAAAAAAAAATTAAGGCATTTAGTAATATAAAGAAATATTTAAGTTGCATAGATTATACAATTGAGATATATGTCTTCGGAGAAAATTTCAAAAATGATTAACATATTCAAAAAAAAAAAACTTGCATAATGAATTGCTTCAATTGATAAGTGAGAAATTTCAAATTTATGTAAAAATAGAGAATATGCAATCTTATATATAGTACTTTTAAGTTATAAAATTTAATATAAAATATCGTAACATAAATTCTTTGAACTGAGTACAAGAATTATTTTCTTTATAATGAATATACATACTATATTTCTATATGTTCAATATAACAGATACAATAACTTTGCACAAACATAAAAATAGAGTTTAAAACATGTACTCAAAAACAACAATTAGTATCATAAGCATAAATTAATGAGTGTAAAAGAATATACCAGAATATGTAAAAATAGAATGAAATAGAAAGGAAAAATCGAATAAACTGAATGCACAATGTCCCTTTAAGAAAACTATTCCCCTCCAATACCATATGTTTAAAGAGTTACATCCTCTCATGATGGAACAATTTTATTCACCAACTTATTGATACAAAATCAATGGTGTCAGTAAGTCACTCAACAGGAGCATAGTACACAAATATTTAATTTTGCGAAAGTAGACGAAGAACATCAGACGTTTTGTTATTTTAAAATTAGAGGAAGTCCATCTATTTATAGAAAATAAAGGGTAGTGTGAAGAACTGTATATTATGTCTTACCAGAAAGGTTACAACTATTTGGAAAAGTTGCAACCCTTCAGAAAATTCACAACCTTTCAGAAAATTTACAACTTTTCATTTAATCGCAACTTTCATTAAAGTCGCAACATTTTATAGAAGTTATAACTTTTCATAAAAGTCGCAACTCTTCATTAAAGTCACAACTTTTCATAAAAGTCACAACTTTTGATAAAAGTCACAACTCTTTATTGAAGTCACAACTTTTCATAAAAGTCACATCTTTTAATGAAAGAGGAAGGCTAGTTTTGGAAATAAATAAATTTAAAAGGAAATTCTTGCTTGTGGTAGTGCTACGTAGGCGGGCCTAGGTTTCTCTTTTATATAAATATATGAATATATGATATGATTATAAATCCATATTTCTGTATCTATATTCATATTAACGTAAAGTCATAGTATTAATATTTTTGGTATGTAAATTTTTAGTAGTTATCATATCATAATATATATATTGTAGTAGTTATTAAGTTAGAAGCCTAAAATAATACAAAAAAAGAAGATAAAACACCTTTTAAACTCGGTCCTAAGACCCCACACTCAGCTAAAACTTGGCCAGCAAAACGAGCCCAAATCCACTCCAAATTATGGCCCAAAGAAACCTTGGACTAGTGTACTTGCTACTTCAAACCCAAAAATGCCTATCTTCTTCCACTTTTCATTTTTTTATCATAGAATATGTCCTTCATCGGGCATTGAAGACCATGTCATGCCATTTTGGGGCAATTATTTTCACCTTTACAGTCGGAATTTCTATCTTGAGAATGATGGTGAAGCTTCACCATTTTTTGAAGAATCCAAAAAAAAAGACTGTTGCAAGCTCAGTCAAATTTTACCAAATATCATGATGTTGTTTTGAACTTCAAACATTCAAATTTTATAGATTTTAAAGTTCAAAACCAATTTTCCCGCTCAACATAATGAAGAACCCTAATTTACCCTATAAATTCTTGCAACCAAAGTCCATATCAGGGGGATGTTGTCATAGTCCTCTTGGAATAACCATTGTAGCTATTATCCTTAACCTTTACAACAAAACATCTCTAGCCCTTTAGTTGGTTTTCTGTTCCATCTTAGACCATCACAATGACACATTTCGCTTGCTCTATTGTTGTTTAATTTTCATGCTGTCCGACTCGAGTCCATCATGTTCGCTGCCCTGCAGCAAGCAATATTTTTCCCTTTTCCTGTATTTTTTTTGGTGTGGAGAATGAGTTTTATTTGGTTTAGTTATTATGACTTGTATAAAACTTTTCTTTGTTCCATTGGAGATCTATGTAGTTGGAGATGGTTTCCTTCAAATTTCGCACCTTGTATTTGGAAAATATGTTAGTCCTAGAAGTAGACTTTCATATGGAGCATGTTAATGGTTTAGTAATAGAGTGAGTTTTATGTGAAATTTGTTTCCGGAGGAGTTTGCTACTGTCTCTTGTTTTAGCTAGAAATAGTTATGTATACCACTACAAAAAAAAAGGGATTTTGGGAGGTTTAATTGAGGGGATTACTATAACTTCCTCAAAAATATATTTAATGTGGGGGTTATCTTAGACCCCACAATTTTTAATAAGTTGTGGGAGACTTAATCTACAATATTTTATTTTTTAAAAAAGAAAGGCGCTTGCAAATATTGATTAAACGTCACTAATTCTTATTTTGCTCTAAGCTAACTCTAACAAGCCATACAAACCCATTTCTATCTCTCTAAGCTGAACATTTCTCTCTCTAAGATCACTCTCTAGAACCCATTTCTCTCTCATTCTTTCGGCTCTTTCTTCACTCTCACAGCTCTTCTCTATCACTCTAGACTTAGCTCTTCTCTCTCACTCTACTCATTTAATATGTTTTGTCATACATTGAAGAGAAATGAAGCTCTTCATCTCGTAGCTTTCAGGTAATTTTGATTCTGTTAAGTTTTTAATGCGGATCTATTGAGTTAATGTATTCATCTTCCTGATTTGTTTGATTTTTCTCTTCAAAATCTAGTTTGCATGTGGGTTTTTGAACTTTGTAGAGCAATTTGTAGTGAAAAAAGTTTAAAACATGTTATTTTTGAAATTTCTGTAAAGCTTTGGGGAATTTTATGGCTAGTGTTTAGACTGGATCACCACTTTTAATCGGAACTAGTTTAGATTATCAATCTATTTTATCGGTGAGAGAGTGTATATATATTGTTTCTTCTTTCAATGGTTTTCTAATATGCAATAGGCTTAGAAGTTGGCATAGGGTTTATTATGTCTATAATCCTGCAGGCAGTGTTTGGATATCCCTAAAACTCGAATTCGTATGGATGATCCTTATGTTGGATTTACTTGTAAGGTAGATGAAGATGACACTCTCATTTAGTATAATTCGTTATGTAATTAGGGAACATTATTAGTCTAGTATAACAAATGAAAGTTACTCTTTGGAGACTAATGTGTGGATTGCTAATAATGTCATTCATGATTTACTTTATCCATTGCACCCTAGAAGGGATGAGAATTACTTATCATCGCATTGTGTAATCAATTGAGTATTCTGTTGGATTGATAATTCTGGACAAGGAATGAATGTTTATCATAATTAGTAAGGAAGCTTGTTAGTTCGAAGAAATAGTTCTTTTGGGGCAGCTTTTGAATTTAAACTTGAAACTGCACGATTCAACCTTTAAGGTATTTAACACTAAACTCACTGAAGATTATATAAATCATCTTCAAACAACTATTTTTTTGTCTCAATCTATATTTACTGTCTTTGTTTTAATTTGTAATTAGTCTTTATGTTTGTCTTGATCAGCAAATACTGTCTTTCTTTTCAATGTGTTGATGTACGTTTTACATTCGCAACAAATTTTTCTTATCACTGTGTTGTATGTACTTACTTTCTTTCTTAGTTCTTACATTTGCAAGAATTGTACTTTTATCAGGGGGTTTACATTAATTTCAAAGGTTTATCAGTTTCACTTCTAATTAGTATGACTAAATTTTAGATTATAATGCCTAGAACCACAGCTAAATATTTTATTGGGTTGCAACAATTTGTAAATTTTGCATTTATGAATGGAGCTATAGAAGATAAAATAATATGATCGTGTCCTAAATGTGGATTTGAGAAGTGGCAGACCAGAAATATAGTTTACGATAATTTGATCAGCAAGTAATTTCCTCAAATTTATGTCACTTGGATGCATGGATAAATAGAAGTATTGAAAGATTTCAGAAACGCAAATGTTATTCTAGATATGCTGCCTCCTAAAATCCCATAGAACTATTGATTAATGAATCATTTTAGTATTCAATTATACATGAAGACATTAATGTTGGTCTATCACATGTAGTTGGAGAAGGAGAAATGTCATATGATACGCCTTCTTCAAACAAGAAGGATTTTTTTGAGTTGCTTAGAGATGGAAGTGAAGAATTATATGAAGGGTCCAAGTACTCGAAATTAGAATTTTTATTGAAGTTATATCACATAAAGTGTTCGTATGGATTAAGTGATAAGGGAATGACTATGTTGTTATATATATTGAGGGATGCATTTGAATTTGCTAGGATTCCTAATTCATTTTATGAGGCAAAGAAAACCATCAAAAAGCTTTCTCTTGATTATATCAAAATAAATGGGTGTTCAAATAACCGCATGTTGTATTGGGGAGATAGTATTAATGAGGAAACATGCAAGCATTGTCACCTTTCCAGATGGAAGCTTAAGAAGAACAACATAAATAACCAACCTGCTAAAAAACGAAACAAAAGAAGAAACCTGCAAAAATTCTGCGTTACTTCCAACTAAATCCAAGGTTGCAAAGATTGTTCATGTGTTCCGAAAAATGCAGAGCATATGAGATGGAATGCAAAGAATAGTAATAGATATGGAATTATGAGGCTTCCTAGATATGGTGAGGCATGAAAGAAGTTCGATACTATTTTTCTTGAATTTTCTATTGATCCCCGAAATGTTCGTTTAGGACTAGCTAGCGATGGTTTCAATCCTTTTGGAAAGATGAGTACTACTTACAATATTTGGCCAGTTGTTTTGATTCCATATAACCTTCCACCTTGGATGTGTACAAAGCAACCAAATTTGATTCTATAAATGATCGTTCTAGGTCCACGTACAGTGGGGAATAATATAGATATATGCCTACAACCTCTTGTTAAGGAGTTGAACGAGTTATGGTATGAAGGTTTGGAAATTTTTTATTCATCAAAAAATGAAATGTTTAGACTGCGGGCTTCCATAATGTGGACAATCAGTGAATTTCCCGGACTTGATATTTTATATGGTTGGAACACACATACTGGTTTGCATGTCCTTCTAGCAATTTTGACACAGAACCTTGTTGGCTTCATCACAGTAACAAGTCGTGCTTTATTGGTCATCGTCGATTTCTGACAAAAAATCATAAATTTAGATTAATGAGACATCGGTTTTTTGGAAATGTTGAAGAGAGGAGCCCACCAAGAAATTTATCAGGATCAAATATTTTGCAAAAAATAAAGGAAATTGATGTTACATTTGGAAGACCATTAGATTTGACCTTAAAATGAAAAAGAAAGAAAGGGAAAAATGTAACCCAACAATGGAAAAAAAGGAGCATATTCTTCAATCTTCCATATTGGGAATTCAGCTTGTTACCTCACAATTTAGATGTTATGCATATTGAGAAGATTGTGTTCGACAATGTTATATACTCTTTGCTAAATGATAAATACAAATCAAAGGATAATGTTAATGCTCGAAAAGATCTACATGATAAAGGTATAAGGCGTTTTCTTTGGCTTGATGAGAATGAGAATTGTTGGCTTGGTGCATTTGTCATTCTAGTTAATAAGAGACTTGCCTTCCTCAATATTAATAAATGTCTTTGTGTCGGATGGTTACTCAAGTAATTTCTCACCATATTGATCTAGAGAATAAGAGGATATTTGGATTAATGACTCACGCTTGTCACATTATTATGCAACAATCGTTGTCCATAGTAATTGTGGCATCTGATATCATCAAAATGCCTAAGGAGTTCATCTATAAAGAGCTTAAATTGTCCAAGAAAGGTTTCATTCCAGCGAGAATTACAACTACATTGATAATTATTTCATTCCAAAGTGCATTTGGGACTTTTTTAAAGCATGTTGTAGTTTACTGATCTAAGTTGTAGTTTACTTAATATGATTTTATTGTGGTCCTTTTGATTAATTATAACTTAAATTCTTTTTGTAGCCAGGTGATGCAGCTAGTGGATCCATTTCATGTATGAATGCAAGACGATTCTCTGATTGAAGTAATCAAAATAACAATCAATCAAATATCATTGTGCAATTGTATTAGATAATTAAGTATTGTAATTGCTTGAATGGATGTATTATATCTTTTATAATAATGGTTGGAATGAATGTGCTTGATGTTCAGTTTTTGAGACAAATGATGATACTAATGTTTGTGTTTACTCGTTGAAATATATGTTTGAGACTAATGTTATATTGTTTGATGTTAATGTATTTTAGTTTGATAATATCTTAATGTTAACCTATTTAAGATATCAATTTGTATAGTAAAATTCTATTATCAATAAATTTGTAAGTATTATAAATAAATATATAAATAAAAAATCAACAATAGTAAAACGGTCACTAGTCTGCAGGGACATTATACAAAGTTGTGTAGGTCTTAACCCCCACTAAATGAGCATATATCGGAGATTTTGTACCGCACAACTTTTTAAATAATTAACTTAAAAAATACATTTCTGGGATTTTAACCCCCGCTATAAAAACGCCGTTAAAATATTGCAGCTGTCAGGATTACAACCTCTGCAAACTTGTAAGGGCGAACATTCATAGGGCGAATTTGAAAACCACGGTGGCAGCTAATTGTGGGGGTTGTTGACCACCGCAACATGCAAATTAAACCCCCGCAAGTGACGTGTTTTTTTGTAGTGTAGTAGGCGTTCTTTTATTTTTATTAAATTTTATAAGAATTTTGTTTAAGGCTTTACTCTTTGCACTTAAGTATTAAATATGAGTCTTATATCCCTTTTATCAATTAAATAATGTGTATATATTTTCTTTGTTTTTAATTTAAATAATAGATGTTACATTGTAAAAAATATGAAGGTCTATGACTTGACCATTTGTTTAGTTCAATTATATAGCTAAAATATGTAGTGACTTCAGTTTAGCTTCGTTGCTTCAAGTTAGGTTCCAAATTTTCATTGTATCTTGTACAATGCTTTTATATTTGTGTCCAAAATTGTATTTTGTGGCATGCATTTACTTAGCTCTATATGCCCTTTATTCAATATCATGAAAACTTTGAATTGTCTTACTAATGTTGTTACTCTTTCTTTAATTGCATGAACAACTTGGGAGTGAATGGGAGCCTCTGTAAAAGACTCTAGCTATTGCCAGAAGTCTCGCTTTGAGAGTCGACGCTACCTCTCATCTGAGCAAGAAGAATCAACATTCTATATTCTTAAGTCATACTCGATAGAACGAAAAGCAAGCAACATGCGTGGGATGCCTATGATATTTTAAAATCAAACTCGTGAAAAATAACTTTTCTAATTAAATGCTCAAATTGCTACATTCATTAACTTATATTATCAGTGTTTCTTATATGCATATATATATATATATATATATATATATATATATATATATATATATTAATTATATACATATTCAATTTGAAGTCAAAATTATTTTCTTATAAGGTGTTTCTCTTATAATACTTATTATATATCTTCATAAGTTATATTTACACTTATGTTTTATCTTCATCAATTCTTGTTTAATTAACCTATGTTTGACCTTCAAAATAATAAGGTGGCAACTCTTGAAATAGCATTAAGATTCACCAATATGTTATACATTATTTGAACCTCAAGTTTAAAGGAGGTATAACAGTTTGGTGACTATTGGGGACGTAGGTTCGAAATCATAACAAATTTAGGTTAATTATTAAGGTTTTTAGTATTTATTTTTTCATTTCATTTGTTTGTTTTATCGTAAAGTCTAATGTTTTATTCTTTTTTGCTTAGTTGGTATAACTACTTATTTGTTACTATTTTTCATATATTGTATATTTGTTACTGCTTTATAAGCAGACATCCATTCACACTTCCTCAAATTCTGAAAATTCACATGTACAAGTGATGTGTGTTCTGCGCACCCGCAAATTTCTTTCAAAAATCCAAAGTTTAGGAGAGTTGGCGTATGCGCAGACCTTTTTCTGTACAACCGCGTAGCCTTCTCACTCGAGTTGTCTACTCGAGAATGTTGTGTCTAGTAAACCTACTTCTAATTTACCCAAGATAGAGCTAAATCAAAACCTTTTAATATACATGCATCATGGAAACTTAAAAGGCTTACTATCCTTGGTATATTAAGTTCATCACTCATCTTTATCTAATTATCCAAGTGGATTCAAGACTCTGAGTGACTCTTATCATTTATGTACATTATTTGAAAAATAGTTGTGCCAAAATATGAACCGTTTGATCTAAATTAATTAAACTTTAGGAGATAGGGTATTATTAACCCTTTTGTGATGAAAATATCTATGAAGATCCCAAGCTTTCGCATATGGAGATTACACAACGAACATGTCATGACATGAAGATGCATTGATGCAATGGAGAACTTTAATTTTAATTCCTTTTTTTGCATGTAATAAAGCTAAAGGTTATTTTTGTATTTAACTTTGAGAATATATTCGTTTAATTAATTTAAGAGCAATGGAATGACCTATTTTGACACATTTATTTTTTCAAATACATGTTATACCTACGTCTAGTATAAAGAGGTGACCTATTGTAACACCTCAGAACCTAACTTAGACAAAACAACATAAAAATGGGTAAACCAGCCAAACTTGGAGGACCATAGGCCCCTCCACAGGTCGTGAATCCCCACAGAGGCTGTAAGGTGGGCCGTGAAATTTAGGCAGATCCACGGGGCTCAAGTGTTGAACCACAACCCCTTGACGGTCTGTGGTTCCACTGATGAGTAGTGGATGGGCTCGTCAATTGACCTAGAAGATCACTAGCCCTAAGAGAAGAACCATAGAGGACATCACGGCCCATAGTCCTTCACACGGTCCGTGAAGTTGACCAAGGATGGGAGTTCCAAGAACCAGTAGCACTGGCCAAAAACCATGACCGACTTTACAGGTCGTGATCTAACGACAATCCATGAGCGGCCCACGTGGATGGACCCCGTCAGTTTTTATGTCAGGGTTATTTTGATCTTTTTCATATGCATTGGGCATTTAGAATACATTATTTAATACCTAAACTACGTAATTTTACTCACTCTAAGATTATTATACTGGAGAGAAACTACCTAAAACCCTGATACTCCTACAATCACCTAACTTAGAACGAAAAGAATTGAAAAGAGGCGATAGTTTTCCCAAGAAGAATCAGAGGTCTTCTTTAAGTTAAGCCCCAAAATTCAAAGATTTGTGGGTAGATTTCGTCACCAGGCATTTGGAATTTCACTAGTGGGTTCTTTTCATCTACTAGGTCCTTATAATTTAGTCAGTTCCTTGATTCCATATAACTTTTTAGACCTAGGGTTTGTAAAATCTTGGGAATTGCAGTGATTTCAGCTGATATTGTATCTGTAGTATAAATAACATGTTTTGTTGCAAAATTTTCTTAATTCTTTATATAAAACTTAGAACTTTAGTTTGTGTAAGTTCTCTTATTTCATGAATTATACTTGCTAGGACAGTTAAATAGAAAATCATGCTCCTGATTTCGAATGTCACATTCTCAGTATATAAATGTTGAATTCTCAATTAGCATGTCAGTATTCTGAGTTATTCAATGTTTAGTGCATTTTATCTTCATATGTATTCAATTGGGGGTAGACGTAGCACCGAGTTTGATTGAGATTCAACGTACCCATAGTCCCAAAATTACATGCCCGCGTAGGATTATAAGTCCCCTCTATTGGGCATCCATATTAGTGATCATGCTACAATGATGCTTTTATACACCTAGCAAGGTATATTGGGTCTTCTTGATGGGGCATATATATCGGACTCCACGTTTAGCTCACGTTGTTTATATCGGTTAATAGTAGCTCCCAAATTTAGACTATTAGTGCATTGACCATGTTTTCAGGAGTTACTTCAGTATATAGTTCAACATGTTATCTTCATGATTAGTACTTGGTCATTGCATCAAGTTAAGTTTTTAGTCATACTTAAGTGTATATGTCCTTGTTCATATTTTATCATTTCTTATTTATGCATTGTTTAGCCTATATATTATGTTCAACTTAGCATATCTATATCCCGTATGCTCAGTATATTCCAAGTACTGACACATACTTTGCACTACATTATTTCATGATATAGGTGCAAGCACTCATCATCCAGAACATGTTGACATCGATTCTGGATTCGACTTCAGCAACTTTAGTTGTGAGTCCTCATACTTCGAGGACAATCGACATGATTTATATTTTAGTTCTTACTCCCATTTTTTAGTTTTGTTAGAGTTAGCAAGAGGCATGTCCCAACAACTCGACTTAGTTAGAGGCTTTTCAGACATAGTAATAGATCCAACTTGAGTTGTTAAGTGGTTTTTTCAGTTATCACTAAACTCTTATGGTTTCACACACACATATATATTCAAACTTATTGGGTTTTTTGCCATTTTAGATATCCACTATTTTTAGCTTCCGCATAGTACATGTTTTAATAATTTATTCTTAGTATGCTTGATATATGCCAGACTCATGGTTAGCTTGGGATCACTCGTGATCCTAGGTTTCGTGATACGTATAAGGGGTAGACTCGGAGCTTGGAAAACTTGGTATCTTAGTATTATGTTCAAGAGTCCGATGGTCTCCGAAAGACACATTAAGTAGAGTTCCTCTCATGAGTGTGAAGGGTGCCAGAACTATGAGGGGGAGGCTATGAAGTGTTTTAAGAAAAAAATCACTTTCTTTCTATTCTTGTAGTGCGTGAAGTATGATTCAACTTCTCCTTTCTAATCCGTGGATATGCATTTCAGATCATGCCTTCTCATTGAGCTAATGCACGAAGTGATAATGCACGCAATATGTAGTTTCTCCAATCCCGAACCATGAGGTTACGAAGCAAAATTTTGGAATGTGATCCATTTCTTGACTCTAGAGCATAACCAATAAGAATAATCAATTGGCCCAATTCCTGCAAAAACAAATGGTGGATCAGCTGGAGCTAGGGTTTGAGACTTTGTTCGTATGAATCCGCCAGAATTTCCATGGTCAAAGGTTGGTAAGAACCAACAAAACTTCATTGATGAGGTTAAGAAGATTCTTTGAGTAATGCAAATGACTAGAACTGAGAGTGTTGAGCTGGAATCCTATCAACTCAAGGACATGGCTCTTATTTGGTTCACACATTGGAAGGAAAACAAGGGGGATAATGTAGTCCTTGTGACATGGGATTGTTTTTCTGGAACTTTTTTGGACAAGTTCTTTCCGAGAGAATTGAGGGAGGACAACGATCAAGAGTTTATGAACTTGAAGAAGGGTTTAATGTAAGTCCAAGAATATGGGTTGAAGTTCGGTAAGTTCTCCAGGTATGCTCCACATAGGTTGCTGAGTCGAGGGCAAAAATGATCCAGATCTTGTTAGGAGCATCCAATTTAGTTAAGATCGAGTGCAGGAATACTATGTTGTTAGGGGATATGTCTATCTTCAGACTCATGAATCATGCTCAAAAGGTTGAGGGAGATAAGCATAGGAATGACTATGGATAAAAAGAATGCTAGAACTTGGAATTATGAATACTCAGAGAAGAGATCGAGTCATGAAAATCGCTCACACTTCCAGTAGAAGTCTACATCCCCAACACCTTTATTATAAAGCGCTCCATCCCTTAGGTTTTGGTAGGATCATAAAGGTAGGGCATCAGGATCTAAGTAACAGGGGAGTGTTTCAAGCAATCGAACTTTTCTAACATGCCTAAAGTGTTGTAAGAAACATCTATATGAGTGTCTTGATGGCATAGAGGGATGTTTTGTATACGGTCAATCTCTTCAATGGTCGAAGGATTTCCCATCTGCCAGGTCAGCACAAGGTGGTAACACGACTCTTTCTACTACAGCAGCGCCAGCAGGTTGCCCAACTCAGTTGGGTGCCTCGTTTGGTACAAGTGGAAGTCAGTGCAAGAATAGGTTGTATGTTCTCTAGTCTTTCTAGGACAAGGAAAACTCTCTTGATGTGGTAACTACAACATTAGAACCAGGAAGATTCGTTTGATGTGGTAAATAGTACATTACGAGTCTTTCTTTGAATGTTTATGCATTGTTATACCCAGGGGCTACACCATATTTTTAGCTGCCCATATAGCAGTAGACTTCGGTATCATTAAACTCTCTCAGATTCCTTTTTACTCTTTACTTCAGTTGGTGACCCAGCTATAGCTAGATGAATATATAAGACTTGCCCTGTCATAGTTTGTCAGAAAGTCACCTCAGCAGACCTTTTTGAGATAGAAATGGTAGACTTTGATATCACTCTAGGAATGGATTGGTAACATTCTTTTTATGTCTTAGTCAATTATAGAGCTAGGATTGTTTGGATTAGTTGCCAAATGAGTCGGTCTTAGAATTTAAGGGTAGTCATACCGAGACATTTCAATTCCTACTTAGACAATGGTTTTGCTGAGCTAATGGAATTATAAGAACAATTGAAGAACTTCTAGATAAATCCTTCATTAGACGTATCACTTTTCTTTGGGGTGATTCAATGTTGTTCGTGCGCAAGAAAGATGGTGCTCACAATATATATATTGACTACCATCAGTTGAACAAAGTCACAGTCAAGAATATGTATCCCATCCCAAGAATTGATAAGTTGTTTGACCAAGGAGTTGGTTGCTTTTCTAAGATAGTCCTCTGATCCGTGTACCATCATCTCAGAGTCAGAGATAGTGACAAACCAATGACAAACTTCAAGACTAGGTATGGTCACTATGAATTTGTAGTTATGTCTTTCAGACTCACAAGTTCTCTTTCAGCTTTCATGGACTTAATGAATAGGGTGTTCAAATATTATTTGGACTTATTCGTCATTGTATTTATTGATGATATCTTCATTTTTTTACGAAATGAGGAAGATCATGTGACTCATGTGAGATTTGTTTTGCAAACCCTCAAAGATTGTCAGCTTTGCTAGGTTCAGCACATGTAAATTCTGGTTAGAATCAGTCACTTTCCTTGGTCATGTGGTATCCAGCGAAGGGATTATGTCGATGCAGCGAGGTAAGGTCATTGTGCTTCTACACATCTTGAGTTCCACAATAAGAATTACCCGACTCATGACCTTGAACATGCAACCGTGGTATTTTCGCTAAATATTTTGAGACACTACTTGTATGTTATCCATATTGATGTGTTCAAAGATCATAAGAGCCTCCAGGATGTGTTCACCTAGAAAGAGTTGAATCTTGGTCAGAGGATATGGCTTGAATTCTACAAAGACAATTGCATGGATGTGCTTTATCGTCCGGATAAGGCCAATGTAGTGGCCGACACTCTCTCCACACTATCTATGGGTAGTGTAGAACATGTTGAGGAATGAAATAAAGGGTTAGGAAAAGATGTTCACTGGCTTGCTGATTGGGAGATTTTTTCATGCCCTGAGCTTACAACTTGGGCGGGACTGACACTCGAGAATTATTGTTATCCCCAAGCGAACCCTTATCCTGGCTAAACCCTTAGTAGAAAGAAGATTTAGTCAATAGAAAATGTACTTAAATACAGTCATAACAAACTGTTTGAATAGATAAAACGGAGAATGTTTTAGAAGTTAACATTCAACTAGCCAAAGTGGAAACTCGAGTCTTATTACAAAACAGCTGAAATGCAAAGACTAAAGAACAATAGTTATCTATCTATGAAGCCCTTAATACTATGAAGGATGTCGCAACAAGACCTCCATCATTATAACAAATAAAATACTAAAATAAATATGAAAATTGATCCTCCAAAAAGAAAAAAGGATCACCAAAATGTCTTTGAATGCTTAATTGGATCAACTAATTAAGAACTGGATATTAATCCTAATTACATGTATCTGCATCATGAAATGATTCAGGCCAAATAGAATTAATACATTGAATATATGAGCATGCGAGGGGAAATCTAAACAAACAATAAGAATGAACTGTAATCTAAAAGACACACTTACATCTTCTTAACTAAAATCATCTTAAATATAATGTAGAAATAAGGGTGCGATATAAAGAAAACTTTAATGCATGTAAATAACAACTCAATGTATAAAACAAACAACAATAACTTAGTTTTGTATATGAAAATACAAGTAACTCTATGAATATAAGAATACAAAATATCTCTCTGGGAGTTTCTCTAACCGACAACCATCACTACGAGCTAAGTGATGGTACAGTGTCTTACCTCACGCTGCCAGGAACCTCATATACCTTGTCATGGGTATAGAACCTAACTCACTAAGTGCATCCATTGGTCTATGCTAAAAGCATTAAGGAATCATCTAAAAAGTATGACCCTTTTATAACATGTTAGCTACACTATTTCTGGAGACATTGAATTATCTGAACTCAAACTCATCCCCAAATAGGTGCTAAATTCTACTCCAAAAATATACTATCTCATATGTTTAAAATGATAACTCTTTCTGTGATTTGAGATTATTACTCAAAAACTAGCTCAAAAGCTCTCTTGGAAATCGGTGTTTCCTCTTTTGTTTAAATGTGAGAACATTTAACTCTTGGGAATACTTGTTCAAATATAATCTTTTGAAAGACTTAAAAGGTAGTTTGATGTCATCCCGACATATACTATTTTCCTCTTCGTTAAGTTTTGATCTATTTTAGAAACAAAGACTTAGACTTGTACTTATTATTTAATATATAACTTTATGTATTTAGTGGCCTGTACACGTGGGGAAAAAAAGATTTTAGCGGTATTGTTTAGAATTAGTAAATTTTCCTTCTTTTTCTTGTAATAGCTTTATATTTCTGCATTTCTTTCATTTTTGTTGGGTTGACGGTGACTTGTCTTGGTGCGGATATACAAGTGTCAACATGTCTATTTTTTTGGCCATGATAAATGGTATCATAGCTCAAAGTTCATAGGTCTCACGTGTACAAGCCATGTCTAAGTAGAGACTTGAGGATTAGTACGGAGACATCCATACTTATCTTCAAGAGGCTATAAATATTTCTAAGAAACTTCCTTTTTGTTCATACTTTCTAATTGTATAGTAGCAAAAATTAGAGGTTCTGCTCGTATAATGGCACCAGCCTCAGATAGAGCTAGAAGGGCTTATCAAGACCAGATGTTGAGGTTGTCAAAGACCAAATTCCTCTCATGTTTGGAGCTCTCTTGTTCAGGAGTATTTATTGAGGATGTTAGGTATGCTGAAGAACATCTCTTAGAGTGCTGCGATATGTACCCCACAGTGTTCTCATATGAGGGTAGGGGCGCAGACCCTTAATCAACAGTGAGTTACATGTATTCAGGATCATTTGGGTCAGCCACATATGGTTCCGACACCGGTTGTAGGTGTTCATATTGCTCCTGAGGTTTTTTTGACGATTTCTAAGATGAAGTGTAATGAGAGGATTCGGAAGATAAAACCGCCCCTATTTCAAGTGGTAATAGTGAGGATGCTCAATGAGTTCTTGACTTTTTGCCATGCTATGGTTGAGGTAGTTTGTATGATGGATGCTTGTGGCGTTGGATTTGTTACACTGCATCTTCGTCGACACGCTAGAGAATGTTGAAGAAATTTTGTGAGGTCTAGAACTGTTGGATCTTCTCCGTTGGAGGACTCTTGAGAGATCTAGACTTGTTGGATCTTCCACATTTGAGTGGGATGCATTCTCTAGTTCCTTCGAGTATCGCTTCATTACGTAGAGTGTGAGGGAGGAGAATCGAATGAGGTTCAAGAGCCTAACTAAGGGAAGTTTGTTTAGGAACGCGTATGAGGCCCATTTTCTTTGAGCTTTCTAAGCATGCCATGACTATTAGTCCGGATGAAGAAAGTGTTTGCAGGCTTTTGAGATGGTTGAATTTCTCTGTCACTTTGTTCAACACTTTTTCACTATTATTTCTTATTTTTTACAAAGTACAAAAGATGTTAAAGAGGATAAAATAATATATTTTAAAAAAATTATACTTTTATCATATATAATCAATTTTTTCTATAAAAGTTTTAACACAAAATTTATTTTTGACAAACATTTAGGCCCCCGAAATCTGGGGGCCTAAGGCAAAGGCCTTGTTTTTCATAGCATAGAGCCGGCCCTGCCTCAAACTCGAGAAAATAAAAAAAATATAGCTTTCTAGAATTTGGTGTCAGAACCAACGAAAACAACCCATAGACAATAGGTAGAACCCATGGTTCAGTCCTAGACTTAGGGGAGTTTTAAAATCTAAAGATGACATCTATGGTCGTGAACCACGGTCCGTTGATTTACTCACGGACCGTAGGTTTGTTCCATCGTTGAGGTCCAGAGTTTTATGGTCTCTAAACCCTCCCACGGTCGGCCATTATGGTTCGTAGTTTGACCTAACAATTGTAGGTCTTATTATAGATGAGGGTCAACAACCAATTAGAGGGAAATGGATGTTGGGTCAACTTCAAATTGTCGTATCTTTTAGCAGAAAATTAATTAGATGGCCCATGAACTATCAAATTAAATATAATTGATTCCTCTTTCCAATGCGAAAGAGTTAACAGTGAGTAAAATGTTATGCTTGTCTTAGTGAAGCCCTATCAGGCAGACCACGAAGAATGACCGCAGTCGGCGGTTGGTAGTCCAAACGACGGTCCTTAGGTCCCTCCATGGATGGACATCATCAGCTTTTAAGTTAGGATCATTTAGGTCTTTTTTCTATGCATTGGGGCCCTTAATTTGCAGCTAGGGTTCGAGACTTCGGTTGGATGAATCCGCCTTAGTTTCTAGGGACGAAGATTGATGAGGACCCACAAAAATTTATTGTTTCAACCAAACTTCCAAATAAAAATCAACAATTTTCTTCAAGGTTCAACCCCGAAATCCAAAGGATTTCCCCGTAGATTTTTTCACCTGGTACGTGGGATTTTCACTGGTAGGTTTCTTTCATCCACTAGGTCCCTAGAATTCAGTTAGCTGCCTGATTCTCCATATCTTGTTCAAACCTAGGGTTTCTTAAACCTTGGAGCTTTGTTGTGATTTAACTATTGTAGTAACCTTAATCGAAATGACATGTTTTCTCGGAAAGTTTGCTTAATTCCTTATATGAAAATCAGAACCCTAGTTTGTATATATTCTTTTAGTTCAGAAATTGTACTTTCTAGGTCAATTAATTAGATAATAATGTTTCAATATTTGAATATTACATGATGCCCCCAATGGGCAATCAATTCACTATGCGGGCTTTTATTAACATCAACTTTGTTATAGTACTAAATCTATACATGTTGGATGACATGTAGGACATGTGTGTCTATTTGTTCAACTTTATACAAGTTTAAGTGTCTATTTGTGCACATCCAAAGTTGAAGGGTATAAATGTGATTTGAAGCTAAGTTAAAGGGCACATTCATGTATTATGCCTTGTAAAAAATCTGAAGGTCTATGACTTGACCTTTTGCTTAGTTCAATTATATAGCTAAAATATGCAGTGACTTGAGTTTAGCTTCGTTGCTTCAAGTTAGGTTCCAAATTTTCATTGTATCATGTCCAATGCTTGTATATTTGTGTCCAGAATTGTATTTTGTGGCATGAATTTACTTGGCTCTATATGCCCTTTATTCAATATCATGAAAACTTTGAATTGTCTTACTAATCTTTTTACTTTTTCTTTATTTGCATGAACAGCTTGGGAGCGAATGGGAGCCTCCGTAAAAGACTCTCGCTATTGCCAGAAGTCTCGATTTGAGGGTCGATGCTACCTCTCATCTCTTGAAATCAACATTATATATTCTTAAGTCATATTCGATAGAACAAGATGCCTATGACGTCCTCTTTCCTTATTTCTCATGTGTAGCTTATTTGTGATCTTTATTATTGGTGTGTTTAGATTTCTTTTCACGGTTTGGATTATATATTGAGACGTAGAGTTAACATAGGAATATATCTAAAAAGCTAGTTAATTACTTGATATGTTGTCTAACTAAATATTTAAGTTGATTGTGAATGTCTAGTTTCTCAAATATTTCCCTAACTTTACGAAAAGATTTTTTATGCCTTATTATTTAATTCTATATTTAAACAAACATGTTTCCTAAAATAAGTTAAATTTATATTCATAGAAGCACTTCGTTAAAGAGTGTTACCTTAATTCATTTAAGTATTAGAATATAAAATCCTTTGATTCCGACAAGCATAAGAGCCTGTTTGGATTAGCTTAAACGCTGGTCAAACTGACTTAAAAGTTGGTTTTTGACTTATTTAAGTGTTTGATAATTCTCAAAGTAACTTATTTTAAGTTTAAAAAACTTATTTTAAGCCAAAAGTTGAAAGCTGGGGAAGGGGTGCTCTTTTTTTTTTTAGCTTAAAAGCTCTTTTAAGTTGACCAAAAATTTTACCTTTTTGCCATTAATTCTTTTATTTTTATTATTATTATTATTATTATTATTATTATTTATTATTATTATTATTATTATTATTATTATTATTATTATAATTATTAGTATTATTATTATTTTATTATTTTATTATGATTATTATTTTTATTATTATTTATTTTATTACTCTTTATTACTATTATTATTATTTAGTATATATTATTATTATTATTATTAATATTTTATTATATTATTATTATTATTATTTATTTAATTATTCATTATTATTATTATACATTATATATTATTATTATTATATTATTATTATTATTATTTTCATATTATTTTACTATTATTATTATTACTATTTATTATTACTATTATATATTATTATTATTATTATTATTATTAATATTTTATATATTATTATTATTATTATTATTTATTTTATTATTATTTATTATTATTATTATTATTATTTTCATATTGTTATATTATTATTATTATTTACTATTATTATTTATATTTAATTATTTTTATTATTATTATTATTATTATATTATTATTTTTAATTATTATTATTATTTTTTATTATTATTTTATTATTATTATTATTATATATTATTATTATTATTATATATTCTTATTGATATTTTATTATTTTATTATTATTATTATTATTCATTTTATTATTCTTTATTATTATTATTATATATTATATATTATATATTTTTATTATTATTCTTTTCATATTATTATAATTATTATTATTGTTATTTATTATTATTATTATTATTATTATTATATTATTATTATTATTAAATTAACCAACTTTTTATCATGTTAACAACTTTTAAGGTTATTTCAGATATTTTGATTAAAAAAAGTGTTTACCAGCACTTATTTGCCAAACACATCAACAACTTTTTCTTTTAACTTCAACACTTTTATCCAAACACATAACTACTTATTTTAAAAATAAGTTTCAGCACTTTCAAAAGTACTTATTAAAAGCTACTTTTTTAAGCCCATTCAAACGGGCTCTAAGTCGCATTTTTTAGTCCTTGTTTGACTCGAACAAAAATATAATGACTTGAGTTAATTTTTATTTAATATTAAAAAGGTCCTGTCAACATACAACAATATTTAAAAATCAAACTCGTGAAAAATAACTTTTCTAATTAAATGCTCAAATTGCTACTTTCATTAATTTATATTATATGTGTTTCATATGTATATACTAGAAAAAGGGAAGCCGTGCTTCGCACTGGCCCAATTATTATTTGAAATTCGTAATTTTGAATCGTGATAATTTTGAAAATACAATAATATATGTTTTTCTACTAAAATATCAATAATCTAACATTAAAATTAGAAATTAAAGGAAATATATGAATAAAAAGATCAAGAAATAATAAGCAAATATATTTCTTAGTTAATAATAATAAAAGATGATATAATTTTGGACAGCTAAATCAAAAGTTTAAATTTAAATCATAGGAATATTTGCTACCTATTTAATATGACTTTTTTGAAAATTTAAATTTAGAAACGTGCATATAATATATGTATAAATTGTAAAAGTTTATATATTATTTCATATAAAATAGAAGATGGAATAATTAAAATAGAAATAAATAATACATAAATAATTTAATCTTAATAATTAATGTTTATTTAAAATTACATAGTTAGCATATCAAGGTTTTTAAAATTTTCTTTTCATATTTTATCCTCAATATTAATTACTTATTCTAAATTATTTTTCAAAATATATAATTGTATGTCAATTAATGTAAACATTGTGGTAAAATAGTTACTAATTAGAAATTGAAGAGACATATAAAATTTAAAATGAAGAAATTACAAATATTAACTGGGTCCTCAAATGGAAGGCAAATGAACAATATTCAAGTGTCCCAATGCTTTTTGCTATGTAAAATGTATATAAGCAATACAAGTGCATATTAATAGAGAGAAGTGGGCCCTGTTTAAGTGGCCCCAAGGCTTTTTGCAATGTAAATGTGTGCAAGCAATACAATGAGACATTGCAAATTAATAGAAAAGTGGGCCCTATTTGAAATGTGAATACACAAGCATGTTGACGGAGTGCTGCTTGCTTATTCACATTTTTTATATAATATATATATATATATATATATATATATATATATATATATATATATATATATATATATATATATATATTTTATGTACTTATTCAATGTTGAAGTCTAAATTATTTTCTTATAAGGTGCTTCTCTTAAAATACTTATAATATGTCTTCATAAGTAATATTTACACTTATGTTTTATCTTCATCAAGTTTTTTTTAATTAACCTATGTTTGGCCTTTAAAATAATTAGGTGGTGACTCTTTAAATAGCATTAAGATTCACCCATATGTTATACATTGTTTGAACCTCAAGTTAAAGGGCGGTATAACAGTTTGGTGACTATAGGGGACTTAGGTTCCAAATCATAACAGATTTAGGTTAATTATTAAGGTTTTGTAGCATTTTATTTGTTTGTTTTATCATAAATGTCTAATGTTTTATTCTTCTATGCTTATTTCATATAACTGCTTATTTGTTACTATTTTTCATTAATTTTATATTTGTTACTGCTTTATAAACTGACATCCATTCAAAATTCATCAAATTAATGGAAATTCACACGTACACGCGAAGTGTGTTCTACGCACCCGCAAATTTCTTTCAAAAATCCAAAATTTAGGAGAATTGGCGTATGCGCAGGATGTCCAGATATTTTTCTGTACGACCGCATAGCCTTCTCACTCGAGTTGTCTACTCGAGAACGTTGTGTCTAATAAACCAACTCTTAATTTACCCAAGTTAGAGCTAAATCAGAACCATTTAGTATACATGCATCATGCAAACTTAAAAGGCTTACTATCCTTGTTATATTAAGTTCATCACATCTTTATCTAATTATCCAAGTGGGTTCAAGACTCCGAGTGACTCTTATAATTTACGTACATTATTTAAAAAATAGTTGTGCCAAAATATGAACCATTTGTTCGAAATTAATTATACTTTAGGAGGGAGGGTATTACTAACCCTTTTGTGATGCAAATAGCTATGAATATTCCAAGCTTTGGCATATGGAGATTACACAAAGAACATGTCATGAGATGAAGATGCATCGATGCAATGGAGAACTTTAATTTTAATTCCTTTTTTGCATGTAATAAAGCTAAAGGTAATTTTTGTATTAAACATTGGGAATAGATTCGTTTAATTAATTTAAGAGCAATGGAATGACCTATTTTGACACATTTATTTTTTCAAATACATGTTAAACCTACCTATAGTATAAATAGGTCACCTATTGTAACACCTCAGAACCTAACTTAGACAAAACAACAGAAAAAGGGGTAAACCAGCCAAACTTGGAGGACCATAGGCCCCTCCACAGGTCGTGAATCCCCACACACAGGTCGTAAGGTGGGCTGTGAAATTCAAGCAGATCCACCAGGGCTCAAGTGTTGAACCACGACCCCTTGACGGGCTGTGGTTCCACTGATGAGTCGTGGATGGGCTCGTCAATTGACCTAGAAGATCACTAGCCCTAAGAGAAGAACCACAGAGGACTTCACGGCCCATGGTCTTTCACACGGTCCGCAAAGTGGACCAAGGATGGGAGTTCCAAGAACCAATAGCACTGGACACGAACCATGACCTACTTTACAGGTCGTGATCCCAAAGACAATCCGTGAGTGGCCCGCGTGGATGGCCCTCGTCAGTTTTTAAGTCAGGGCCATTTTGGTCTTTTTCATATGCATTGGGCAATTAGAATACATTATTTAATACTTAAACTACATAATTTTACTCACTCTAAGATAATTATACTAGTCAGAAACTACCTGAAACCCTCATACTCCTACAATCACCTAACTTAGAACGAAAAGAATAGAAAAGAGGCGATAGTTTTCCCAAGAAGAATCAGAGGTCTTCTTGAAGTTCAGCCCCAAAATTCAAAGACTTTTTTGATATATTTCGTCACCAGTAATTAGGAATTTCACTAGTGGGTTCCTCTCATCCACTAGATCCTTATAATTTAGTCAGAATCCTTGATTTCATATACTTGTTTAGACCTATGGTTTGTAAAATCTTGGGAATTGCAGTGATTTCAGTTGATACAGTAGTATAAATAACATGTTTTATTGGAAACTTTTCTTAATTCTTTATATAAAATTAGAACCTTAGCTTGTGTAAATTCGCTTATTTCATGAATTATACATGCTATGTCAGTTAAATAGAAAATCATGCTCCTGATTTTGAATGTCACACTCAGTATATAAATGTTGCATTCTTAGTTAGCATGTCAGTATTATGATTTATTCAATATTTAGTACAATTTAGGTTCATATGTATTCAGTTGGGGGTAGACGTGCACCGAGTTAGATTGATGTTCAACGTACCCATAGTCCCAAAACTACATGTCTGCATAAGATTATAAGTCCCCCCTATTGGACATCAATATTAGTGATCATGCTACAATCATGCTTTTATACACCTAGCAAGGTATATTAGGTCTTCTTAATGACCCGTATATATTGGACTCCACGTTTAGCTCATGTAGTTTATGTCGCTTAATAGTAGCTCCCAAATTCAGACTATTAGTGTATTGACCAGGTTTTCAGGAGTTACTTTAGTATACGGTTCAACATTTTATCTTCATTATTAGTACTGAATCATTTCATCCAGTTCAATTTCAGTCATACTTCAATGTCTATATCCTTGTTCACACTTTATCATTGCTCATTTATGCATTGTTCAAATTATATATTATGTTAAACTTATCATATCTATATCTTGTATGCTCTGTATATTCCAAGTACTGACACATACTTTGCACTACATCATTTCATGATATAGGTGCAAGCACTCATCATCCTATTCATGTTGATATCGATTCTGGATTCGACTTCAGCAACTTCAGTTGTGAGTCCTCGTACTTGGAGGAAGATAGACATGATTTATATTTTAAATCTTACTTCTAATTTTTTGTTTTGTGAGAGTTAGCTAGAGGTATGACCCAGCAACTCGACTCAGTTAGAGGTTTTTCAGACATAGTAGTAGATCCAACATGAGTTGTTAAGTGGTTTTTTTTCAGTCATCACTAAACTAGTATGGTTTCACACACACACACATATATATTTAGACATATTGGGTTTTTCTCCATTTTAGATATCTACTATATTTAGCTTCCGCATAGTATATGTTTTATGAATTTGTTCCTAGTATGCTTCATATATGCCAAACTCACGGTTAGCTTGGGATCACACGTGATCCTAGATTCCGTGTTACGTATCGGGGGTAGTCTCGGGGCTTGGAAAACTTGGTATCAGAGTATTATGATAAAGACTTTGATGGTGTCCAAAAGACACACTAAGTAGAATCCCTCTCATGAGTGTGAAGGGGGACACACCTACGAGGGGGAGGCTATGAAGTGATTTAAGAAAAATTCACTTTCTCTTCTAGTATTGTAGTGTGTGAGGTATGTTTGAACTTCTCCTTTCTAATCTATTGATATGCATTTCAGATCATACCTCCTCGTAGAGCTAATGCAGGAAATGATAATGCACGCAATGCTAGTATAGTTCCTTCAGTCTCGAACCATGAGGATACAAACGCAAAATTTTGGAATGTGATCCAGTTCTTGACTCTAGATCATAACCAATAAGAATAATCAATAGGCCCAGTTCTTGCAAACACAAAAGGTGGATCAGCTGCAACTAGGGTTTGAGTCTTTGTTCGTATGAATCCGCCAGAATTTCCAACCTATAGAACTTCATTGATGAGGTTAAGAAGATTAATTGAGTAATGCAAGTGACTAGAACAAAGAATGTTGAGCTAGCATCCAATTAACTCAAAGACGTGGCTCATATTTGGTTCACAATGGAAGGAAAACAGGGGGGATACTGTCACTCTTGTGAGATGGGATTGTTTTTCTGGAACTTTTTCGGACAAGTTCTTTTCGAGAGAATTGAGGGAGGAAAAAGATCAAGATTTTATGAACTTGATGCAGGGTTTAATGTCAGTCTAACAATATGGGTTGAAGTTCGGTAAGCTCTCCAGGTATGGTCCACAGAGGTTGCTTAGTCGAGGGCAAAAATGAGCCAAATCTTGTTTGGAGCATTCGATTTAGTTAAGACGGAGTGCAGGAATACTATAATGTTAGGGTATATTTCGATCTTCATACTCATGAATCATGCTCAACAGGTTGAGGGAGATAAGAGTAGGGAAATGACTAAGGAGAAAAAGAAGGCTAGAACTTTGAATTGTGAATACTCATAGCAGAGATCGAGTGGTTAAAATCGCTCACACTTTCAGCAGAAGTCTACATCCCCAACACCTTCATTAGCAAGCGCTCCATCCCCTAGGTTTCGGTAGGATCAGAAACATAGGGCATCAGGATATAAGTTACAGGGGAGTGTTTCAAGCAATCTAATTTTTCTAACTTGCCAAAAGTATGGTAAGAAACATTTATACGAGTGTCTTGATGACATAGGTGTTTTATATATGGTCAGTCTGGTCATAGGTCGAAGGATTGCCCATCTACTTGGTCAGCACAAGGAGGTAACACGACTCAGTCTACTACAGCAGCGCCAGCAGGTTGCCCAACTCAGTAGGGTGCCTCGTTTGGTACTAGTGGCAGTCATTGCAAGAATAGGTTGTATGCTCTCTAGGATTTCTAGGACCAGGAAAATTATCTTGATCTCGTAACTACAACATTAGGACTAGGAAAATTCTCTTGATGTGGTAACTAATACGTTACGAGTCTTTCATTTGGATTTTTATGCATTATTATACCCAGGGGCTACACTATCTTTTTAGCTACCCAAATAGTAGTAGACTTCGGTGTCAATAAACTCTATCGGATTCCTTCTTAGTCTTTACTTCAGTTGGTGATCCAGCTATAGCTAGATGAATATATAAGAATTGCCCTGTCATAGTTTCTCAGAAAGTCACCTCAGTAGACATTTTAGAGATAGAAATGGTCGATTTTTATATCACTCTAGGAATGGATTGGTTATATTCATGTTATGCCTTAGTCAATTATCGATCTATGATTGTTTGGAGTTGCCAAACAAGTCGGTCTTAGAATTTTAAGGTAGTAGTTCAACGCCTATATTTCGATTTATCTCTTACTATATGGCCAAAAGGATGATCTCCAAAGGATATATATATATCATGTCATTCGGGTTAAGGAGTTAAACTACGAAACCAGAACTCTTGAGTTAGTCACTAGTAAATGCGTTTCCAGAAGATCTTCCCAGAGTTCCTCCGAAAGGGAAATCGACTTCGGAATATATCTCCTTCCACATACCGAGACCATTTCAATTCCTCCTTAGATAATAGTTTTTCTGCGCTAAAGGAATTGAAATAACTTCTAGATAAATCCTTCATCAGACCCATCATTTTTCTTTGGGGTGCTCCAATGTTGTTGGTGCGCAAGAAAGACGTTGCTCACAATATATATATATTGACTATCGTCAGTTGAACAAAGTCACAGTCAAGAATATGTATAACATCCCAAGAATTGACAAGTTTGTTGCTTTTCTAAGATAGTCCTCAAATCCGTGTACCATCAGCTCAGAGTCAGAGATAGTAACAAACCGATGACAACCTTCAAGGCTAGGTATGGTCACTATGAATTTATATTTGTGTCTTTCAGACTAACAAGTGCTCTTTCAGCTTTCATGGGCTTAATGAATAGGGTGTTCAAATAATATTTGGACTTATCCGTCATTGTCTTTATTGCTGATATCTTCATTTATTTACGAAATGAGGAAGAGTATGCGAATCATCTGAGAGTTGTTTTGCAAACCCTCAAAGATTGCCAGCTTTGCTAAGTTCAGCAAATGTAAATTCTTGTTAGAATCAGTCACTTTTCTTGGTCATGTGGTTTCCAACAAAGGGATGTGAATGGATTTTCAAAAAATAAAGGGGGTATAACATTATCCCAGACCCACCTCTCCAACATATATCAGAATTTTCTTAGTTTTGGGTGGTTATTACAGGAGATTTTTCAAAGGATTTTCATCCATAACTTCTCCATTGACCGAGTTGACTCAAAAGAAGGACAAGCTTCAGTGGTAACATGAGTGTGACAAAATGTTCCTAGAACTGAAGACTAGGTTGACTACAACTCATATCTCGACTCTACACAATGCTAGAAACGATTATTTGATTTATGGTGATGCATCTAGGGTTTTCACGGGTTTTGTGTTGATGCATCAAGGTAAGGTCATAATGCTTCTACACAACTTAAGGTCCACAACAAGAATTACCCGACTCATGACCTTGAACATACAACCGTGGTATTTTCCCTAAATATTTGGAGACACTACTTGTATGGTGTCCATATTTATGTGTTCAAAGATTATAAGAGCCTCCATGTTGTGTTCACCTAGAAAGATTTGAATCTTCGTTAGAGGAGATGGCTTGAATTCCACAAAGACTATGGCATGAATGTGCTTTACCGTCAGGATAAGGCCAATGTAGTGGCCGACACTCTCACCGCACTATCTATGGATAGTGTAGAAAATGTTGAGGAATGAAATAAAGGTTTAGAAAAATATGTTCACCGGCTTGCTCAGTGGGAGTTTTTGTCATGCCCTGAGCTTACACCCTCGGGACTAGCACTCCAGAACCATTGTTATCCCCAAGCAAACCCTTATCCTGGATAAACCCTCAGTAGAAGACTTGTCAACAGAAAATGACATACAGTCTTAACAAACTGTTTGAATAGATAAACTGAGAATGTTTTAGAAGTTAACATTCAACTACCCAAAGTAGCAACTCTAGTCTTATTACAAAACAACTGAAATGCAAAGACTAAAAACTATAGTTATATATCCATGAAGTCTTTAATACTATGAAGGATGTTGGGACAAGACCCCCATCATTCTAACAACTAAAATACTAAAATAAATATGAAAATCGATCCTCCAAAAAGAAACTACGCTCACCAAAATGACTTAGAATGCTTAACTGGATCAACTAAGCGCTGGATGCTTATCCTAATTACATGTATCTGCATCATGAAATGATTCAGGCAAAATAGCATCAGTACATTAAATGTATGAGCATGCGAGGGTAAATCTAAACAACCTATAAGCATGATCTGTAATCTAAAAGACACACTTACGTCTTCTTAGCTAAACTCATCTTCAATATAATGCAGAAACAAAGGTGTAATATAAAGAAAACTTTAATGCATGTAGATAACAACTCCATGTATAAAAGACACAACAATAACATAGTTTTTATATGAAAATACAAGTAACTCCATGTATATAAGAATACAAAATATCTTTGTGGGATTTTCTCTAACCGACAACCATCACTACGAGCTAAGTGATGGAACAATGTCTTGCTCACGCTGCCCGTAACGTCATATACCTTGTCATGGGTATATAACCTAACTCACTAAGTGGATCCATTGGTTGTAACAACCCTAAAAAAATGACTATGCTAAGTAATGCTTAATGTGTCTAGAATGCCTACGATTAGACCGGGTTCACATGGATTGATGCTAGTAGAACCAGACCTCTGAACCCTTGCTACAACCAAGCCAACTAACTTGGGGAGTTAGTTGAGTTTGGAAAGGTTGGGTCCAACCATGTAGGGCTCTCGAATACGAAGATCTACTCGAAGGAGTCTTTACCGGACTTAAAAAGAGGAAATCTTAGGTTTGAAGGGTATAGGGGTAAAATGGTCTTTTTCCTAGCTAAGGGTAGTATCGTAATTACCCTAAATATGTAATTAATTATTTAATTAATAAGGTGGAGGGGCAATTTAGGGAGAGAGGGCCGAAATTGAGCTCTTGAAGTGAAGTCTTGCTCCACCCGGGTTCGAACCTAGGTGGAAGCAATGAATTAATGTGATTTTTATTTAAGCTATTGAATTAATGTAATTAATTAATAATTATTATTCATTAACTGAGTTAAAATAAAATAAAAATCAGATTTTTATTAAATAAACAAAACCCTATTGACTAAGTCCTAACACTAGACTCCTAAACCTCCTACAACTCCAACTCTCTCTCACGTTTATCTATCCACTCTCATGCTCAATCTCTCTTCTTCTTTCACATGAAAATTCTCTGCCAAAATAAGATACAAAAGCAAAAAAATAAACCAAGTTCTTCACACTTGAAGAACTCACACGAAATCACAAGAAAACAAACGTTAATCGCACACTAGGCTAAGAGAGGTTGTCATTCGAGTGGAGTTGACATTGAGGAGGCTTAGACGTGTTCTTGGGAGGAGCTTTTGGGCAGCAAGTCAAGGGTTTAACGTCAAAAAGGTATGAGTTTCTCTCATGGACTCATTTCTCCAAGAGAATTTTCTTTCCCAAGAATTCAACGAATCTTGAAACTGGGGTTGTTCCCGTTCTTGTCGAACTCCTTGTCCCTAGTATCCTTCTGATTTCAATCTGAAATAGGTTAGAGATCATGTTGTTGGTATGTTTTCTGGTAGTTTAAGTATGAAGTGTGATTTTCGTAATAATGTGTTCATGATTATGTGTTTGGAATTGTAAGCATGTTAATTTATGCCAACCGAAAGTATGTGAAAAGTGATGTTTGTGCAAATGTTTGTGTAAATCATGATGTGCAAAAGAGGTGTAATGTTGCTGGATTTAATGGTAATTCTTGGCTGAATATAACCATGAAAAAATATACTTAAAGAAGCACCAAATGATTCATTAAACGTCCCAAGAAATGTACAATTGATGATAACAAGGAGCTGAAAATAGTGTACAAATTTCTAGCATTTGGTAGGTTGGGTTCGGCCAATCAAAGTGGTATAAAATGCAGTGAAAAATGAATGTAAAATAAGTGAAATCACTAGAGATGGAACCCAAGACATCATTACATGAAAGCTACAAAAAATCAACAAAATATTAAGACAAAAATGGATTGGAGGAGACTAAATTTCCAGCTTGCTGGAAATTGTAGTCTCGGCCAACTTTTAAAAAAATGAACTTCGTTTAAATTTTTTTTTAAAATGTGAGGTCATTGGGGATTGAACCCATGACCTCACCAAATGAAAATTTCATAAAAATTTTGTGAGAAAAATGCAAGAAAAAAATAAATATGGAGAGTGGGGATTGAACCCCAAACCTCTTAAATGGATGAGAGAGTTAGGGGAAAAATTAAAGGAGAAAAAAAATAAATGTGGAAAGTGGGGATTGAACCCCCAACCTCTTGAATGGATGAGAGAGTTAGGAGAATAATAATGGAGAAAAATAAATGTGGAGAGTGGGGATTGAACCCACAACCTCTTGAATGGATGAGAGAGTTAGGAGAAAAACAATGGAGAAAAATAAATGTGGAGAGTGGGGATTGAACCCCCAACCTCTTGAATGGATGAGAGAGTTAGGAGAAAAAAAATAAAGGAGAAAATAAATGGGGAGAGTGGGGATTGAACCCACAACCTCTTGGATAGGTTAGAAAGTTAAGAGATAAATTAAAAAAAAAATAATGAGCTTGTAGGGGATTGAATCCACAACCTCCTTGACTTAAACGAAAAAGGAGAGCAGAAAAGGAAAGGAAATATTATGGGGTTGATGGGGATCGAACTAGGGTCCCCCAAATCTGAAAAATGCAATTATCAAGTTTAATATGAAAAATTTAAGTGTTGTCCAAGGGATTCGAAACTGGGTTCCCTTGCCCAAATTCCGTATTGATACATAAGTCATACGTGAATTTTATATTCAAGAACAATGTTGCCTACTTAGATCGAAATTGAGATCTTGGCATACATACAAGATGCATAAGTCTTGTACTACATAATCTTAGGAAGATATGAATCACTTAAACGAACTATGAATGAAGCCTCATGGCTTGTATGTATAGACCCATAAGTCTAGCATACGTTTAAAAATAAATGAACCTAAGATTTATGTAATGAAATGATATAACCCTATAAGGGTTAGGTAAGAATGTAACACACACTAAATGGCCAAGTGCATTGGCAAACGATGAAATGAATATTATGTAATGAAATGATGTAAGAGGGTGAAATACACTAAATGGCCAAGTGCATTAGCATACGGTGAAATGAATATTATGTAATGAAATGATGAAACCCTAGAAGGGTTAAGTAAGAATGTGAAACACACAAATGGCCAAGTGCATTGGCATATGATGAGATGAACATTCACGTAAAAAGGGGTGAGTAATTATGAAGAGCAAATGTGCTAATGTTAATGAATGTGGTGACAACATGATATGAGGCTAATGTAAAAGATGAGAACAACCTCAAATGAGCCTAATTAAATGTTACCAAAACGTACTCACCTATGAGAGTGTAAATTTAATGAAGAGACCAGTCTCTATGAACACTCTAATGAACGTATTGAGATTAACACACTTAATACTAATGATGAGATGAGAAATCATCTATTGAGCTACGATGTCCTCATACTAGAAGCCAACTTCCATGACGTATGAGTTGAATGTAATGGAACTTTATACTGAGCACCGATAGACTAGCTATGAGGTGATGCCTTCTTTTGGGAAGGGCGGAGGTTCACGTAACTCTCATGAGATGAGACTGTCCGGCATACCGGGTATGGGTCTTCTTATATCTCCTAGTCTTCGAACCTATACTGCCAATATAGGGATCTGGCGGGGTTCAATTCCCATGTACGCTAGCATGTTTTGGGTCACTTTGGCTGGTGATTCCACCACTTTTCAGTGTGGAGTTTCATGACACTGGATTTCGTGATGCTCACATGATCTATGTCGTCTAAAGTTAAAGTTCCCAATGAATGAATGAGGCCAGCCTCAAATGATGCACATAATGAAATGAACGATACCAAAGGTGTTAGGATAGGATAATCAAGAGGTGAGCTAGATTCAAGTAATGACACTAGGTTATTCTTGATCATTGTACAGCAAACCCGATAAGAGTCTTAAACTACATCCTAGGTATAGCTGGTGTTTACACTAGCTTATGAATGAATGAAATGAAGTACGTATGAATGAATGAATCAGACTCTGTGTTTGCTAAAGAAGACTCCCTAGTTGAGGTCCCATATGTTCAGCCCTCATTTTGGGAACTCTTAATGTCAAGTCCATGATTCCAAGGTCTCATGGCATATGAATGAATGATATGAAAGATGTTATGTGTTATATGCAATATGATATGTGCTATGTGTAAGATGTTATGTGCTGTGTGCAATATGATAAGTATGATGATGCATGTTACTCTCATGGCATGACTTTCCTAATCCAAATTGGGAAAGCTCACTGACTTTCCTAATCCAAATTTGGAAAGCTCACTGACTTTCCTAATCCAAATTTGGAAAGCTCACTAACTTTCCTAATCCCAATTTTGGCAAGTCCACTGACTTGACTTTCCATAATCATGTTGTTAGGAAAGAGTTATTCTTACTCGTGCATGTCCTTGGTGTGTGCTTGCATATACCCATACTTAGTACAAGTGTGTACTAATCTCATACAAATCTATATTTTTAGGTGCAGGCACAAGTGGACGCTAGAGCTTACAGGTTGACGTTGCAGCTATCCGGACGTGGAGCTTTCATTCGGACTTGGTAGGCCCTTATGCTTTCGAGGATGTCTGCCATTACTATCTAGCTTAGATATAGGCTTTAGCTAGTGGAGTATGTTCAATTAGTGTTTCTTTCCGTTTTTATTTCAAGACATTGTATTGGTGCCATTTTGGCAATTATACATTTAATGCAGTATTGAACTATTTGTTTGAGTTGATAATCTTAATGTTAGATGGTTGATGGTGAACATTATGAATGTAAGTAGAATGACCTTTATGCATGATAAGAAACAAAAAGTTTCAAAGTTTCTGCTAAAATTAACCTAGATGAAGTAAGAATGATGTAAGTATGCTTGTCTGTGACCTCTGAGAGGTCAACGACGTCGGTCTCGTCTGGGGTCTAAACTCCGGTCGTGACAAAGTTGGTATCAGAGCACTAGGTTAAACTTCGAGAATAATAAATTCACATCAACCACATTGAGTAGTTTCTAAGTCATGGTAGTGAAGTGCACCACTATCCTGAATTAGAGACTGCATGATGCGTAGGAAAATTTCCCTTCTTCTACTCTTTATCGTGCTATCTAGAGTTTTGACAGTTTGTGTCATTCTAATTATCTAACTTCCTTCTTGTGTGCGCGCGTAGAAGAATACACACAAGAATTAGGATGGCCAAGTGGTCTAAGGCGTCATACTCAAGATCTGGCATTCCCAAGAAGGGGCAGTGATAGAAATGCCCAGCATGAACGAAAAACATTTGATAAGAGTGGTTGTTCGCATGGAGGTGAGTGCATGGTAGGTTCTAAAGCCTGCTATGAGTATTGATGAAGAGGAGAAGGCTAAGTTGGCTGCTTACTAGCTCAAGGAGATGGCTTAGGTATGGATTACTTCATAAATGCTAGACTACCATAGACTATCGAAATAGGGTAGTAAGGTTAAGTTTCCGAATAAGTTAGAGTTAAAATGAATTCATGTTTTGCATGTCATGTTGTTGTTTTTGTATAGCGTGGACATGATTTTTGTGTTGCATGAGTTGTGAGGTGCATCAAGTTAAGTGCGATTGAGAAGGAAGTTCCTCAATCTCAAATATGAAGCTTCAGATAAGCTTGAGTAATATGCATTATCCAGAGTAAGTGTGAAACAGAAATTCAAAAGGAGTAAAGTCTCAAGTATGTTAAGATATTTTTGAAAATCACCCTCTTTATTTTAAAATGATGTGTAGTGTCATTCGGGGACGAATGTTCCTAAGGGGGGGGGGGATAATGTAAAAAAAATGACTATGCTAAGTAATGCTTAATGTGTCTAGAATGCCTACGATTAGACCGGGTTCACACAGATTGATGCGCGTAGAACCAGACCTCTGAACCCTTGCTACAGCCAAGCCAACTAACTTGGGGAGTTAGTTGAGTTTGGCAATGTTGGGTCCAACCATGTAGGGCTCTCGAATACGAAGATCTACTCGAAGGATTCTTTACCGGACTTAAAAAGAGGAAATCTTAGGTTTGAAGGGTATAGGGGTAAAATGGTCTTTTTCCTAGCTAAGGGTAGTATCGTAATTACCCTAAATATGTAATTAATTATTTAATTAATAAGGTGGAGGGGCAATTTGGGGAGAGAGGGCCAAAATTGAGCTCTTGAAGTGAAGTCTTGCTCCACCCGGGTTCGAACCTAGGTGGAAGCAATGAATTAATGTGATTTTTATTTAAGGTATTGAACTAATGTAATTAATTAATAATTATTATTCATTAGCTGAGTTAAAATAAAATAAAAATCAGATTTTTATTAAATAAACAAAACCCTATTGACTAAGTCCTAACACTAGACTCCTAAAACTCCTAAAACTCCAACTCTCTCTCACGTTTATCTATCCACTCTCACACTCAATCTCTCTTCTTCTTTCACACGAAAATTCTCTGCCAAAATAAGATACAAAAGCAGAAAAATAAACCAAGTTCTTCACACTTGAAGAACTCACACGAAATCACAAGAAAACAAACGTTAATCGCACACTAGGCTAAGGGACGTTGTCATTCGAGTGGAGTTGAAATTGAGGAGGCTTAGACGTGTTCTTGGGAGGATCTTTTGGGCAGCAAGTCAAGGGTTTAACACCAAAAAGGTATGAGTTTCTCTCATGGACTCATTTCTCCAAGAGAATTTTCTTTCCCATGAATTCAACGAATCTTGAAACTAGGGTTGTTCCCGTTCTTGTCGAACTCCTTGTCCCTAGTATCCTTCTGATTTCAATCTGAAATAGGTTAGAGATCATGTTGTTGGTATGTTTGCTGGTAGTTTAAGTATGAAGTGTGATTTTCGTAATAATGTGTTCGTGATTATGTGTTTGGAATTGTAAGCATGTTAATTTATGCCAACCGAAAGTATGTGAAAAGTGATGTTTGTGCAAATGTTTGTGTAAATCATAATGTGCAAAAGAGGTGTAATGTTGCTGGATTTAATGGTAATTCTTGGCTGAATATAACCATGAAAAAATATACTTAAAGATGCACCAAATGATTCATTAAACGTCCTAAGATCTAATGTACAATTGATGATGACAAGGAGCTGAAAATAGTGAACAAATTTCCAGCATTTGGTAGGTTGGGTTCGGCCAATCAAAGTGGTATAAAATGCAATGAAAAATGTAAAATAAGTGAAATCACTAGAGATTGAACCCAAGACATCATTCCATGAAATCTACAAAAAATCAACAAAAGATTAAGACAAAAATGGTTTGGAGGAGACTACAATTTCCAGCGCTGGAAATTGTAGTCTCGGCCAACTTTTAAAAAAATGAACTTCGTTTAATTTTTTTTTAAAAATGTGAGGTCATTGGGGATTGAACCTCACCAAATGAAAATTTCATAAAACTTTTGTGAGAAAAATGCAAGAAAAAAATAAATGTGGAGAGTGGGGATTGAACCCCAAACCTCTTAAATGGATGATTGAGTTAGGGGAAAAATTAAAGGAGAAAAAAATAAATGTGGAGTGGGGATTGAACCCCCAAACTTTTGAATGTATGAGAGACTTAGGAGAAAAATAATGGAGAAAAATAAATGTGGAGAGTGGGCATTGAACCCACAACCTCTTGAATGGATGAGAGAGTTAGGAGAAAAATAATGGAGAAAAACAAATGTGGAGAGTGCCAACCTCTTGAATGGATGAGAGAGTTAGAAGAAAAAATAAAGGAGAAAATAAATATGGAGAGTGGGGATTGAACCCACAACCTCTTGGATAGGTGAGAAAGTAAAGAGATAAATTAAAAGAAAAATAATGAGCTTGTAGGGGATTGAATCCACAACCTCCTTGACATAAACGAAAAAGGAGAGCAGAAAAAGAAAGGAAATATTATGGGGTTGATGGGGATCGAACTAGGGTCCCCCAAATCTGAAAAATGCAATTATCAAGTTTAAAATAAAAAATTTATGTGTTGTCCAAGGGATTCGAAACTGGGTTCCCTTGCCCAAATTTCGTATTGATACATAAGTCATACGTGAATTATATATTCAAGAATAATGTTGCCTAGTTAGATCGAAATTGAGATCTTGGCATACATACAAGATGCATAAGTCTTGTACTACATAATCTTAGGAAGATATGAATCACTTAAACGAACTATGAATGAAGCCTCATGGCTTGTATGTATAGACCCATAAGTCTAGCATACGTTTAAAAATAAGTGAACCTAAGATTTATGTAATAAAATGATATAACCTTAGAAGGGTTAGGTAAGAGTGTAACACACACTAAATGGCCAAGTGCATTGGCAAACGCTGAAATGAATATTATGTAATGAAATAATGTAATCCTAGAAGGGTTAAGTAAGAGGGTGAAATACACTAAATGGCCAAGTGCATTGGCATATGATGAAATGAGTATTATGTAATGAAATGATGAAACCCTAGAAGGGTTAAGTAAGAATGTGAAACACACAAATGGCCAAGTGCATTGGCATATGATGAGATGAATATTCACGTAAAAAGAGGTGAGTAATTATGAAGAGCAAATGTGCTAATGTTAATGCATGTGGTGACAACATGATATGAGGCTAATGTAAAAGATGAGAACAACCTCAAATGAGCCTAATTAAATGTTACGAAAACGTACTCACCTATGATAGTGTAAAGTTAATGAAGAGACCAGTCCCTATGAACACTCTAATGAAAGTATTGAGATTAACACACTTAATACTAATGATGAGATGAGAAATCATCTATTGAGTTATGATGTCCTCATACTAGAAGCCAGCTTCCATGACGATGAGTTGAATGTAATGGAACTTTATACTGAGCATCGATATACTAGCTATGAGGTGATGCCTTCTTTCGGGAAGGGTGGAGGTTCACGTAACTCTCATGAGATGAGACTGTCCGGCATGCCGGGTATGGGTCTCCTTATATCTCCTAGTCTTCGAACCTATACTGCCAATATAGGGATCTGGCGGGGTTCAATTCCCATGTACGCTAGCATGTTTTGGGTCACTTTGGCTGGTGATTCCACCACTTTTCAGTGTGGGGTTTCATGACACTGGATTTCGTGATGCTCACATGATCTATGTCGGTTAAAGTTAAAGTTCCCAATGAATGAATGAGGCCAGTCTCAAATGATGCACATAATGATATGAACGATACTAAAGGTTTTAGGATAGGATAATCAAGAGGTGATATAGACTCAAGTAATGACACTAGGTTATTCTTGATCATTGTACAGCAAACCCGATGAGAGTCTTAAACTACATCTTAGGTATAGTTGGTGTTTACACTAGCTTATGAATGAATGAAATGAAGTACGTATGAATGAATGAAGCAGACTCTGTGTTTGCTAAAGAAGACTCCCTAGTTGAGGTCCCATATGTTCAGCCCTTATTTTGGGAAGTCTTAATGTCAAGTCCATGATTCCAAGGTCTCATGGCATATGAATGAATGATATGAAAGATGTTATGTGCTATATGCAATATGATATGTGCTATGTGTAAGATATTATGTGTTGTGTGCAATATGATAAGTATGATGATGCATGTTACTCTCATGGCATGACTTTCCTAATCCAAATTTGGAAAACTCACTGACTTTCCTAATCCATATTTTGAAAGCTCACTGACTTTCCTAATCCAAATTTGGAAAGCTCACTAACTTTCCTAATCCCAATTTGGCAAGTCCACTGACTTGACTTTGCATAATCATGTTGTTAGGAAAGATTTATTCTTACTCATGCATGTCCTTGGTGTGTGCTTGCATATACCCATACTTAGTACAAGTGTGTACTAATCCCATACAAATCTATATTTTTAGGTTCAGGCACAGGTGGACGCTAGAGCTTATAGGTTGACGTTGCAGCTATCCGGACGTGGAGCTTTCATCCGGACTTGGTAGGCCCTCATGCTTTCGAGGATGTCTACCGCTACTGTCTAGATTCGATGTAGGCTTTAGCTAGTGGAGTATGTTCCACTAGTGTTTCTTTCCGTTTTTATTTCAGACATTGTATTGGTGCCATTTTGGCAATTATACATTTAATGCAGTATTGAACTATTTCTTTGAGTTGATAATCTTAATGTTAGATGGTTGATGGTGAACATTATGAATGTAAGTAGAATGACCTTTATGCATGATAAGAAACAAAAAGTTTCAAACGCTAAAATTAACCTAGATGAAGTAAGAATGATATAAGTAGGCTTGTCTGCGACCTCTGAGAGGTCAACGACGCCGGTCTCGTCTGGGGTCTAAGCTCCGGTCGTGACATTGGTCTATGCTAAAAGCATTAAGGAATCATCTAAAAAGTATGACCCTTTTATAACATGATAGCTACACTGTTTATGGAGACACTGAATTATCTGAACTCAAACTCATCCCCAAATAGGTGCTAAATTCTACTCCCATAATATACTATCTCATATGCTTAAACAGATAACTCATTATGTTATTTGAGATTATTTCTAAAAAACTAGATCAGAAGCTCTCTTGGAAATCGGTATTTCCTCTTTTGTTTAAATGTGAAAACATTTTTACTCTTGGGAATACTTTGTTCCCATATAATCTTTTGATAGACTTAAAAAGGTAGTTGGGTGTCATCCCGACGGATACTATTTTCCTCTTTTTTTAGGTTTGATCTATTTTAGAAACAAAGACTAAGACTTGTACTTATTTCTTAGTATCTCACTTTATGTATTTAGTGGCATGTACATGTGAAAAAATATATTTTAGGGGTATTGTTTAGAATTAGTAAATTTTCCTTCTTTTTCTTATAATAGCTTTATATTTGTGCATTTGATTCATTTTTGTTGGGTTGGCGGTGACTTGCCTTTGTGGGTATATACAAGTGTCATCACGTCTATTTTTTTGGTCGTGACAAATGGTATCATGGCTCAAAGTTCATAGGTATCACGTGTACAAGCCATGTATAAGTAGAGTCTTGAGGATTAGTTCAAAGACATCCGTACTTATCTTCAAGAGACTATAAATATTGCTAAGAAATTTCCTTTTTGTTCATACTTTCTGATCGTATAGTAGCAAAAAATTAGAGGTTGTGCTCGTATAATGGCACCAACCTAAGATAGAGCTACAAGGGCTTCTCTAGACTAGATGTTGAGGTTGTCAAAGACAAAATTCCTCTCAAGTTTGGATCTCCCTTGTTTCACGAGAATTTATTTAGTATGTTAGGTATGCTGAAGAACTTCTCTTAGGGTGGTGGGATATCTGCCCCACAGGGTTCTCATATGAGGGTAGGGGCGCAGAACCTAAATCAACAGCGGGTTACAGGTATTCATGATCATTTGAGTCAGCCATATATGGTTCCGACACCGATTGTGGCTGTTCATATTGCTCCTGAGTTTTTTTTGACGATTGCTAAGCTGAAGTGTTATGAGAGGATTCGGAAGATGAAACCTCCCCTATTTCAGGTGGTAAGAGTGAGGATGCCCAATGAATTCTTGAGTTTTTGCCATGATATGCTTGAGGTAGTTTGTGTGATGGATGCTTGTGGCGTAGGATTTGTTACACTGCAACTTCATCGACACGCTAGAGAGTGTTGAAGGACTTTTGTGAGGTCTAGAACTGTTGGAACTTCCCCGTTGGAGGACTCTTGAGAGATCTAGACTTGTTGGATCTTCCCCGTTTGAGTGGGATGCATTCTCTAGTGCCTTACGGTATCGCTTCATTCCTTAGAGTGTGAGGGAAGAGAATCGGTTGAGGTTTAAGAGCCTGACTAAGGAATGTTTGTTTAGGAACGCGTATGAGGCCCATTTTCTTTGAGCTTTATAGGAATGCTATGACTATTAGTCCGGAAGAAGAAAAAAGTGTTTGCAGGTTTTTGAGATGGTTGAATTTCTCTGTCATGTCTTATGTTTCTAGAGCAGTCAAAGAGGGGGCTTCCTTCCAGTGAATTGTGATAACCACCAAGGAGGTGGAGTTGATGGTGTTAGAGGAGTTTGGGGAGCCTAAAAGGGCCCATACTTCTAGTAAATTTATTGGTGCCTTATCTAGAGGCAAAGCATTGCATAAAGGTAGTATCTCCTTTCAACGTTCGGACCGATTCATGATTCTATTCAAACAACTGAAAGTGGGCAGTCAACCCGAGGATATTATAGTTATGGTTGAGGTGTCCATGGTTGTTCATTTGGTACACTAGAAGTAATTTGTACATAAATCTTTTTGCACTTGTGGGATCGAGGTCATATGATGCGACTGTGCCCTTTACACACTCATTTAGTACATCAACATTTTTATCCAGCTGCTCTTCTAAGGGATTGAGCTCCTTCATCTAGGGGTCGCGGCAGAGTTCAATCCAGTAGAGGTTGTAGGACTTTTGAAAGAAGTGCTCCAGCTCCGCAAGGTGAAGTTACAGCCTTTCCAAGGAGGCCTCAGGCCGAGACTTCTGATGTTGTGATCATAGGTACCCATGCATTTTTGTAGCCATCAATTTCAAAATATACTGACGGTTAAGGTATATGATAGTTCCTCTAATCCAAATCCATCTAATTTTTGCTTTTTTTCTTCATAGCTCGGTACACTATTTTTATAGTCGACAACTCTAAAAAAGTACTCGTCTTCTCAACATGTTCTATTTGAGCAGGAGAGATTTATCTTTTCATCTCTAAACTTTTTTTTCAGTCGAATTTGAAAATTGGGATGGAGAATTATTAAGATCTCCATCATTTTTGTCACTAACTAGATCTTCAACTCCATCAGGTTACTAGATATCAACGATATACCAGGACGAAGATGGGTACAATTTGGATTCTAACTGTGATTTCGCTGCAGCAGAACCTTCAAAAATATTTGTACACCAATCATGAGCGGGTAGAGGTGAAGTTTTCTTTTTAAACATCAATACACCACCAAGAAAATATTAACATAAAATGCTTGTAAATATTATGAAAACATACTAGTTCAAAGAAAAAATTTGTGTTTCGTTAAGAAAAGAGAGGAAGAAAGTTTGTAGGGAGAGAGAACAAAATCACAAGGAGAGAAAAGCAATGACGAGTGATTATTCTAAAGCATATTAAACAACTTTGAATGGTAATAAAACTCTCATGTAGATCTAATTTGTTTAGATCTTTTCAGATCCAATAAGAGGCTTTAAGAAAGAAATAAATTGACTTATTGGGTTGAGTTTGAATGATTAAGATTAAGATTTGAAAACCAAACACACTGAATGGATTGAATATGATTGATTCAAATTCAGACCTCCATTAAGTGCAAACAAATGAGGCATTACTCTCCTTTCATATAAGTTTTAAAACATATAATTATATTTTTATTGTTGCTATAACGTATCCATAATTGCAGATATATCAATTTAGAGCAAAACATTATTTTCTCCATTTTGTCTTCTTCACCATTACAAAGGATGTTGTGTGGCAGCGCAGAGTGCGCACACACGTTAGTTTTCTTCACTTTGGCTAGTTGATTGCACAATTTAATTAATGATCATTTCATTGTCTTGTTAATAATTAATTTACAATAAAAAATAATATAAATATTACTACTTAATATTAAATTTGGTGGAGGGGTAAAAGGTAATCCAACTTTGAAGGTTGGAGATTCCAACTTTTAAGAATATATATGATATATTTTTCACATACTTATTATTGTGACTCTTGGACTAAACATATAGGTATGACAAACATATTTGTATTTGTTTTCTCCATTTTGTGCCTTTATTCATTTAAGTATGCACTTTATTTGTGTTTTGCACTTAAAGCCCCAACATATATCAGAACTATTTTGAACTTATTGATTTTGATTACACTGATTTGTATTTATTTTATACGCAGATGGTCCTAAAATGTCACATAACTATTAAAATTTGTACAAAACCACTATGCATCCATCTTTTGGCCACCAGATATCCTAACACCAATCTTTTGGCTCAAAAATACCCTAATTATTAAATTTTTCGCTCATATTTGATCTTATTTTTACAGCTCACCTAAAGTAAAATTAATAAATATATATTCATTATATTGCCTACTCGGATTGGTTAAAATTTCCATCTTCTCTAATAAATAATAAAAGCCACATTTTTAGAATATATATTTTTAATTTAATAATAAAAACCATATATGATTCATATTTTACCTAATACACTTGAAAATAATATTTAAAAAAAATTAGTTTGTTTATATCTTCATACTGCCCTATTGTTAATCAACCTCTAATTTATTATAATCTAACTCATAAATGGAGATCCAAACTAGAACCAATAGTCGTCAAGACTGCTTGTCCATCTATGTTTTTATATTATTCTTATTAATATAAAATTTTCTATCAATTATCAAATTGTCTTGTTCATCTCATTTTTTTTATTATTTTTAATAATAATTAGGATATCAAGGACTCAAACTTTAAATGAACTTACCCTAAATCCTTAATAATAATTAGGTTCAAAAGGGGGATTAAGGATAGTGTTGTACTAATTCAAATAGTTGAGGGACATTTTAGGTCTTTCTCCAAAGTTTATAACATCCTTTTATATCTCTTGTACCTGATCGTGCCCCTCTAGTAATTACTTCTTGAAATTGGAAAGGCGTCGAAAGATGGTCTATTGACATCCGAACCTACTTGAAGAATACACAAGGGATCAACGTAAACAAAAATAACTTCAAAAATGTTATGATAGAAAGTAAGATGAGTCTTATGGTGTCATTATGGGCCATTGATATTGTAATACTTCAGACTCGAGAAAAAAATGTAACTTTCCAGTATCTGGTGTCAGAATCAACAAAAACAACCCACGGACCATAGGTAGAACCCATGGTTCAGTCCTTGACTTAGGGGAATTTCAAAATCTAAAGATGACACCTATGGTCGTGAACCACGGTCCGTTGATTTACTCACGGACCGTAGGTTAGTTCCGTCGTTGAGATCCAGAGTTTTAGGGTTTCTAAACCCACCCACGGTCGGCCAGTATGATTCGTAGTTTGACCTACAAATTGTAGGTCTTTTTTGTAGATGAGGGTCAACAATCAATTAGAGGGAAATGGATGTTGGGTCAACTTCAAATTGTCGTATCTTTTAGAAGAAAATGAATTAGGTGGTCCATGACCTATCAAATTAAAGATAATTGAATACTCTTTTCAATGCCAAAGAGTTTGCATTGAGTAAAAAGTTATGCTCGTTTTAGTGAAGCCCTATCGGGAAGACAATGAACCATGACTGCAGTCGTCGGTTGGTAGTCCAAACGGCAATCCATAGGTCCCTCCATAGAAGGCCATCGTTAGCTTTTAAGTTAGGGTCATTTAGGTCTTTTTCCTATACATTGGGGCCCTTAAACTGCAGCTAGGGTTCGAGACTTCGGTCGGATGAATCCGCCATAGTTTCTAGGGTCGAAGATTGCTGAGGACCCACAAAATTTTATTGTTGAGGTTAAGAAAAGTCAACCAAACTTCCAAAGATAAATCAACAATTTTCTTCAAGGTTCAGCCTCGAAATCCAAAGGATTTCCCCATAGATTTTTTCGCCAAGTACATGAGATTTCACTAGTTGGTTTCTTTCATCCAGTAGGTCCCTAGAATTTAGCCAGCTGCCTGATTATCCATATCTTGTTCAGACCTAGGGATCTTAAACCTTGGAATTTTGTTGTGATTTAACTGTTGTAGTATCCTTAATCGAAATGACATGTTTTCTCGGAAAGTTTGCTTAATTCCTTATATGAAACTAAGAACCCTAGTTTGTATATATTCTTTTAGTTCACAAATTATACTTGCTAGGTCAATTAATTAGATAATTATGCTCCAGATTTTGAATATTACATGATCAATATATGAATGTTGCATTTTAAGATGGCATTTCAATATTTTGAGCTATTCAATATGTCAATTACATTCATCTCATTACACATTCAGTTGGGAGTAGTAGACTTAAAACTGAGTTGGACTAGGATTCATTATACTCTCATATTCCCAAAACTACGTGTCCTGTAGGAGTATAAGTCCCCTCTATTGGGCATCAAATTTCGTGATCACGCTAGTCAAGACTTTGTAACTCTAGCAAGGTATATTGGCCCCCCGATAGGCGTATGCATTGGACTTCATATTTAGCTCACATAGTTTATGTCAGTTAGTAATAGATCCCATAGTCAGACTATTATTGCATTTGACTAGGTTTCCAATGTATGCTTCCACATTCAGTTCACTATGTTATTTTCATGATTAGTACTTGGTCATTACATTCAGCTTCCCTTGTAAGTTATGTTTCAGTATTTACATTCTTTATCAGCTATGCTTTGTTTAGCCTATACATATTGTTTAGCATAGTATTTATATCCTGCATGCTCAGTACATCGAAGTACCGATACATACTCTACGCTACATTCTTTCATGATGTTCAGGTACTCAGCATCCAGATTGTGCTTAGATCGATTCTCAGTCCGCATTTAAGGATCTTAAGTGGAAATTACTCAAACTTCAAGGACAATAGACATAGTTTATATTTTAGTCTTTTTATTCATTTCTCACTTTTGTTTGAGTTAGTTGGGGGCATGCCCCACCAACTCAACTTCTTTAGAGGCTTTTAAGACATAGTATTAGAATCAACTTGGATTGTTAGTTTATCGTACAGTTGTTTTTAAACTCTTAGTATGGTTTATACATTGATACTAGTTTGGGTTTCCCCATTTTCCAGTTATCTATTATTTTAGTTTTCGCATGTTATATGTCTTATTCAGTTATTCACAGTATGCTTTATATATACCAGACACAAGGTTAACTTGGGGTCACTCGTGATCCAACATCCCGTGTTACATCAAGGGGTAGCCTCAGGCATGAAATATTTGAATATTAAAGCCATAAATCAAGGTACACTAGGAACTATTACTTCATGATTGAAGTCATGCGTTTTAGATTAGTTTTTGCTCGCCTTCCCCGAACCTGTGCATCGCTGGAGCTTTAGTACATCGGGTTTCCCTTCAAATAATGATGCACAAAATAATCCTCCCAATAGGCAATTAATTTACTAAGGTGGATTGTATTAACATCAACTTTTTTATAGTACTAAATCTGTACATGTATGGTATTTTTTCCTAAGATGAGATAATAGGAGTAAAGGAACTCGAAAGTAATTGAGCTAACATTATTTTCCCCTTTACCAATCAGGGATCCCCTGCATCTTTCACTCTTCCTCATAACTTATTCACTATTTGATGAAATGCTTCCCCTTTCATCATGTTAATTAAATATTGAAATGCAAAAACTTTCCTCAACCTACTCTTTTGGTGGTCTCCACCTGAAGAAACCGCATAACTAAATTACTTCAAATCACAACAAGAAAAGCAGGTACAATCTCTTTACGTTTTTATCATTTTTAAATTAAGAAGGGGGGCCTTGAAACAATTGTATAGTTGTCTCGGTGGAACCATCCTATAATATTTGCATCAAGATAGGATGTCTACTTATAATCATGGAAGATGCACGGACCATGCCCAAATTCGACAAAAAAGCAAGATATGTCATGCACCATGCAACCCTTATCATTTTGACACTAAATTTGTAGATTTAATTGACTATACTCCTTGTCAATCCAATAACAAAAACAAAATAATATAATCCTAATAATTGACTTGAATACAATGAACATCAACATAATGTTTCTTCAAATATCGAGGATCAATATCTTTACAACTATTTTGAGGTTAATTAACCATTGCTTATCTATCATTAGTATAACACCAAATTTGGTTTGTGACCTTAGACTTATCCTGAATCACTAATGCGTAAATCCATCAATGCTAATCTGTCTCACTATTGAAACTTAAACCATCTATGCCTTGTCTGAATGTATTAGCTGCTTAATATTCATCATCAAGAAACTTCACTTTAACGCTGCTTACACATCACCCTACTCAGACATCACTTATGAAATTACATTGAGTTTGTTGGGGTTGTTTGCACTTTAATTCGTGCATAATAATGTTATTTTCATTCTTCGAACTGTTAGGAAAAATAACAGAATGATTCTTAAAGAACCTTCTCTTTCAAATCCCGGTGTTAATAAAAATAATAGTGCAACAGCTAACTTATAAAAGAGAGAGACCAACAACATAGAATGTTCCCTTATTCCATTCACTACCAAGTACTCATGAGTAAAGTTTGGATTACAAAAGGAATTTAATGCTTAAAACAATCAAGAAATAAAAAAATGCATAGGTCTACTCTCACGGATATATCCTACATGTACTGCATAAAAGCTAATGATATGTATGCTTTCTCAAGGTACCGCCTTCTATTTTCCATGACAAGAGAAAAATAGAAAATCACGAGATGTTGATTGGATCAAGGAGTTTGCTGCATACCAGAGGTGGACGAGCCTGATAATGATTCATGAATGACTAAGAACAGAAAAATATTGTCAACATATAAGACTAAAAACTATTTAGGTGAGCTCACATGTACTATCAAGACCAAACACAACAGATTTTAAAACATAAATTCAAGGTATTTTATTAAGTGTATTGACGATTGGTTCCATATTCAAATTTTTTTCAACATTCTCTATCTCATTCTGTAAGGAATAACACTTTCTAAGTTATGTCGCAACATTAAAAGAAACTATTGCTTTCTCAAAATTGTAAACATACTCTGGCCTCCCTTTGTTGTGACATATTTGGAATCTGCTCAATTTGGTGTTTGTAGGGTATATCAACATCAAAAAGAGTTAGAAATCATTTGATTTACGAACTTCAACAACCAAATGGATGCTTTCACTATGTAATATCATAGCAATTACTAGTTATCCTGGAAATAATACAAACTAATTTTTTTGGTCAAATTTGTGTTGTACAAAACATAATGGAACGTGATTTAGTTAAAGAACAAAATAGGATGAAGTTACCTAAAATCAGTTACAAATGGTGCCCTCTAAGGAGAAGATGATGGAACAATAAAAGGGACTTGACGTACCACATTATCCATAGTCTATGCAGCCTGAGAATTTAACCAAATCACACATTTAGAATATCATACAGCAGTCTAAAAAAGGAGAAATTTAATCTAGAAAAAGTTAGGGAAAACCTCAGCGTATGGATCTTTGGCATGCTTAGCCTGATTAGAGATGAACATACTATAGAAAGAATCCCACCAATCTTCTAGAAATCCCTCCCGAGATTCGATAGTTGAAACAAATTGTAGAACTAAATTATTGTACATTAGTACATCACAATAAATGAAAACAATCAGTCATTATATTATGCTCAACACTCGAAAATAAAGAACAACAATTAATACAATTCTATAAACACGAAAAGAGTTGTTATGAAAAACATTAACCCTCGATAAGTGAACCATAAAATTCAAAGAATTACATCAGCTATCATTCCCTCCATTATATTTTTGTGGATAGTTTTTTTTTTATGTTACACTCACTTTAATCCCCACTTTCGTTATTAATTTGTACCCAAAAATGTACATTTATGCATTTAAAAATAATTTTAGCTTTAAAATCCTCATGTTGATATGATATTTTTTTAGTCATACATGTGTAAACCTTTGTTTAGACCACATGTTTCAAAAGTCTTCTTTTCTTTCTCTGATTTTTTGTCCCGGTAACACATAATTCGAATAGGGGGGGGGCATAATTGGAGAAACTAAATTGTTCTCTTCATTCATAAGAAAGAAGGTTCCGTCATAATGTCCTTAGATTATCATGAAAGTGAAGGAGTATACTTTCATGTTTACTCAACTCTCTAAGTATGCTAGGACAATGGTTGATGTATTTAGGGTACACGTGCGTAAGGTTGGGTATGGTATTATTTAGATGGTAGAATGTAGGATTGTGATATTCAACAATCACATGGACATTTCTAGCTTGATAACTCATTCACAAAAGCTCAAGGAGAGTGATAGGGATAACAAGAGGGATATAATAGATAGTGTTGACTACTCTTAGTAGAGGCCAGGAGTGGTAGTCAATCTCCGTTTCATCAGAAGTACTCAATCCCGACCCCATATTATACTAGTTCTCTAGTTCCTAAGTTCAGAAAGGAAATGAAGGATAGGCACAAGGCTCTATAACATAGGGTAGTGTTACTAGTGGTCGAACTTTCTAGTTTGTCAGAAGTGTTGTAAGAATATTGAAAGAGAGTGTATGATCTTTACTGGTGGCTATTTTGGATGTAGTATGACATGTCAAAATCGAGTAGTCATTCCAAAAGCACTAGGATTTCATGTTCTCACTTTTCTTGATTTTCCAAGCTTGAGCCTCTCTTCCTATTAATTCGAATTGAGGGATTGGCCATCGCCCATAGGAAAGAGCAAGGATATTCGTTAGAAAACTCAGCTAACACTACAATATCTCTAGAAGGTCACTGAAATAAGCAAGGCACCTCATCTACCTAGTGGTGGATAGCATAACAACAACTTCTATGCTCTTCAAATTCGATAAGATCAGGATGGCTCCCATGATATAGTCACTTGTATGTTATGAGTCTTTAAATTGATGTTTATGCATTGTTATATCACACTTTTCTCTATGACTCCTTACGTTTCTGTGAAATTTGATGTTTTTCCCGATATCCTATAAGAACATATCTCAATGTCTACTCTTATTGGTGATACAATCTTAGCTTAACAAATATACAAAAATTGCCCATTCTTAAATACCCTAAGTTACATGTCACACTGATACTACTTCTAATAATGATAATCTGTCATAAATTTAAATACAAGCTTACAATCATCTATGGGAATTCCAACATCAACATCATTGGCGAATGTTGTAGCAGTTTCATACATCCCCTTCTTAACAAAGTAAGCATAAAGACACTTGCCCAACCTGAAGAATAACCCATAAAATCTCACTAATTCAATGTAAATTATTTTATCTAAAATATTTTCCTCATGAAGTCCCCATCAAATATTAATCAACAGAAAAAGAAACTCTAATTTGACTCTATACTATTTTATATTGGTTAATTTATCCTTTGATTTTACTTTTGTCACCTCATAGCTTTACAATTATCAGATTGTCTCTATTTGTTAGTTGAGCTCATGGTGAATATGAGAAAAAGGAGTGAATACTAACGTATAACATTACTTTAAGTTGGAGCTTAATTAAGGATTAAGAAAATGAAAATATAGTAAGATTAAACAAAAACTTTAGTAACAAAGAAATTTCCTAAATTTAGGATAATATACGTACAAATGATTTTTATCCCTTCTATATTTGCCTTGTCCATATTTTAGTAGGTTGATTTTTTTTTTATTAATAGATCATTTTGGGCATGAAACAAGGCACTTGTACATAAATTAGGGTCATTTTTATTAGATCTATAGCCCAAAAATTCACAAAACATTAAATCGAATCATAAAAAATATATATTATTTTTTGATTAAATTCATGGTAAATGAAAGAAAAATATATTTCGTTGTTTGATTTAAAAAGTATCAAAGTAAAACTTAAAAAAAAAAAAATTGAATTCGATGGATTGAGTTATGACCTATTATATTATAATTTTAATGCAACAATTTGTTTTCTATTTATCTCACCAAGATTGACCCCAAGAAAGAATCAGACATGTTTTAAATCAACTCAAACCGTTTGAATGAATACTCAAAAAAATATATAAAAATTTATGTTTTACATAAACAAAATTTATCAAAAAATATCTTCACCTCAAATTATGAAAACATAAAAGGAGAAAAGAACACTACAATAACACCATATATCATTAAAAAAAGTAATAAATTTTATACTCACAATTTTTTATTATTCGATGAGTCCATGATCCAAAATGAAATGGAGAAAGAGAAGAAAATGAGAGTGAAGATCAAATGGAAGACAAGACACAAACAAATAAAATATACTTTTGACTTGAGAATAATGAGTGATAAAAGAGACAAGAAAAAAGATACAAATAAAGAAAAGAATGAAAAAAAAATGATATATACATTTTCATTGTTAAAATGGAAAATTATTTATTAAAAAGTATATGTAATAAAAAAATATGGAATGTAAATGAATAATAGGTTACATTTTACAAATAAAAAATTAACTTGACTTGAAACTAGTGAGAAAGAATAAAGAGATGACTAAAAGGATTAAAAATGGAAAAAGAAATCTACAATTTCATTGTTAAAATGGAAAATCATTTATTATAATAGTGTCGAATACAATAACGCAAAATATACAATAATATGAATGATGGGTGATGATTTACAAACAAAAAATTGTATTGGCTTAAGGAGAGTGAGAAATAGATGAGAAAAAAGATGTTGAAAAAGAAAAACAAATTCGTACTATCATTGTTAGTATGACAAAAAAACGTTTTAATGTCTGTATAAAAGAACATAACCCATCAAAATGTGGATATGTAATAATATTGTTAGTGAATAAATAAAAACATATGCCCAAAAACATTCAAAGTAATTAAAGTATTCTATTTTATCTCCACAACTGTGATTTTCAATATGACTTGAAGTTTTTTTTCTTTTAATTAATTTTTTCACATTACACTTTTTTACTTAAGAATATCTTTTCTATATAGTAATTCAAAAACAATTTATTTACTTCATGTGACTTGGACTCCTAAATTCATTGGTAAATTTTAAATATTTTTCTGGGGGTAAACGAGTGATATTTAATAGAAAAATTATAAGGTTTTATCCAGTAATTCTATTTATAATAAATTCATTTTCACCAAATATAAAAAGTATTTGAATATCAATTCTTAACTATTTGAGAACATTTTTAAAGGAGTTCTCATATGTGTGTGTGTGTGTGTGTATATATATATATATATATATATACATTTCCAAATAAGTTATGAAGATAATTAAAGGACCTTGCATGGTCAGACTCTTTAATTTTATTAATCAGCATTATTCAATTAATTCAGGAGTGGAGAATTAACATTTTTATATAAAAAAAAAAAGAGGAAGAACAAACAATTTTAATGTATTTAGAAGAATGGCATAAACACAAATCACAGAAAATATTGTTGTTTTGAAAGATGTCGTTTAGGGGAAACAAGGTGGCCATTTTGGTAACCCATATTTTGCCCCCCATCTTCACGATTTTCTTCACGAAAGGTGAAGAGATAAATGGTTCGTGAATGTTTCACATATAAGTCTCCCATCATATTTTAAAGTCAGTGCATTTTTGGTCGTTTTCTATGTTTTTAATACCTAAGTTATGTCATTTTAAACCCTATTCTAAGCCTTCTATAAATTAACTAAATCCTAAAATTACTCATTGCTTACACCCAATTTTGACCCTCATTCTTCTAATTTATTTTTTCGAGCATCTAAATTAATATTGTATTAAATTATATCTGTTTTCATAACTATTCTAACTATTTATCATTGCACAATTGTAATTATTATGTCAGAATTCTATAATTACAACTAAAATTGTATGTTTTATTCTTAAAATTATATTATCACATTTTACACCTCTTTTATTAAATAATCGATTTTCGTCATCTTATTTCAAGTTTCACATTTATTTAAATTAATTATAAATCCATATTCTTGTATCTATATTCATATTAACGTAAAGTCATAATATTAATATATTTGTTATGTAAATTATTAGTAGTTATCATATCATAATATATATTGTATTAGTTATTAAGTTAGAAGCCTAAAATAATACAAAGAAAGAAGATAAAAGACCTTCTAAACTCGGTCCTAAGACCCCACACTCAGCTGAAACTTTGCGAGCAAAACGAGTCCAAATCCACTCCAAATTATGGCCCAAAGAAACCTTGGACCAGTGTACTTTCTAGTTCAAACCCAAAAACGCCCCCTCTTCTTCCACTTTTCATTTTTTATCATAGTATATGTCCTTCATTGGGCATTGAAGACCTTGTCATGCCATTTTGGTGCAATTATTTTCACCTTCAATGTCGAAATTTCTATCTTCAGAATGATGGTGAAGCTTCACCATTTTTTGAAGAATCCAAAAGAAAACTCTTGCAAACTCAATCAAATTTTACCAAATACCGTGAGGTTGTTTTGAACTTCAAACGTTCAAATCTTTTAGATTTCAAAGTTCAAAACTAATTTTTCCGCTCAAAAATAATGAAGAACCCTAATTTACCCTATAAATACTTGCAACCAAAGTCCATATAAGGGGGATGTTGTCATAGTCCTCTTGGAATAATTATTGTTGCCACTATCCTAACCTTTACATCAAAACATCTCTAGCCCTTTAGTTGGTTTTCTAATCCGTCTAAGACCATAACAATGACACATTTCGCTTGCTCTATTATTGTTAAATTTTCTTGTTGTTCGACTCGAGTCCATCATGTTCGCTGCCCTGCAGCAAGTAATCTTTTTCCCTTTTCCTCTATTTTGTTTGGTGTGGAGAATGAGTTTTATTTGGTTATTTATGATGATTTGTATTAAAATTTTATTTGTTCCATTGGAGATCTATGTAGTTGGAGATGTTTTCCTTCACATTTCGCACCTTGTATTTGGAAAATATGTTAGTCCTAGAAGTAGGTTCTCATTTGGTACATGTTAATGGTTTAGTAATAGAGTGAGGTTTATATCAAATTTGTTTCCGGAGGAGTTTGCTACTGTGTCATGTTTTAGTTAGAAATAGTTATGTATACCACTAACAAGAAAGAGAGGATTTGGGGAGGTTTAATTGAGGGGATTACTATAACCTCCTCAAAAGTATATTTAATGTGGGGGTTATCTTAAACCCCACAATTTTTTATTAAGTTATGGGATTCCTAACCTCACTAATTTTTATTTTGCTCTAAGCTAACTTTAACAAGCCATACAAATCCATTTCTATCTCTCTAAGCTGAACATTTCTCTCTCTAAGATCACTCTCTAGCACCATTTCTCTCCCACTCTTTCGGCTCTTTCTCTCACTGTCATAACTCTTATGTCTCACTCTAGACTTAGCTCTTCTCTCTCACTCTACTGATTTAATAAGTTTTGTCATACACTGAAGAGAAACAGAGCTCTTCAGCTCGTAGTTTTGAGGTAATTTTGTATTTTGTTACGTTTTGGAACGCAGATCTACTGTGTTAATGCATTCATCTTCCTAATTCATTTGTTTTGTCTCTTCAAATTCTAGTTTGCATGTGGGTTTTTGAACTTCGTAGAGCAATTTTTAGTGAAAAAAGTTTAAAACGGGTTGTTTTTGAAATTTCTGTAATTTTTATGGGAATTTTATGGCTAGTGTTTAGAGTGAATCCAACTTTTAATCGGTACTAGTTTGGATAAATCAGTCTATTTTATCGGTGCATATATATTGTTTCTTCTTCCAATGGTTTTCTAATATGCAATAGGCTTGGAAGTTGGCATACGGTTTATTTTGTGTATAATCCTGCAGGCAGCGTTTGGATGTCCCTAAAACTCGAATTCATATGGATGATCCTTATGTTGGATTTACTTGTAAGGTAGATGAAGATGACATGTGTCATTTACTATAATTCTTATGTAATTAGGGAACATTATTGGTTTAGTATAACAATTGAAAGTTACTCTTTAGAGACTAATGTGTGGATTGCTAATAATGTCATTCATGATTTACTTTATCCATTGCACCCTACAAGGGATGAAAATTACTTATCATCGCGTTGTGTAATCGATGGAGTATTCTGTTGGATTGATAATTCTGGACAAGGAATGACTGTTTATCGCAATTAGTAAGGAAACTTGTTAGTTCGAACAAATAGTATTATAGGGGCAACTTTTGAATTTAAACTTGAAGCCGCACGATTCAACCTTTAAGGTGTTTAACACTTAACTCACTCTACTTTTAATTCAAAGAAGATTATAAATCATCTTCAAACAACTATATTTTTGTCTCAATCTATATTTACTGTCTTTGTTTTAATTTGTAATTAGTATTTATGCTTGTCTTGATCTGCAATTACTGTCTTTCTTTTCAATGTGTTGATGTAATTTTTACATTTGCAACAATTTTTTTTATCATTGTGTTGTATGTACTTACTTTGCAACAATTGTACTTTTTAGGGGGTTTACATTCAGTTCAAAGATTTATTAGTTTCACTTCTAATTAATATGGATAAATCTTAGATTGGAATGCCTAGAACCACATCTAAATATTTGATTGTGTTGCAACAATTTCTAGATTTTGCATTTATGAATGAAGCTATAGAAGATAAAATAAAATGACCGTGTCCTAACTGTGGATTTGAGAAGTGGCAGACTAGAAATATATTTTGCGATCATTTGAACAGCAAGCCATTTCTTCAAAATTATGTCACCTGGATTATGCTTGGAGAAACATAAGTATTGAAAGATTTTAGGAACACAGATGTTATTCTAGATACGCTGCCTCCTAAAATCCCATAGAATTATTGATTAATGAAGCATTTCAGGATTCAATTATACATGAAGACATTAATGTTGGTCTGTCACATGTTGTTGGAGAAAAAGAAATGGCATATGATACGCCTTCTTCAAACAAGAAGGATTTTTTTTGAGTTTCTTAGAGATGAAAGTGAACAATTATATAAAGGGTCCAAGTACTAGTAATTAGAATTTTTATTGAAGTTTTATCACATAAAGTGTTCGTCTTGATTAAGTGATAAGGGAATGACTATGTTGTTAGATCTATTGAGGGATGCATTTGAATTTTCTAGGATTTCTAATTCCTTTTATGAGGCAAAGAAAATCATCAAAAAACTTTCTTTTTTTATATCAAAAATAGATGTGTGTCCAAATAACTGCATGTTGTATTGGGGAGATGATATTAATGAGGAAACATGCAAGGATTGTCACCTTTCCAGATGGAATCTTAACAAGAAGAGCATCAATAACCAGCCGGCTAATAAAAAGAAACAAAAGAAGATACCTGCAAAAATTCTGCGTTACTTCTGATGGTTTTAAAAATCTATTTAAGCTAAATAACACAGGGAAATCAAAGTCTGCACCTAAAATATAAAGAAGGAAGAGAACAGAATTGAAGCAGAAGAAGAACTATATCTTATTAATGTTTTAGATTAGATATTTATAAGCCTAGAATGAAAAAAAAAAAATAATAACACATGATCTAGCAGTCACTAAAACAACTCCTAAATAATAGGAAAGCATGACTAACAACTAATTGACTAAGTCTTACTTAAAACATAGGCAGTAAAATTAAATTTACTTCAGTTCAAAAGCAGATTCCTAACACTCCTCCTTGCTTTGGATACTGCAAACTCCAATTTTCTGTCTAAGAAGCTCGAATTTGCTGATCGGTAAAGGCTTAGTAAACAGATCTGCTAGCTGGTTTACAGACTTGCAGTAGACTAGAGTCACTTCTCCCCTTTGCTGCACTTCTCTCAGGAAATAGAACTTGATGTTGAAATGCTTGATCTTCTTGTGAAACACCGGATTGTTTGAGATTGCAATAGCTGTCTGGTTATCGACAAGAATGATAGTACTTGCCTTCTGTTCCAAATGTAAATCATACATGATCTTTCTAAGACACAAGACTTTGTTTACTGCTCCTGATGCTGCTATAAATTTAGCTTCTGTAGTTGATTGTGCAACAATTTCCTGTTTCTTAGATGATCATGAGAATATTCCTGAACCTAGGCTGAAATAATGGCCAGAGGTACTTCTCATATCATCTGCGGATCCAACCCAATCACTATTTAAAAATCCAAGTAACTTGAAGCGTGGACACTTCTCAAACTTTACACCATAGTCAATAGTACCTTTGATATATCTTAATATTCTTTTTGCTGCTCTTAAATGCATTTCACTTGCACAGTGCATAAAACGAGATAAGAGACTTACAATAAATAAAATATCAGGCATTGTTGCAGTGAGATACATTAAGCATCCAATCAAACTTCTATAATAACCTTCATCAACTTTGTCGGCTCCATCTTCTTTACACAGCTTCTCTTTTTGATTCATCAGCATGCTCATCGACTTGCATTCCTCCATTTGAAATTTCTTCAGAATTTCCTTTGCGTATTTCTTCTGGAAAATGAACACTTCACTTTTGCTTTGCTTGATCTTCATTCCAAGAAAATAGGTCATAAGACCAAGATCTGTCATTTCAAAAACTTGCATCATTTCTTCTTTAAACTCCTTAACCAGCCTTGTATTATTTCCTGTTATCAGAAGATCATCAACATAAAGCGACATAATAAGAATATCAGTGTCTTTATGTCTTACATACAGAGTCGATTCAGACAAGCTTTTTTTAAAGCCCAAGCTTAACAAATGATCATCTATCCTACTATACCAAGCTCTTGGTGCTTGTTTTAGGCCATACAAATCCCTTTTTAGCAGATAGACTTTGACTTCATCACCATGTTTCACAAATCCTGATGGTTACTCAACATATATTTCCTTTTCCAATAAGCCATGTAAGAAAGCTGATTTGACATCAAGTTGGAACACCTTCCATTCCATTTGTGCTGCTATTGCGAGTAGCAATCTGATTGTGTCTAATCTTGCGACAGGAGAAAAAGTGTTAGAGTAATCAACACCATAAATTTGTGCGTACCCTTTAACTACAAGCCTCGCCTTGTATTTGTTGATGGAACTATCTGCATTTAACTTTGTTCTGAAGACCTATCTCACACCAATGACTTTTTTATCTTCAGGTTTATTGACCAGCACCCAAGTTTTATTTTTCTCAATCATGGAGATCTCCTCCTCCATTGCTTTGTTCCATTTTGGGTCTTGCAAAGCTTCTACGGGACCAGCATGTTCATAGATGGCGACATTACACCTCTGATAGATATCTGACAACAATCTTCTCCCCTTGACTAGATGATCATCTTCTAGTTCTTGGTGCCAGTGTTCTATTTTTTGCTCTTCAGGAGGGCTGATGTTTGCTTCTAGAGAGCGTCTTCTTGATTTCTGAGAGTTCTTCCAGTCCCACTATTCATTCTCACTAAAATGAACAACTCTTGTAATTGTCATCTTTCCTGTCTGAGGATGATACACCTTGTAGGCTTTAGAAACTCTAGTGTAACCCACATGGATGCCTATGATTGCCTTCTTTTCAAGTTTGTCACGTTTAACCTGAGGAACATGAACAAAATAGACACAACCAAACACTTTAAGAAAACTTAGTGAAGGCTTAAACCAGTACCAAGCTTCAAATGGTGTTTTATCCTTCAAAGCTTTCATTGGAAGTCGATTCTGCATAAAAATTGCGGTATTTGCTGCCTCTGCCCAGAATATCTTGGACAACTCCTTCTCATGCAACATACATCTGGCCATCTCCATTATCCATCTATTTCTTCTTTCACTAACACCATTTTGTTCTGGTGTGTATGGTGTTGTAAGCTGATGCACAATGCCGGCCTCCTCACAAATTGAAGCAAATTTCGTTGAAGTGTATTCCTTCCCATTATCAGACATAAAAGCTTGAATCTTACAATTACTTTGATTTTCCACCAATTTCTTGAATTACCAGAATACACCAACAACTTCAATTTCAAGAAAAAAATCCAACACATTCTTGTAAAATAGTCAATGAAAAGAACGTAATAGATGCTACCTTGTAGTGATGGAGTTCTTTGAGGCCCTGCGACATCAGTGTGAACTAGTTGTAGCTTTTGTGAGGCTCTCCAGGTTGATTTTGGAAATGGCTTTCTGTGTTGCTTACCAAATTGGCAGGCATGACATTCAGCGGAATTTGCTTCCAAATCAGGTAACCTCTCCACCATCTTCAACTTTTGCATCTTGACAAGCGCTTGATAATGATAGTGCCCGAGTCTCTTATGCCACAACTCAGTGACATTTTCTTTTGCTGAATACAATATTTGCTCTTTCACAATTGGATCTAATGAGAAACTTTTTCCTTCCATTTTGACTTTAAACAAGTCCTGCCCTGAGGGATCCTTGATCAAGCAATATTTATCTTCAAAATAAAGTTTGAACCTTTTTCTAACAATTGACCAACACTTAACAAGTTTCGGTCTTAGTGTGGTACATAAAGAACATCTGTTATTGTTTTTGTACCTGCTTCTGTCTTTACTGCAATAGTTCCCATTCCTTTTACTGGAATGTGTCCACCATGGCCTATTCGAACATTTTCAACTCGAGTAGGCTTCAATTCTTTGAAGAGTTATCTATCATGAGTCATATGATTTGTGCATCCGCTATCAATCAACCACGACTCGCTAGAAACATTGCTTGCAAAATATGATGAAACAAATAGTTGATCCTCCTCTTGTTCATTTACAACTCGAGCGTCTACATCCTACTGCTGAGTTTTGTTCTTACAAATGATTGCTTCATGCCCAAACTGATTGCACTTACTGAATTTAGCTTCAGGCCTTCTCCAACACTTGAAAGGTGCGTGTCCGATCTTGCCTCAATGCTTACAAGGAGGGTAGTTTCCTTTGAAGCTACCTGTTTTGTTTTTGTTGTTGCGTGCTGCACCTTCTCCATATGTTGGTTGGTATTTCTTGTTCTTCTTTTTCTTATATCGTCCATCATCTTGATGCTTTGCAGGTAAAGCTTCTTCAACAACTCCTTCTTGTCTCATAACACGTCGTTGCTCTTGTGCTTGAAAGGCACTTAAGAGCTTTGTTAGTGTAACACTGGACAAGTCCTTAGTATTTTCTAAGGTTGTAATGGTCGCCTCAAATCTTTCAGGTACCGTTACAAGGATTTTCTCAAAGATCCTTGAATCGTTAAAAGTGGAACCCAACAATCTGACATGATTCGCAATGTTAAGAAGTCGGTCAGCGTATTCCTTAATGGTTTCACTGTCCTTCATCTTTTGCATCTCAAACTCATGTACTAAATTCAGCACTTGTATCCCTCGAATTCTCTCATCTCCTTCATACTCAGCCATAAGATAATCCCATACCTCTTTTGGCGACTTCAAAGACATGATACGAGTGAAGACAGTGGATGAAACTGCATAAAATAAATATGTCTTTGCCTTTGATTTCCTAATTTTCCTTTCCTGGTGATTTTTTATTTGCGCCATCGTCGGACTGTTTGGCAAGGGAGCAATGATGTATTCATCTTCTACAGCCTCCCACATATCCAAAGCTTCCATATATGCCTGCATTCTAACAGCCCATATTTGATAACTTTCTCCACCAAAAGTTGGTGGTTCCATTGAAGAAAAACTTGCTTCTCCGTTCATGGTATTCACGAAATCTGATTGGCGCCCACACACACAGGTCCCTTAAGAAATAAAGCTCTGATACCAATTGATGGTTTTAAAAATCTATTTAAGCTAAATAACACAGGGAAATCAAAGTCTGCACCTAAAATATAAAGATGGAAGAGAATAGAATTGAAGCAAGAACTATATCTTATTAATGCTTCAGATTAGATATTTATAAGCCTAGAATGAAAAACTAAAAATAATAACACATGATCTAGCAGTCACTAAAACAACTCCTAAATAATAGGAAAGCATGACTAACAACTAATTGACTAAGTCTTACTTAAAACATAGGCAGTAAAATTAAATTTACTGCAGTTCAAAAGTAGATTCCTAAAAACTTCCTAATAAATCCAAGGTTGCAAAGATTGTTCATGTGTTCCGAAATTGCAGAGCATATGAAATGGCATGCAAAGGATAGTAATACAGATGAAATTATGAGGCATGGAATAAGTTCGATACTATTTTTCTTGAATTTTCTATTGATCCCCAAAATGCTCGTTTAGGCCTAGCTAAAGATGGTTTCAATCCTTTTGGAAAGATGAGTACTACTTACAGTATTTGTCCAATTGTTTGATTCCATATAACCTTCCACCTTGGATGTGTACGAAGAAACCAAATTTGATTCTATCAATGATCATTCCAGGTCCACGTACAGTGGGGAATAATATAGATATATACCTACAACCTCTTGTTAAGGAGTTGAATGAGTTATGGTGTGAAGGTTTGGAAACTTTTGATTCATCAAAAAATGAAATGTTTACAATGCGGGCTTCTCTAATGTGGACAATCAATGACTTTTCCGGATTTGATATTTTATCTGGTTGGAACACACATACTTGCTATGCATGTCTTTCTTGCAATTTTGATATATAACCTTGTTAGCTTCATCATAGTAAAAAGTGGTGCTTATTGGTCATCGTCAATTTCTGACAAAAAATCATAAATTTAGATTAATGAGAAATTATTTTTTTGAAAATGTTGAAGAGAGGATCCCACCAAGAAATTTATCTGGATAAATTATTTTACAACAAGTAAAGGAAATTGATGTTCATACCAGTAGAGTTGATCTTAAAAATAAAAAGAAAGACAGGGAAAAACGTAACCCAACAATGGAAAAAAAGGATTCTTTAATCTTCCATATTGGGAGTTCAACTTGTTACATCATAATTTAAACGTTATGCATATTGAGAAAAATGTGTTCGACAATGTTATATACTCATTGCTAAATGATAAATACAAATCAAAGTATCATGTAAATGCTTGAAAAGATCTACATGATATATGCAATAAGGCGCGAACTTTGGCTTGATGAGGATGAGAATTGTTGGCTTGGTGAATTTGTCATTCTAATTAATAAGATATTTGCCTTCCTCAATCATTAAAAAATGTATCTGTGTCGGATGGTTACTCAAGTAATATTTCTCACCATATTGATCTTTAGAATAAGAGGATATTTGGAATAAAGACTCACGATTGTCACATTATTATGCAACAATTGTTGCCCATAGCAATTGTGGCATGTGATATCATCAAAATGCCTAAGGAGTTCAGCTATAAAGAGCTTCAATTGTCCAAGAAAGGTTTCATTCCAACGAGAATTACAACTACATTGATACTTATTTCATACCAAAGTGCATTTGGGACTGTTTTAGAACAAGCTGTAGTTTACTGATCTACGTTGTAGTTTACTGAATATGATTTTATTGTGGTCCTTTTAATTAATTATAACATAAATTCTTTTTTTAGCCAAGTGATGCAGCTAGTGGATCCGTTTCATGTATGAATGCAAGAAGATCCTCTGATTGAACTAATCCAAATAACAATCAATGAAGTATCCTTATACAATTGTGTTAGATAATTAAGTATAGTAATTTCTTGAATGGATGTCGTAGATATTTTATAATAATGGATCGAATGAATGTGCTTAATGTTTAGTTTTTGAGACAAACGATGATACTAATGTTTGTGTTTACTCGTTGAAAAATATGTTTGAGACTAATTTTATATTGTTTTATGTTAATGTATTTTAGTTTGACAATATCTTAATGTTAACCTATTTAAGATAGCAATTTGTATAATAAAATTCTATTATCAATCAGTTTGTAAGAATTATAAATAAAAAATCAACAATAGTAAAACGGTCACTGGTTTGCAGGGACATTATACAAAGTTGTGTAGGTCTTAACCCTCCCAATAAATGAGCATATATCAGGGGGTTTGTACCCCGAAACTTTTTAAATAATTAACTTAAAAAATACATGTTCCGTGGTTTTAACCCCCGCTGTAAAACCGCCGTTAAAATATTGCAACGGTCAGGATCACAACCTCCGCAAACTTGTAAGGGCGAACATTCTTAGGGCGGATTTGAAAACCGTCGTGGCAGCTAATTGCGGGGGTTGTTGACCGCATGAGTCTTATACCCCTTTTATCAATTAAATAATCTGAAGGTATATGACTTGACCTTTTGCTTAGTTCAGTTATATAGGTAAAATATGCAGTGACTTGAGTTTAGCTTCGTTGCTTCAAGTTAGGTTCCAAATTTTTATTGTATCTTGTCCAATGCTTGTATATTTGTGTCCAGAATTGTATTTTGTGGCATGAATTTACTTGGATCTATATGCCTGTAACAACCCTAAAAAAAAATGAATGAGCTAAATGTTTAAGGTGTCAAGAATTCTTGCGATTAGACCAAGGTTCACACGGATTGATACGCGTAGAACCAGACCGCAGAACCCTTACTACAACCAAGCCAACTAACTTGGGGAGTTAGTTGAGCTTCGAAAGTTTGGAACCAACCGAGTAAGGCGAAGATTTAATCGAATGAGTCTTTACCGGACTTAAAAAGAAGAAATTTTAAGTTTTGAGGGTCTAAGGGTAAAATGGTCTTTTACCAGGATAGGGGTAGTATCGTAATTACCCTAAATATATAATTAATTAATTATTTAATAAAGTGGAGGGGCAATTTGGGGAGAGAGAGCCGAAATTGGTCTCTTGAAATGAAGTCTTGCTCCACCCGGGTTTGAACCTAGGTGGGAGCAAGGATTTAATATGATTTTTTTTTATTATTGGTGAATTAATTTAATAAATTTATAATTAATGGCTGATGTAAAAAGGAAAATCAGATTTTATTATTATTTATTATTTACTTACTTATTAATTAATGTTTTTTTTAAATTGACTAAGTCTTGCCAACTATCCTAGTTTTAAGATGCACTATCTCACACTATCTCTCCCTCAAGCCTAAATCTCTCTCTCTCTCTCATCCAAATTATTTTTCTTGGCTGCAAAAACAGAAGATAAAAACATTAGAAAGCAATCAAAAGTTCTCTAAACTCAAAGAACTTACAAAAACAAATATACAAGCAAGCAAGCTAACTTAAAAAATGAAAACTTTGCATCATCTTTTCGACGGGTTTGTGTTGAAGGTTTAGGGGAGGAGTTTGGCAGCACTTGGAAGGTGTGGAAAGCTACAACAAGGTATGGGTTTTCTCTCTTGGAATCCTTTCTCCAAGAGGAATTTCTTTCTACAAAAGTCGACATATGAAACTAGGGATGTCCCCTTGAATGTTGAACTCCTTGTCCCTAGTCTACTTCCGATTCCAATCTAAATTAGTTTAGAAATCATGTTGTTGGTATGGTTGCTGGTAGCTAAGTGTAAAATATGATGTTCCTTGTGATTTTATGTTTGGAAATAGCAAGCATGTTCAATGATGTGGTGCAATGTGTAAAATGTTTGTTGTTGTTCTCCGTTTTGAAGTCTTAAAATGGCTTGTTTGATGATTGGAATTATTGTGCATAAGGTGTGTAAATTGTGATGTTAAATGAAGTGTAAGGTGGCTGATCATAAGTGGAAAAATCTAAGCTTAAACAACAATGAATCTACACCTAAGAATGTATTAAACGAATCGTGAAAGTACCTCAAAATAAACGTATGAATGTTGTTAAATAAAGGCTAGAAAATTTAATAAAATTTCCAGCACTTGGTGATGGAATTTTGGGCCAGAATACTTAAGGTTGAGAGGTATAAAAATATATTTAAAATGTGGAGAGGGGGGATTGAACCCAAGACCTCACTACATGAAAGCTGGGGGAAAAATTGAGAGGTGTGGGATTCGAACCCACAACCTCTCGGCCAAACAATAGAGTAAGAGGGGAATTTTAAATTAATAAAAATAAATGTGGAGAGTGGGGATTGAACCCACAACCTCTTGAATGGATGAGAGAGTTAGGAGAAAAATAAAGGAGAAAAATAAATGTGGAGAGTGGGGATTGAACCCACAACCTCTTGAATGGATGAGAGAGTTAGGAGAAAAATAAAGGAGAAATATAAAATGTGGAGAGTGGGGAATAAATATGGAGAGTGGGGATTGAACCCACAACCTCTTGAATGGATGAGAGAGTTAGGAGAAAAATAAAGGAGAAAAATAATGTGGAGAGTGGGGATTGAACCCACAACCTCTTGAATGGATGAGAGAGTTAAGAGAAAAATAAAGGAGAAAAATAAATGTGGAGAGTGGGGATTGAGCCCACAACCTCTTGAATGGATGAGAGAGTTAGGAGAAAAATAAAGGAGATAAATATATGTGGAGAGTGGGGATTGAACCCACAACCTCTTGAATAGATGAGAGAGTTTGGAGAAAAAAATAAAAAGGAGAAAATAAATGTGGAGAGTGGGGATTGAACCCACAACCGCTTGGATAGGTGAGAAAGTTAAGAGTTAAAAGAAAAATAATGAGCTTGTGGGGGATTGAACCCACAACCTCCTTGCCTTAAAACGAAAAAGGAGAGGAGAACAAGATAGAAATATAATGGGGTTGATGGGAATCGAACTAGGGTCTCCCAAATCTGAAAAATGCAATTACCAAGTTTAAAATAAGATTAAGTGTTATTCAAGGGATTCGAAATCGGGTTCCCTTGCCTAATTCTGTATTGACACATAAGTCATACGTAAGTAAATATTTAATGAATGCTGGCTCTAAAGATCGAAATCAATATCTTGGCATATCTACAAGATGCATAAGTTTTGTTCCACATAATCTTGGGTAAACAAATAAAGCCTCATGGCTTGTATGTATAGACACATAAGTCTAACATACATTCAAAAGTAAGTGAACCTAAGATGTATGAAATGAGATGATGAACCCTAGAAGGGTTAAGTATGAGTTTAAGATACACTAAATGTCCAAGTGCATTGGCATATGATGAGATGAACAATGAAATGATGAAATGAACAATAAAAAAAATGAAACCCTAGAAGGGTTAAGTAAGGGTGTGAAACACACCAAATGGCCAAGTGCATTGGCATATGATGAAATGAACATTTACGTAATAAGAGGTGAATAAGAATGAAAAGCAAAGGTGCTAATGATGATGAATGTGGTGACAACATGATATGAGGCTAATGTAAATGATGAGAGCAATCTCAAATGAGCTTAAGTAAATGTTACCAATACGTACTCACCTATGAGAGTGTAAGATAATGAAGAGACCAGTCTCTATGAACACTCTAATGAGAGTATTGAGCTTAACACACTCAATACGAATGATGAGATGAGAAATCATCTAATGAGCTATGATGTCCTCATACTAGAAGCCAACTTCCATGACGTATGAGATGAATGTAATGGAACTTTATACTAAGCACCGATAGACTAGCTATGAGCGGTGATGCCTTCTTTCGGGAAGGGCGGAGGTTCACGTAACTCTCATGAGATGAGACTGTCCGGCATGCCGGGTATGGGTCTCCTTATATCTCCTAGTCTTCGAACCTATACTGCCAATATAGGGATCTGGCGGGGTTAAATTCCCATGTACGCTAGCATGTTTTTGGGTCACTTTGGCCGGTGATTCCACCTCTTTTCGGTGTGGGGGAGACACTGGATTTCATGATGCTCACATGATCTATGTCGGTTAAAGTTAAAGTTCCCAATGAATGAATGAGGCCAGCCTCAAATGAAGCACATAATGAAATGAATGATACCAAAGGTGTTAGAATAGGATAATCAAAAGGTGAGTTAGATTCAAGTAATGACATTAGGTCATTCTTGGTCATTGCATAACGAACCTAATGAAAGTCTTAAACTACATCCTAGGTATAGCTGGTGTTTACACTGGCCTATGAACGAAATGAAATGGAGTACGTATGAATGAACAAAGCAGACTCTGTGTTTGCTAATGAAGACTCTCTAGTTGAGATCCCATCTGTTGAGCCCTCATTTCTGGGATGTCTTAATGTTAAGTCCATGATTCCGAGGTCTCATGGCATATGAATGAATGATATTAAAGGATTTATGTGCTACATACAAAGTGTGTTGTAAGCTATATGATATGTGCTACGTGTAAATGTTATGTGCTGTTTGCAAATGTGAAACGTATGATGATGTATGTTATTCTCATGGCATAAGCTTCCTATTACAAATCTGGAAAGATCACTGACTTTTGTAATCCAAATTTGGAAAACTCATTGACTTTCCTAATCCAAATTTGGGAACCTCCTAATCTCAATTTGGCAAGTCCACGGACTTGACTTCCAAAAATCATGTCGTTAGGAAAGAGCTATTCTTTCTCATGCATGTCCTTGGTGTGTGCTTGCATATACCCATACTTAGTACAAGTGTGTACTAACCCTATACATCTATACTATTTTAGGTGCAGGCACAGGTGGACGATAGAACTACAGGATCATTGTTGCAGCTATCCGGACATCAGCATTCATCTGGAGTTTGGTAGGTCCTCATACTTTTGAGGATGCTAATGTTTTATATTCTAGCTTAGTTTTAGAGTTGAGCTAGTGGAGCATGTTCCACTAGCGTTTCTTTCCTGTTTTTATTCGGACCTTGCGTTGGTGCCAGTTTGGCAATTATACATTTAATACTTATTGATCTATTCCTTCCAGTTGCTTATCTCTTAATGTTAGATGGTTGATGGTGAACTATTATAAAAATGTTATGAATGTTTAACCAATATGTTAGGAGCAAAAAGTTTCAAATTTTCCCCTAAAATTAACCTAAGTGAAGTATGAATAACGTAAGTAGGCTTGTCTGCGACCTCTGAGAGGTCAACGATGCCGGTCTCGTCTGGGGTCTAGATTCCAGTTGTGACTCTAAGTACCTTCAAGGTTAGTCTCAAATGTTGTTCATGCTCTTCCTTGGTCTTAGAGTAGATGAGAATGTCATCACTGAACACTATGATGAAAGAGTCAAGGTATTCACGGAAGACCCTGTTCATAAGATCCATAAATGCAGCAGGTGCATTCGTGAGACCAAATAACATGACTAGAAACTCATAGTGACCATAACGGGTACGAAAGGCTGTCTTTGGGATGTCTCCATCCCTAACCCTAAGCTGATGTTACCCTGAACGAAGATCAATTTTTGAAAAGAAACTAGACCCTTGGAGCTGATCAAACAAATCATCTATTCTGGTAAGTGGATACTTATTCTTTATAATGACTTTGTTGAGCTGCCGATAATCGATACACATTCTAAGGGTTCCATCTTTCTTTTTCACAAACAACACTGGAGCGCCCCAAGCGGATATGCTTTCCTGAATGAAACCCTTGTCAGTGAGATCTTTGAACTGCAGCTTCAACTCTTTGAGTTCAGCTGGAGCCATTCTATAAGGAGGAATTGAAATTGGTTTAGTATCGGGTTCTAAGTCTATACCAAAATCAATTTCTCGAGGGAGAGGGACTCCAGGTAAATCATCAGGAAATACATCTAGGAACTCACTCACTACAGGCACTGAGTCTATGGAAGGAATGTCATGATCTAGATCATTAACACTCACAAGATGACATAATAACCCCTTGGACATCATTTTATTGGCCTTTAGGTTCGAAATCAAGAGGTTAGGACGACTCGAGTTGTACCCCTCCCAGACTAGCTCCTTTTTATTAGGGAAACAAAATCTCACCACTCTACTATAACAGTCCAAGCAAGCATAACAACTGTGAAGCCAGTCCATGCCAAGAATAACATCAAAATCATGGATGGGTAACTCAACCAAGTCTGCACACATAGTCTTACCACTTATCACTATTGGGCAACCCTTGTATACTCTATCAGTTCTTACATTTTCTCCTAAAGGTGTACTAACCACTATAGGATCATGCAGAACTTCAGGCAATATCTCAAAAGTGAGAGCAAGCAAAGGAGTTACAAAGGAAAGCGTAGACCCTGGATCAAGTAAAGCATAAACAGAAGTTGAGAATATTTGCAGCATACCTCTGACCACATCAGTGGACATCTCCTGCTCCTCCCTGCCCTTCAGGGCATAGAATCTGTTCCTCTTAGGAGGCTCGGCTGCTGCTGCACCCTGTGGATTAGGCCTAGGCTGAGCATTACCTCCAGCCTGACCTCTGTTTTGTGGGCAGTCTCTAACCATGTGTTCACTCTTACCGCAATCGAAACAGGCATTAGTGCCCTGTCTGCACTCTCCACTGTGAGCTCAGCCACACTTAGCACAATTCTTTTTAGGACGCTGTATCTCACCTCCATTGCCCTTCTTGGGCTCAGGTCTACCTCCTCTAGGTGTTGTACTCCTCTAAAAGTTTGAGTTCCCAGAATTCTGTTGCCACTTCTTGAACCTGGGCTGCTCACGGACGCCAAAATTGTTTCTGTGGCCTCCATGGCTGGGACCTGCCTGATCTTGAGGCTTAGGCCTCCTAGCATCACGAACACCCCTCTTTTTACGGATGTCCTCTACCTGCTGGACATGCACCATCAACCTGGAGAGGTCCATATTATCATGAAGCATCGCAAACCTACACTCCTCCTCCAGATCTCCATTGATTCCTGTGAGGAACCTGCTCATCTCATCCCTGCTGTTAGACACAAGGGAAGTAACATACCTTGATAGCTTATCAAACTTCAGAGAATACTCCCAAACTGTCATAGAGCCTTGTTTAAGGTTGATGAACTCCTCAACCTCGGCTTCCCTCATCTCTCTGGGGAAGAATCTCTCCAAAAACGTTGTCTTGAACAGCTCCCAAGTGACTGGAACTCCGCCCAAAGCTCGGCTATCCTGCCATATCTTACACCATGTCTGTGTAACATCCTTGAGCTGATAGGAAGCCAACTCAGCCTTCTCAGTATCTGTGGCCCCCATAGCCACCATAATCTTATGCACCTCATCCACAAACTCCTGGGGATCCTCTGCAGTCCTAGACCCTGTGAAAATAGGAGGATTCATCCTCGTGAAGTCTCTCAGTCTCTCAGCCATGCTATGAACCGGTGGGTTCTCCCTCTGAACATCCTGCCGGTTAACCTGAGCAGTCATAGCCTGGGACTGCATAGTAATGGCCTGTGCCATCTGGGCTAGAGATGCCCTCACCTTAGCATCAGTCTACCCAGTTGGATTAACTGGCATAGCCACTCCTTCAGCTGGAGCCTGGGGTGGATCCTGATTACCCCCAGCAGCTACACCTCCTCTACTCTAACCAATAGCCCTCCTAGTATTCATTCTCTGAAAACAACAAAGATTGATGTTAGACATGCTCATAACACCAAGAAATTAAACATTAGGAAAAGCACGATAAGATCAGAAAAAAGGAAGTTTTTCTATGCATCATGCAGTCTTTAATCTAGGATAGTGGTGCACTTCACTACCATGACTTAGAAACTACTCAATGTGGTTGATGTGAACTTATTATTATCGGAATTTAACCTAGTGCTCTGATACAAACTTTGTCACGACCGAAATCTAGACCCTAGACGAGACCGGCATTGTTGACCTCTCAGAGGTCGCAGACAAGCCTGCTTACATCATTCTTACTTCATCTAGGTTAATTTTAGTAGAAAATTTGAAACTTTTTGTTTCTTAACATACTTGTGAAACATTCATATCATTTCATGATTGTTCACCATCAACCATCTAACATTAAGAGATAAGCAACTGAAAGAAATAGTTCAATAAGTATTAAGTGTATAATTGCCAAAATGGCACCAATACAAACTCTTAAAAAAAACAGGAAAGAAACGCTAGTGGAACATGCTCCACTAGCTCAACTCTAAAACTAAGCTAGAATGTAAAACAGTAGCATCCTCGGAAGCATGAGGACCTACCAACTCCGGATGAATGCTGAACGTCCGGATCACTTCAACAATGATCTTGTAGCTCTATCGTCCACCTGTGCCTGCACCTAAAATAGTATAGTTGTATAGGGTTAGTACACACTTGTACTAAGTATGGGTATATGGAAGCACACACCAAGGACATGCATGAGAAAGAATAGCTCTTCCCTAACAACATGATTATGGAAAGTCAAGTCAGTGGACTTGCCAAATTTGGATTAGGAAAGTTAGTGAACTTTCCAAATTTGGATTAGGAAAGTCATGCCATGAGAGTAACGTGCATCATCATAAACATCATACAACATACAACACATAACATCTTACATATAGCACATATCATAGCACATAACATATGACACATAGCTTGTTTCATATCGTTCATTCATATGCCATGAGACCTTGGAATCATGGACTTGAAATTAAGACTTTCCAAAATGAGGGCTCAACATATGGTACCTCAACTAGGGAGTCTTCATTAGCAAACACGGAGTCTGCTTCATTCATTCATACGTACTTCATTTCATTTCGTTCATATGCAAGTGTGAAAACTAGCTATACCTAGGGTGTAGTTTAAGACTTTCATCAGGTTTGCTGTGCAATGATCAAGAATAACCTAATGTTATTACCTGAGTCTAGCTCACCTCTTGATTATCCTATCCTAACGCCTTTGGTATCATTCATTTTATTATGTGCTTCATTTGAGGCTGGCCTCATTCATTCATTGGGAACTTTAACTTTAATCGACATAGATCATGTGAGCATCATGAAATCCAGTGTCTCCCCCACACCGAAAAGAGGTGGAATCACCGGCCAAAGTGCCCCAATAACATGCTAGCGTACATTGGAATTTAACCCCGCCAGATCCCTATATTGGCAGTATAGGTTTGAAGACTAGGAGATATAAGGAGACCCATACCCGGCAAGCCGGACAGTCTCATCTCATGAGAGTTACGTGAACCTTCGCCCTTCCCAAAAGAATGCATCACCGCTCATTGCTAGCCTATCAGTGCTCAGTATAAAGTTCCATTTCATTCATCTCATAGGTCATGTAAGCTGACTTCTAGTATGAGGATATCATAGCTCATTAGATGAATTCTCGTTACATCATTTGTATTAAGTTTTTTAAGCTTAATACCTTCATTAGAGTGTTAATAGAGACTGGTCTCTTCATTATCTTACACTCTCATAGGTGAGTACGTTTTGGTAACATTTACTTAGTCTCCTTTGAGATCACTCTCATCATTTACATTATCCTCATATCATGTTGTCATCACATTCATTATCATTAGCACATTTGCTTTCCATAATTACTCACTTCTTGTTACGTGAATGTTCATCTCATCGTTTCATTATTCGTCTCATCATATGCCAATGCACTTGGCCATCTAGTGTATCTTACACTCATATTTAACCTTTAAAGGTTCATCATTCCATTACATACATCTTAGCTTCACTTACTTTTGAACGTATGCTAGACTTATGTGTCTATACATACAAGCCATGAGACTTCATTCGTATTTCGTCTAAGTGATTCATATCTTCCTAAGATTATGTGATACAAGACTTATGTGTCTTGTATATATGCCAAGATCTTGATTTCGATCTAATTATGTGGCATTATTCTTGGATATTTTGTTCACGTATGACTTATGTATCAATATGGAAGTTTGGCAAGGAAACCCAAATTTACATCATTCGAATATCATTTATATTTTTCATTGATTTAATTTAAAATATTCATAACAATAGAACTCTAAATTAAATTCCAACATTAACATCGTATTATTATTTTTCTACTTAGTTTTTCTCTTAGGTTGGCCGAAGGGTTGGGGGTTCGAACCCCCACAACCTCTTTTTTTATTTTTTGATTAATATTTCATTGCTCATTTTTTCCCAACCAAGAGGTAGTGGGATCAAACCCCCACAGCCTCTTTGATTTTTATCATTTAATTCGCTGAAAATAGGGAGGTTGTGGGTTCGAACCCCCATAGCATCCTTATTTAACTTTAATTTCGCTGAGGCTTAGGCGAGTGGCAGTGAGGTTGTGGGATCGAACCCCCACAGCCTCACTTTATTTCTTTAATTAAATTTCGCTTTCCCCTTCCCAGCCTTGAGGTCGTGGGTTCGAATCCCACCCCTCCCATTCATTTGTTTGATTTATTTTACTCTTCTTTCTCCCCCAGCATCGCGAGTTCGATACCCCCAGCCCCCCTTTGTTTTTCTTTTGTTTTTCGCGAACTCAATAGCCAGGTTCGAATCCCCTTAGCCCCATTTCCCTTTTCCCTTCTCGCGAAATTAGTGCTTAAGGAGTGAGGTCACAGGTTCGAAACCTGGTGGCCTCATTTCTTTAAAAATGCATAAATTTCCAGATTTCTAGGTTAAACTTTAGCCTAAAGTAATAAGGCATAGTTTCTGGAAATTTTTATCATTCCCCAACTCATTTTCATCAATGTTTTCATAGATTCATTTAGCTAAAAGAATGTTATTCAATCAACCATATTTCACTAAAATGAACATCACATTGTATACACACTTTCACATATAAAATACACAAGAGTTACATATCTTACACGACCCCAAAACAGTGGCCAAAGACACTGCCAACGTGCACACACACACGCCTACTTTTTCAATCACACTTGGATTGTCATCTTCATGATTTCCCACACACAAACATATTCAGATGTAATATAAACACATCATACACGCCTAAATCTACTAGCACAACATACCCATCCTACGAATTGTTTTGGGAGCTAGTGACAATGACATGCAAAGGGGAACAACTTTAGTTTCAGAGTGAATAGTTTGAATCGTAAGCGGCCTCTTGGAAAAGTGACCAAGAGAGAAGAAACCAATACCTTTTTTTGATGTTTTTCAAGCGTGAAGTTGCTTCCCAAAGTTTCCTCCAAACCACGCCCAAATCACCTCAATGTACACACCACTTGACGAACAACCTCTCTTTGCCTTGACGTTTTTGATTACTTTGATTTTCTTAAAAATTTTCGTGTGTTCTTCAAGTGTGAAGAACCTTAGTCAAAGTTTCTGTTCTTCAGGTTAACCCGAGTGACACCCCATTTGCGAAAATGGGTCACTTCTGGTCGCCCCAACCCGAATTGCTCTCTTTAATTAAATTAATTAATTATTCCCTAGGGTAATTAAAATATTACCCTTGTCTTGGAAAAGACCATTTTACCCCTAGACCCTCAAAACTTAAAATTTCCTCTCTTAAGTCCGGTAAAGACTCTTTCGATTAAATCTTTGTTTTTGAGACCCTCACATGGTTAGTTCCAACCTTTCCAAGCTCAATTAACTCCCCAAGTTAGTTGGCTTGGTCGTAGTAAGGGTTCTGAGGTCTGGTTCTACGCGTATCACTCCGTGTGAACCTTGGTCTAATCGCAAGCATTCTTAACACTTTAAGTATTTATCTTATTCATTTTTAGGGTTATTACACTATGTACCCCCAATACGCATTCTTAAAGACCTATTAGGCTCTTCCCTAGACATGTATTTTTTTGGAATGTTATATTAGCCCCCCCCCCCCTTAGGAACATTCATCCCCGAATGACACTACTCATTGTTTTAAATCAAAGAGGGTATTTTCGAAAAGCACATTCACAAAGATAAAGTTTGTCACGCCCTATATTCTGGAATCTGAATATCTGATTCATAACTTACTCTGGATGATGCACATTACTCTAAGCTTATCTGATGTTTCTTATCTAAGATTGAGGAACTTCCCTCTCAATCTTACTTTAACTTAATTCATACCACACTCATGCAACACATAAATCACGTAAAAGTTATACAAAAACAGAAACATGAATGCAAGCATGAACTCATATGAACTCATATAGTGCAAGTATAAAACACACAGTTATGGACTTAGAACACCAAAAACTGCCTAATGCACTAAAATTTAGAGTCTTATTAACCAAATCGGACTTAGGAAGAATATATCTGACTTTAAGAACTGAACAAGTGAGGGTAACGGAATCTCATATCGGCCTTGGCCTCCCTCAACGAGGTTGTTCCCCCATAACACCTTTACGATGGCAACCTCCTTGTTCCTCAACCGTTTCACTTGGCGATCTAAAATTGCAATGGGAACCTCTTCATAAGAAAGGTTCTCATCAACTCCTAACCCTTCGACGGGTAGAATGGACGCGGGATCGCCTAGACATTTCTTAAGCATCAAAATGTGAAACACTAGATGAACAAAAGCCAAGGCGTTTGGGAATTGTAGTTCGTAAGAAACATTCCCTACTTGTTGTAAGATCTCACAAGGACCTATATACCTCGGACTCAACTTCCCTTTATTACCAAACTTCATCACCCCTTTCACGGGTGATATCTTTAGGTATGATTGATCACCTACTTCGAATTCAAGAGCTCTCTTTCGATTATCAACATATTATTTTTGACGACTGTAAGCAGTAGACAATCAATCTCTGATCATTCTCACCTTTTCCAAAGCCTCATGTATGATCTCGGGGCCAAGGATGATAGTTCTAGGAACGTCTTCTTGTCTTAACCTAAGTTTGTGATAACCCGACCGAAGATCTATCTTCGAAAAGAAACTTGAACCTTGAAGTTGATCAAAAAGATCATCGATTCTGGGAAGAGGATATTTGTTCTTTATAGTGACTTTGTTGAGTTGACGATAATCGATACACATTCTAAGAGTTCCATCCTTTTTCTTAACGAACAACATTGGAGAGCCCCATGGGGATATCCTTGCTTGGATGAAGCCCTTATCAAGTAAATATTTTAACTGCAACTTCAACTCTTTGAGTTCCGCTGGAGCCATTCTACAAAGCGGAATGGAAATCGGTGTGGTTCTGGGATCTAAGTCAAAACCGAAATCAATTTCACGTTCTGGAGGTATCCCTCGTAAATCCTCTGGAAAGACATCTTGAAACTCTTTTACTACAGAAACAGAGTCTATGGAAGGGACTTCTTCTTCTAAGTCTTTGACTCTAACTAAGTGGCATAAGTATCCCTTAGATAACATCTTATTGGCTTTAAGATTGGAAACTATTTGGCATATTGGATTTGAAGCACGCCCTTCCCATTTTAACCCTATCTCATTTGGAAACTGAAGCCTTACTACCCTATTTCGATAGTCTATGGTTGCATAGCATTTATGAAGCAAATTCATACCAGAGTCATATCCTTGAGCTAGTATGCAGCCAACTTATCCTTATCCTCTTCATTAGTACTCATAGTAGGCTTTAGAACCTACCATGCACTTACCTCCATGCGTACAGACACACTTACCACACATCTTTCGTTCATGCTGGGCATTTCTATGATTGCCCTTCTTGGGAAGGCCAGATCCTGAGTAAGGCGCCTTAGACCACTTGGCCATCTGAATTCTTGGGTTCTTCTTTCTACTCGCGCACACAAGAAGAAAGTTAGATACTTAGAATGACACAAAATGTCAAAGCTCTAGACCGCACGATAAAGAGTAGAAGAAGGCAAAATTCCTAACATCACAAAGTCTCTAAGTCATGATTGTGGTGCACTTCACAACCATAAGTTAAAAACCACACAACGTGGTTGTGTTGAGCCTTAGTTCCTAGGTAATTTAACCTCATTCTCCGATACCAAGTTTTTGACGACCCGGATTCTGGAATACGAACCTCTACCGGCGTCGTTAACCTCTCACAGGTCGTAGATAAGCCTCTTCTTAGCTTTCATCACAATCATATAGTTAAATTTGCAGAAAATTGAAAACTATTTAATACTTATCAAAGTATACATAGACTTCATATAGTACTGCATAAGAGTGATATTCTAATAGCTCAAACTCAACAACATCTATCAATAGATTAAACAAATGAAATAAATGATAGTAATAATAATAATAATAATAGTTTGCCAATTGGACTTATTACAAACGCTTGAAAAAATACTTGAAAGGAAACGCTAGGGACAGTAATCACTTGTTATATCTAATGTACTAAGCTATAATAATAAAGTGTAGCATCCTTGAACTCAAGAGGACCTACCAAAGTCTGGAGATCGCTATTCCAAACCGCTTCGTCGAACTTCAACCTTCTTGAGAACTTGCGCCAATAAAAATAGTAAATAGATATGGGGTAAGTACACACTTGTACTAAGTATGGGTGTATGCACATAACACATAAGGGACAATGCATGAACAAGGAAGGCTCTTTCTAAACAACATGTCAATCACGGTCACAACGTCACTTCTCACTTAAATCGTTAATCTTGATTTATGATATAAATATTACACGTTCTCATGCAATTAAGGCCGAGAGTTGCCAATTTTGGAACTCGTTTTCTATATGAACATAAGACCTTGGAATCATGAACATAATTTTGGAACAACTTAAACAAACGTTCACTATTTTGTTAATTAGGCCGAGAGTTGCCAATTCTATACTTGGATTATTTTTCATTATTTTCTATCTTTTGTTGTGTAGTTCAATGATCTCCGTTGATCTTATGTTTTACTTACAAGTGCAATGATTCATTGAAGTCCCATACCTATAATGAATCGAGTAAGCAACTCACAAGACTAAGAAAATGATTTGGCTACCCTACTTACAAGTTAGATTTCTCATTCTTATTTTATTGGGTGTACATGTATTTATAAGCCAATCTTCATTGGATATGCCCCTTAAATTGGTTGTTGGAGTTAAATATTTCATTCTTAAATTTGGGTGTGAATGTTTATAAGCCAATCTTTATTGGCTATGCCCCTTATTTGATTATTAACCCTAGATATATACCTTGAGGAATTTGTTCATACTTCAATATTGGCTCAAACCACTAACTTGTTATTTCTATCAAACACTAGTTATTTATGTTTTTTAAGATCTTACTTTACTTAGTTCAGTATGATATTATGATTCTACTTCTTTGCTCGATTATTCACTGTGAACATGCTACTTTATTCTTTCTTAATCTCTTAAAGAATTCTCTTAGCATTAACGGAAGTAGATCATGCGAGCTACATGAAATCCAGTGTCTCCCCCACACCAAAAAGGGGTGATTCACTGATTAAAGTGAACCAAGCTATGTGTCTTCCCCACACAGAAAAGGGGGGTTCACCGGCTAAGGTGAACCGTGTCGATGTCTTCCCCACACCGTAAGGGGGGTTCACGGCTGTAGTGAACCATATGCTTGTCCTAAGATTTAACCGACATAGATCATGTGGCTAACATGAATTACAGTGTGTCCTCCACACCAAAAAGTGGTGGAATCACCGGCCAAAGTGAAACCTACTACTAGCAGTCTTGGGTGGAGGCTTCCACCCACTATTACCCCTATGTTGGCTAGACATTGTTCTAAGACTAGGAGACCTTCTGAGACCCTAGTCCACAGGGGTGGTGATCTCGTCTCATGAGACTTACATGTGCTGGCACAAGCTCATTACTAGTCTATCGGTGCTAAGCTCAGATTTTTATCTTATTATCTTTTAGAGTTTACTCACACATTATGGAAGTTTGCTTCTAGTTATGAGGTTTACTTAACTCTATGGATGACTGGTCATCCCTCTCTTTACTTGATGAATATGATCTTAAGTCTTTACTTTATCATCATGGTGCGAGTGATACTTGCCTCATGGACTCTAGCACCCTCTTATGTGAGTATTTTTTACATAACGATTAAGGGTTCTTTGAGACTCGTCTCACTTCTTTGTAACACTCTATATTAGTTTAATCTCATAACTTAAGCTTTTAGTTATTTCTTTTACTCACCTTAACTTGTTCACGTCACTTACTACCTTATATCATTCTTTATGATTGTTATTTATTCTTTGTAAGATGTTATTGCGTTCACAAATTCGTGTGGATAGGGTATGTTGGGGCTTGTCCCATTGATTGGCATACCCTATTTTATGAGTTTATTGATATGGAGATTAGAATGACTTTTTGGAGTAATATGTTTAGATATAGATTTGTTAGCCAATTTGTTGGCATCATTAATAATTTCGCCAATTACTTGTCATAATATTATCTCTCCCCAATTCAACCACTTCATGAATACATTATGGCAATCTAACATGTTAAACAAGATGACTTTTAACCTATGATTATCATGTAAAACGATTCAATGAAAAAATCATATCAATCTCATATTCTCGAAAAACAAGTAGGCATTATAACATTCTACGTTCATGTAAATAATACCCTAAATATGCGCATCTAACATGTATATTTCACTCGACATATAAATCACTCAGACATACACATAATTATCAGTTAACACCACATACAATCAATAATGCATCGAGACTACAAGAATCGGAAATCAGGAGAACTACGGAGATGAACATGCGATCCATTGGGAACCACCCTAGTTTTGATATTCTTGAAGTCAAAACGTTTGAAAATCCTCTTGGAGAAAGAATTCCAGGAGAGAAAATCCATACCTTATTGTAGAATTAAATCTACGAATATCCCCTTGCACTTTGCACGAAAACCTTGAAGAACTCTTGCTTGAAATCGTCTATGGTTCTAACGTTTTTCTCTTATTTTTAGTTTTGGCATTTTAGGGTGAATATCGTGTATTTAACTCTTTAAGAACTGAATGTTAACTAATTCTACTTGGACTATATAACCTAATTAAGTTAGACCAATTAGCTAATTACAAAAATGCCCCTCCTAAATTGACTAGGATTAGAAGAATCTTGTCTTAACCGAAATCTGGATTTTTCCTTAGTTGTTTCAGTTTTGGTCATTTAAATTAATTAATTAAGTTTCTAAATTAATTAATTAGGTAACCTATGGTAATTACTAAAGTACCCCTAAGTTGTTAGGACCATAACAAACTCTTTGGACCATCGTAGGTTAAGTACTAGGTTATCTCTTACTTGTCTTAACTAAAATCAGGAAATTGCTTAGTGATTTCAGTTTTGTCCATTTAAATTAATTAATAAAGTTGCTAAATTAATTGATTAATTACCTAGGGTAATTACTAAAGTACCCCTAAGCTGTTAGGACCATAACCAACCTTTTGGACCATCCTAGGTTAGGTACTAGGTTGTCTCTTAGTTAGTTACACCGTTTAATGTCACCCGACATGGTCTTAGGTTGTCGGGTCCCCTAGTTAGTTATTTTTGGTTGGTACTAGGCTAGTTAGTTAGTTAGGTCAGTTAGTTAGGGTCTAGGACATGTTAAAGAGCTTGGTCCCATGTGGTTGGACCCGCATGTGCGATTGTCCCTAACCGCCATAACCGAATCGGTTAGGGTGGTTTCTTGGACGGTTGCACATGTGCTTTCACATTTGCTTGCACATGTGTTGCGTGTACTTTCCTAACTAACTCTTCTGGAATGTTCATTTCGATTTTTTACTGATTGTCCCAAGGATCCTCACTATGTCCTTGGGCACTTCTTAATCTACATGATCATTTTAAATGGTTATGTGCTATGGTACTTGGCTTGACACTTGGATGCCTAGTACTTGATGTGTATATTAGGCATATGTGAAGAATATAGTTATTTTAGCTTAGGGTCTTCATTGCAGGTACAATTTCTAAACAAGCTTGAATTATTTTATACTTATTTGGGTACATATAGAAATCTGTTAACACCCCTTTCAGCCAATTTTCTATACTATGCCCAATATTTCTCAATATTGGGCATTGGGATGCCTATGTACCCTCAATACGCATTCTTGAGGACCTATTAGGATCTTCACTAGACATGTAATTTTCTGGAATATTACGTATAAGACCTCCGAGAGGTCAAGTACACCATGTTACTTCTAGGGGGTGCTCCGCGAATGTAACATTGCGGGAGGGTACCGAATGGTTTGTGGTTTATTGTGATGCCTCCCGAGTGGGTCTAGGAAGTGTGCTCATGCAACATGGCAAAGTGATAGAGTATTCCTCTAAGAAACTCAAACCTCATGAAAAGAATTACCCAACTCATGACATTGAGCTTGCGGACGTGGTGTTTGCCTTGAAATTTTGGAGGCATTATCTCTATCTGGTACATGTTAATGTGCTAACCGATCACAAGAGTCTACAATATGTATTCACTCAAAAAGTCTTAAATCTACGACAAAGAAGATGGCTAGAACTTTTAAAGGATTATGACATGAGTGCCCTTTACCATCCTAGGAAAGCCAATGTGGTAGCGGATGCACTAAGTCGAGTATCCATGGGTAATGTGGCTCATGTGGTTGATGAAAAGAAATAATTGGAGAAGGAGGTTCATAGGTTTGCCTGGTTGGGTGTCCGACTATAAGAATCTTCAAAGGGTGGTTTCATGGTCCGTCATAACTCCGAGTCAGCTTTAGTGGTTGATGTGATGTCCAACTAACATCTTGATCCTCTATTGATGGAGTTGAAAGAATCGGTCCTTAAGAAGAAGAATGAATCTTTCTCCCAAGGGGAGGATGGGGTACTTAGGTACTAATGGAGGTTATGTATGTCGGATATGGATAGTTTAAGGGAGAAAATAATTGAAGAGGATCATGGTTCCCGATACTCCATCCATCCAGGGGCCACCAAGATGTATTGTGATTTACGTGATATTTATTGGTGGAATGGAATGAAAATAGAAGTAGCTAAGTTTGTGTCGAGGTACCCAAATTGCTAACAAGTCAAAGTCAAGCATCAAGTCCCGGGTGGTCTAACGCAAGATATTGATATCCGCACTTGGAAGTGGGATGATGTCAATATGGACTTTGTGGTAGGTTTGCCTCAAACGCTTAGACAACATGACTTCATTTGGGTTATAGTGGATAGGTTGAGTAAGTCATCCCACTTCCTTCCCATAAAAGTTTCTTACTCGGCGGAGGAGTATGCTAAATTGTATGTTAAGCATATTTTGAAGTTACATGGGGACCCCTTGTCGATCATTTCGGAAAGAGTAGCCCAATTCACTTCACAATTTTGGAGAGCTTTCCAAAGTGGGTTTGGTACTCAAGTAAAGCTTAGAACTGCTTTCAACCCACAAAAACGGATGGACAAGCGAATCACACCATCCAAACTCTAGAAGACATGTTGATGTCTTGTGTGATTGATCTTAAAGGGAATTGGGATGATCACCTACCTTTAATAGAGTTCTACTACAACAATAGCTACCATACGAGTATTGGTATGGCACCTTTTGAAGCAATTTATGGTAGGAGGTGCCTGTCCCCTATTAGATGGTTTTAAGTGGGTGAGTTTTCTCTTCTTGGTCACGAGATAGTGTTTGAGTCCATGGATAAGGTTCGACTCATAAAAGAGAGGTAAAAAATGACTTATAGTTGGCAAAAATCTTATGCCGACAATAGAAAGAGGGACCTTGAATTCGAAGTAGGAGATTGGGTGTAATTGAAAATTTCACCCATTAAAGGGGTGATGTGGTTTGGAAAGAAGGTAAAGCTTAGTCCCTTTTATGTGGGCCCTTATAAAATTTTGAAAAGGGTAGGGGAAGTGGTATATGAGTTAGCGTTGCCAATTGAATTGGCTTTAGTTCATTTGGTGTTCCATGTGTTTATGCTCAAGAAATGTATAGGTGATCCGGTGTCGATTCTCCCTCTAGAAGGTGTAGGGGTAATAGAGGACCTTTCTTTTGAAGAGGTCATGGTTTAGATATTTGTACGTCAAGTTAAGAAATTTAGAAATAAGGAGGTTGCCTCCGCTAAAGTTCTTTGGAGGAACCACCTTGTTGAGGGTGCAACATGGGAGGTCGAGGCCGACATGAAGTCCTGCTATCCTCATCTCTTTTCCCCTACTCCTAGCCAAAGTTAAGGTTAGTAGCTTTCTCTTAAATGAGTCCTATGAATAATGTTGAACTTATCATGTTTATCTAGTATGTGCGTATTCTTGTAGAAATTCATGCCTAAATTGATCTTTTGTGAAATATGACTCTCATGAATAACTTGCACTTAAAGATGTAGTGTGCTCTATTGCTTTCATGATAATTGTGTTGGGCGTGTTTTGGTGTTGCATTGATAAGAAATTAGCATGTTAACTCTTTGAAATTGTTCATGTTGAGCTCATGTTGTAATGGAGAAGGTAGTTCCTCTTTATGTGATGTAAATGATGAGCTCTCATGTGTCATAAATTTTGGATTAACTTTCTATGTGTTAATGATATGTTTATGTGTTTAAATGAGTTTACAATTCCTCCTATGAGCTGTGACTCATTATGATATTGCATGTTGTTGGGCTGCTAGTCCTGAGTCTACTCCCTTTTCCCAATAGAAGGTTTAAGGTATCATTTGGGGAAGAATATCCCCAAGGGGGATATTTTAACACCCCGTAATTTCCATTTCCTATACTAGAGCCTCATATGTTGAATAATGATGTTTTAGACCTAAAACACTAGTAGAAAACATAATTAGGAAGTGCTAGAGTCACAAGGTCAAAGAAAGGCCTTTACGTCCGAAAACTAGTTTAATTGAACTAGTAGACGTCCCTATGTTTGGTGAAGGTTTTGGAGTGGCATATGAAGTCTAAGGCATGTAAAAAAACTTTAAGTAGTTAAAATATATTAAAAAGGGTCAAAAAGTCCGTTAACGACTCCCCAAGTATCATCCGAAGGGTCCTTGAGGAGGACCCGAACTTTGGCGAGCAGGCTGGCAAAGCAGCCTGCGTGCAGCAAAGATCTGGAGGCTCCCACGCGTCGCACAGCCAGCACAAGGAAGGCAAAAATTTGCCTCACAACGTGAGGCCTTCACTAGTCTCACCACCTTAAATTGGATTTTCGAAAAAAGATTTGGAATTGACCCCACGACGCGCAACAACTTTCCTGATCCATTCATGTCGTTTTAAAGTCAATTTGACTTTACAAAAAGACCCAATTAAGTGAGGGGTATTTTGGGTAATTTAAGCGACTATAAAATAGTTTAGGGTTAGATTTAAGTCATTTTACGCAACCACATCAAATCCCCAAAGTTGAAATAAAAAAAATCACTCTCATCTCTCTCAAATTCTCTCTTCCTTCAAACCTCCATTGAAGACCATTAGAGCTCCAAGAATAAGGTCAAGTCCTCAAGTTTCCAACCCAATTTCGTGGCTTTATCATCTCTAAGGTATTGTTTCTTTCACTCTTGGGATTCTTTTCTCCAAGAGGTCCCTCCAAAAGATGATTTCCAAATCCCCCAAAACTAGGGTTTTTCTTCTCACATGGGTCTTCTTTGAAAAACAAAATTATTAATCAATTGTAATGAATTATGATGAATTAATGTTGTTTCAGTATATAATGATTGTTAATTGATGATTTCCTATGAGTTTTTCCTATACCCATGTCCTTTCCCAATTTAATGAAAACCTTGAAGTGATATGGTGAATTGTGAAGATCATGAACATGTAGATTGACTACATTGTTGTTAATTATGTAATTGCTTCTTGAACTTACCTTGTTTATGTAATTGTTTATGTATTCTTGGTAATGGAAGTATGAAGGTTCTTGAAAGGTCAATGAGGTATGTTTATTAGTTGTTCTTGAATTCAATTATGAAGTATGAGTTACTTAGATAGTAATGATTCTATGTCAATTGTGTGGTTGTGATGTTAATGTTAAGTGTTACTCATTCTTAAACCTAAGACATTGAATTAGACATGAATTATGAATGCATGTTATGATGCAATTATTATATGATTGAAAGTAGTTTGTTATGATTATAATAAAGTGTTAAGTGAAAGGTTTACTCACTTATGAAGTGGTGTCTAAAGTGAAAGGAGTGTCTCACTTGTGATAACGTATGAGCTAGATATCATAAGATGTTTACATAGGGTCTAAAAGAGACTAATGTGAACTTGTATGATGAAATAATATGATTACTAAAGGGAACAATTGCTTAGCACCGAAAGGGAATGTAAATGAGATGGAGGTCTCACGTTTATTAAGTCTGGACTCCCACATAGGTTTCCTCACATTAGTAAAGTCCGGATTCCCAAGTTATGTTTTGTCTCCTGAGATGGTGTAACATCCCGAGAGCATACCCTAGATATATGTCACTCTCAAAGTGCAACCGGCGTACTTGACCTCTCGGAGGTCTTGCACAAGCCCGTTCGCATCATTAATCACATATACATATATAAAAAGTAGTGCGGAATAAAAACTTTTCACAAAACATTCTAATAGTCTTTAAAAATATCTTTCACATAAAACTCATAGGAAATACTAAGCTGGTTTCATCAAATCCTCGACACAAGAGTACTTGGGACACAGCCCAAACAATAGAAATATAGTACTACTAAGTCTATTACAATACTTTAAAATAAGAAATCAAAGACATCTATGCCCTTGAGTCAAATCAGGACGTATTTCAACTTGCTTGAAAGATCCTATAATCCAAGCTTCGCTCCCAAAAGCACCTTCACCTATGAATCACTTTAGATATAGATAAAAGCATTGAATTAGAACAACCACATGTACTAAGTATGACATAATGCATAAAAATCATGAAAACGGACATTTATTGGAAATATGCACTTTTTTTTTAATTAAAACCTCATAGTATAAGCATAAGAACAACATTTAACACCTTAGAAACGGATAAGATAACACTTAACCATTTATTGACATTATAAGAAAAAATTTACAGTAACCCATATCACTGTTACAGTGAAGTGATTCCAATTCACATTTAACACTTTCTAGCATGCAACATTCTCACTAAAAGTTATCCTAAGACTCACTTAAGTAAGACAAAGAGAGACCGCACATACAACCTCTCTAGGCACAACAAAATGATCCTTAACCTATAATGAGACATACACACTTACAATAGACCACACACATGAACATGATATCCTCTTACAAAAGGTGATTCTAAAGTTCACTTGAGTGAGTTGTGAAGCGACTTCCCATACAATCACTTCACACACACTTAAGAGATCCTTTAGATTACCTAGGATAAGATCATTCTCACTTAATACAACAACATACATGTAATATGACATTCTCCTTCCTCAAGTAAATCAAGAAGAAAGTGTACATACTTGACCTCTTCAAGATTACCTAAGTAATCCTTAAGACTACCTAAGTTTGTATCATGGCTACATAATCAACCAACATTCCCAACTAGAGTCAATTTTAAGACTTATCCCCCTTCACACCTTAACTAGACAACCCTTAAGTACTCTAGATAAGTACTTATTCATTTAACATGATTTTCTAACTCAAGTCATTACATCCATTAATTCATTTAAGAGAAATTCATCACATAAGGGCATTTAAGTAATGGTCTTGGAGAAGACCTAGGGATTCTCACAAACATCTTTAAAGCCTATTGTGCAATGTCTAGATAGCATCCCATACCACCACTTAAACTTCATAGAACTTCTACAATACTAGTAGGTATCCCATATGATGAGAATAGACAATAACTGACATAGACCATGGTTGCAAAGCATGTAATCCAGAGTTGTAACCTACTCCGATGAAGGTTGTTCTACTTGGCTATGGTAGAACTTAGACACATCCTATGTAGGCACATGTTTAAGGAATATGAAGGGTTTCTTTGAACTGTAGCCTCATTCTTAACTAGAGCTACTTCCCTTACCATATTTACTCGGTTCTAGCCTTTGTTCTCATAGAGTAATTCACATAAAGGATCATACGAAGGGGTTCCATATCTAGTTAATAACACAATCACATTCACCATACCAAAGAGGTCCCCTAGGGTTGCCTTACAATGGGGAAGAGGATATCTTAATTACTTTCCTAAGAATGATTTCATGCCGTTTCAGCAAACCATTCCTAAGTCCATCACTCACACAAGAAGGATACCATTACGACTTTTGACTTCAAGGTTATCTTAACCTTCTTTCTCAAAGGTTCCGCATAAGTTGACCTTATCACTATGTTCAAGGCCACATATCATTCATTCATACAAGACTAAGAGGATTTATCTTCCTAATTCAAGACATGTCATATTCACATATCATTCATGCATCAAGAAGCGAGACTTAACCCTACCTAAACAAGACACATCAACTCTTCACTTTACCTTATCACATATAGCACATCTTCCAAGTAGCACATAATAGCAACCAATTCACTTTAGTTCACCCGATACACAACTATAGAACCATAAAGATAGTCATCATAAGACTCAATAACCAATTTTGTAGAATCATGCATCAACTCTAAGAGTACACACATAAAGACATAGTCATAGTCCAACACGATCACCTAAAAACTTCAATAGAAGAACCACATACATTCACATTATTAACATGTAGGTAGATATGGTCATACTCCACATAATCAACTACACAAATTATCATAATACTTCAAGTAGTGCCAAAAAGTCCATGATCATCATAATACATAAGGTAACGCCGATGAGGCCACCTAATTCACAATTAAGGAACATAACACCGCCACCATAAGTGGACCATTCCAGTCACAACATAATTCAACAACTAAATTACATAAAATAAATAGAATTAGGGCAGCGTACCACAAATCCACTCTCACAACTTCAATCCATAGCTAAATCATCCAATACCATACCAATAGGCTCTTACCCATGGCCATGATCACCATATCAATACAAAAACTATACTCAATGAATCTAGGTAAATTAAATATATATTAATCAATGTAAGACAACCTAGACATAAATTCAATATAATTCTTACATCATGCAATTGCCCATATAGAACTACACTAGAATTCATAAGCATTAAGACAATATAAATTAACCCATAAAGTAGTCAAAAACTAGTGTTCATGGATTTCATGGGTTCATAGGTTAATTATGTTAAAATCATATAATTAACAACAATTAAATCAATATAAAATTATTTAAAACCTTTATTGCAAGAACCCATGGATAGATCATAAAATTGGACAAGTTCATCTTTAGAAAACTTTAGAAATCTTTTTAAATTTTGGGCTCCTTGATGAATAGAGTTTCATGGATGAAAAACCGTACCTCAATGATGTTAATACAAGAAATTGATGAAGAATCACCACTCAAATCTCCAATCCAAGCTCTTCCTTGAGTTTTGGATTCAATGGAGTTCTAGAGAATTTCTTTGTGATTTTGGGTTTTCATTTTGAACAATGAATTCATCAAGGTATTTAGGACTTATATATATGTTTAAAATACCCAAAATACCCCTAAGTAACCACCAAAACTCTTATTTGGACGTGGGGTTAATATACCAATTCACATCTTCACTTTACAGTGAAGCAGGAAAATTGCAGACCCATCAACGACTTGGCCACAAACGGACCGTTTTGCCACAAATGGACCGTCCTTTCTGGCCATTATTTGGGAATGAGCCTTGAAAATGGGACCTTAATCTCTCTAGGAAAAGTACCCATCAACGCCCACTACCTACGGGGCGTCGACCAGGCCACTGACCGTCGTTTTCCATCTGTAGGTGGGACTGCCTTAGGATGTTTTGACCACAAGCATGGATCCTTCCTCAAGGACCATTGGTTGGTCCTTGCTGACTTTCACTCGGATGTTTCCAACCCAAATATGATTATACACGAGTTTAGTACCTCCTATATAAAATTTCATCCAAAACGAACACATTAAACTCGACGAAACATGCTAAGATACACAAGGTAATTTCAAGGCAAAGCTGTTGAACGTCATGGACGTTCGTGGATGTTTCACCTCCAAACTTCATGAAACTTGACACACTACCTAAAACACTATAATAAATCATAGTAGGACCTCATAATCTCATAACACACACATATAGGCACATAACCACACATGAGTCACATAGGTGACTTAGTCGTCGAACGTCTTGGTCGTCCCTTGACGTTTAACATCCAATTCACCTAATACTTTAGAAACTACCTCAATACCATCATATAAACCATTTTAGGACATTAGTACCTCATGACAACCATATTAGGCTCTAGTTTCACCTAAGTTGTTTTAGAGGTATTATAGATGGAAACCTCCACGTCTAGTAAGTCAAGGTTTTTAGCAACAATATCCTTGACCCTTAATTGTGTGCCCACATAGGACTCTAGCTTAGTGTATCCACCTAGATAGCTATGTACGAATGTTTACACATTAGGCAAGTGTTAACCCTCTCTTTTTGGTGTGAGAGTAGAACACCTAATTTCATGTAACTCACCGTCTCATGTCGGTTATTGCACTTATTTCCCTAACGTAAAAAGTAAATGAAAAAGCTAAGTATGTGAACTCTTATTAGGGTTGTATTGAAGGCTACTACATAGTGTGATCCTAAGGGATGGTTTTAGTAGTGTTCTTTTATGATTATAATTATGATTATGTTGATAAGCTATGAGTAGTATTGATGTATTAAGCATGCCATGATTAATTTATGAGAATATGTTGTAAGTATAAAGTGGGTTGCTTACTGTGATACTTAGCCTTGGATAGGATTACGGGGTTTTATCTTTGGCATTGCAGAAGTATTGCTTAGGTGGTCTATATGTTCGGTTGATATTATGTCGAATTTTTTACTTATTATGTTTATTATATGTGCATGTTGATTTTAGTTAATAGAGATCTTGATTTTGACTAAATTGTCCTTTTCCCATGCATTGATGATTTTTGTGCATAGAAGTCATACTTAGTACGTGTCATGTACTAACCCATATTTCTCCCCTTTGTCCCAAACATTTTTGGTTCGGGACATTGTGAAGTTCGTGGTTGATTGCACGGAAGACTTGGGTCTTTTACCAAGTCATTGGTGAGTCCACATGTCCGGGGATTTTGCCATCTTCCAATCTAGATATGTTGTTGCTTTTTTTAGAAACATTCATTCTTTCTTTTATCATTGAGACAATTATTGTATGTCTATAATGGCTTATTGTTTTGTATTGGGTATTTCCAAACATTCATACTCTTCTAGATGGTTTATATATGAGATGAGACTTTAGACTCTTATATGATTTGTTATGCTAAAATAGAAGTCTATGTAAACTTTTTATATGAAGATTCTATGTAAATTCCATATATAATATGCTAGAAGTCTAAGGGCTATGATGTATACTAAGGGCTTGTCTTAGTCCTCTCCGAGGACGACAACGTTAGTAACGACTAGGGTGTACTTTGAGTCGTTATACTATGTGACCAAGCATGAATAGAATTATCTTCTAAATATCTAATTGAATTGATTAACATGTAATTGAGTATGAATCATGATAGACTAGTACTAGCTTCAAGATGGGTTGTATGGTATGTCTTATGTAGTAGACTTTGTGAGATAACACCAAGGGCATGGTTACTTGAGATGTAAATCTCATGATAGCTTGAGATGGTTGATCTAAAGGCTAGCTTGAGATAGTAAATCTGAAGGAGGATTGAGTTGCAATACTCATGGTAGATTGATATGTTGAATGTCATGGAAGCTTGGGTTATATTACTCATGGTAGCTTCAGGTGATGAACTTCATGGTAGCTTGACTTGGTTTGGGCAAAACCATTTCATGGTAGCTTTAGGAGAAAGGCCTATACTTTCAAAATGATAGGTTGATTTGCATGTAAGGTGTATTTCATGGAACAACTTGAGATTAGTTTCTGATGGTAGCTTAGGGTTGAGGATTCATGCTCCTCTATGGTTAGATTGCATCCACATTATTGGTAGTATGGTGGTTAAAATGGTTGTATCCTTACTTTAGTAGCTTGGTTAGTATGTTGAGATGCTTCCCATGGTAGTAGGTCTATTATGGTAGCATGTTGAGCTTAATAGACAAGGTTACAAGATAAGTTAGCTTGGATTAGGTTAGTCTAGAGGAGTACTTATTATGGATGGTAGTATGGGATGCCATCTATACTTGGCACAAGTAAGACTTGAAGCTACATATGACATGACCCCCTGATGATGTGTGCTTAGTTTGGATAGTAACTAGGGTTGCATTCCATGAAATGGTTGACTTAAGATGATAGTTCCTTGTCAATATGAAGTAGGTCTACTAGAGACTCCTAAACTAAAATGAATGGGAATATTGTGACTTTAAGATATTCTTAGGGTGTGAGGTAGAATGGGATGCCTCACATGCATTGCCCAAGTGTGCTTTGAGGTGATCTAGGGGCATAGTGCTCATGGGTTATGATGAATCTTGGTCTTAATATATGATAGTGTATTATGATCAAGAATGACCAAAGAGAGGTACTTAGCTTTGGTAGTAGTATGAGATGCTACCTTAGCCTTGCACAAGTATACTTGGAGGTGGCTTGTGAAGTAGTTCATTTGATTAAGAAGGACAATGAGTTATGTATAAACTCTTATACGCTTTTTATGATGCTTTATTATGCTTATGATATTCCTGTTATGCTTCTGTCTTTATCTCTTATGATTATGTCTATTATTGACTAAACCTTTGAGATATCTTATGTTTGGTATGATAGTATCCATACTTAGTACATATCGTACTACGCATATTGCCTACATGTTGTCAATGTAGGGTCTTGAAAATATTTAGTTGATTTGAAGGGTAAAGTTTCCAATTTTTCCAAAAAGCAATGATTGGTGAGTCCTCATAGCATTAGAGGACACTACCACTATGTTGTCTTTATGTTTTTCATATTGTTAGAATTTTATGGGCTGGGACCCAAGACTCTTGTTATTCATGTTGTCATAGATGGTTTTGAGACATATGTTAGACGTTTTATGAAATGATTTCGCATTATGTTTTGTGAAATTTTTTTAATTCTAAAATACTTTTCATATATATGCAATCAATGATGTCTAAGGGATTGTACAAGACCTACGAGAGTTCAAGTACGCCGTGTTGTAACACAAGAGTGCTCTAAACTTCTAGGGTGTACTCCTAGGTCATAACAAACTTGGTATCTGAGCATAAGGTTATGAAATGGTCCTAGGATGTCTCTAAACAATGTCTAGTAGAGTCTTATTCATCAGTGTGAGTCATGACACACCTATGAGTAGGAGGCTACAGGATACTTAGGAAAGTTCCACTTCTTCATTCTTCAAGTATTGCCATAGAGTTTTTCTTTCGTAGGCCCTTGCCTAATGTTTGCCTATGATATGTCCAGGTTATGGCTAACACTACGGCTAATGCTAGAACAGAAGGAGATGGGAGTTGGGAGCATGATATTCCTCCCCAAGTGCAAGAACAAGTTCCTCCTCAAGTTTCCAATGCCCTTCCAATAGGGAATGCTATGGTTGAGGAATTTAGGGATTCTATGACATAGATGGATCAAGCCTTAAAGGCACAAGCTAATAGAAGAGAGGTGGCTCCGATGAATCTTATAGGTAGAATTGGTGCTAATAGAGTAAGGGATTTCTTGAGAATGAATCCACTAGAGTTCTATGGCTCAAAAAATGATGAAGATCCAAATGGGTTTATAGATGAGTTATATAAGGTTCTTGCAATCATGGGAGTGTATTCAATTGATAAGGCGGAGTTGGATGCATATCAATTGAAAGATGTTTCCCAACTTTGGTATGAACAATGGAAAGATAGTAGACCAATAGGAGCGGGTTCCATTGAGTGGGAGACTTTTAAGTCGGCTTTCCCTTATAGGTTCTATCCTAGGGAATTGATGGAGGGTAAGTTGGGGGAGTTAATAAACCTCAATTTAGGTGATATGAGTGTTTAGAAGTATGCTTTGAAGTTCACCCTTTTGTCTATGTATGCTCCAAGTTTGGTAGCAAACCCTTCAAACTTAATGAATAGGTTCATGACGGGGGGTGTTCGAACTAGTAGAAGAAGAGTGTCGTAAGGCAATGCTTGTTGATGACATGGATAACTCCGTACTCATGGTGTTTGCTCAACAAATAGAAGAGTCCAAAATTAATAATAAGAAGAAGAGAAGTAGGACGGACAAGGATGGATCCGATGGACATGGTCGTTCTAAGAAACGACAAAAGTTTTTCGGGCAAGGTTATTCCAATGCTTCTAGGTATGAGGATGATAGGGTTTATATCCCTAGACCTCAAGGAAAGAGAAATGAGTACTCCATATCTACTTGCACTAGGTGTGGTAAGAAACATTAGGGTAGGTGTTAAGCCGGTATAGATGATTGCTATAGCTGTGGCGTTTGTGTTCATATGATGAATGATTGCCCTATGGCAAAAGCTAATGTGAGAGAAGTCAAGAAAGTTTCTACTAATCAGGTGGAAGATGGTCCTCCAAAGAGGAATAGGTTCTATGCTCTCCAATTTAACGGTGATCAGGAATGATCTCTTTATGTCCCCTCTCCGGTATGTATCTTTTTTTATTTATGAAAATTTCCAGAATCTACTTGAGTTTTTACATGCCTTTGGATATGTATGCTCTTGATGATGATAAATTGATGTTAGATAGACATGTGTAGCTTATTCCCAAGTGGGGGAATAAGGAGCCCTTTTCGCAAGTCTCTATATGATTATCTATAGATATGTTTAGCTTGGAAATTAATTGTTTCCTTGATTTGGTTATGTGCATTTAGGTATAATTCATATAATATGGGATTATAGTGTAGATTTGGTCCCTCAAAGAAGTGTTTAGTAAAGTTTCATTCGAGGATAAATGTTCCCAAGTGAGGGAGTATTGTTACACTCTCAAAATGAGATACATTGAATTAGAGCCTAACATGTTGGTTATGGTTTATTAAGTCCTAAAATTAATAATAATTGTGTTAAGAGTCAGTATGTAATGTTTTGGATGTGTTTGGAGATCAAATGTCCAAGAATGTCAAAGACGTTCGGACAATAGTCGAAGTTGAACTAGTGTGTCATAGTGTTTTGTAGCGGAGTTTTGAAAGATGTTTTGATGGTGAAATTGAGTATCCATGGTTCCTATACATAGAATGAAATGTAAAGGGTCGAAACATCCGAGAATGATTCCCCGGGGACCAGCCTAAGGGTCCCCAAGGAGGACCCAAACATGGTCAAAGTAAGCTGCCATGCTAGACAAGAATTGGCAGTGGCTGCGCGTCGCGCAGCCTATACTTGGAGGGGAAAACATTTATTCTGCAATGTGGGTCGGTCACCAACCATTCTGTCTTGAAATTTTCCAGAATCAAGAATGTAAAATTCCTCCGCGACGCCCAGTGAGTGCCCATATTTGGTTGCGTCGTTTTTAAGTCAAATTTGTATTTGTTAAATGGTCCAATAGTTGCAGGGGTTTTTGGGAATTTTAGGGATTAATTATTGGCGATTATTTTAGGTATTTGAAGAATATTTAAGCAGTAAATAGCCATTTAGACCCTAGACATCAAATCAAAACCTTTCTCTACCAAAATTCTCCCAAAAACACCATTAAAGAACCAGAGAAATTGGAGGAAGCTTTTAGGAAGAAATTCACCAAGGTTTCAAGCTCAGTTAAGGCTCTAATCTAAGGTATGTGAAGCTTATTCATCCATGGATTCTTCTATCCATGGAGTCCCCCTAGTTTCCATCAATTGTGAATCCAAAGAACCCCAATCTAGAGAGGGTTGTGATTGCATTGTGTGTAAGGCTTGATTGTGATCCCAATCTAGTGGGTAGCATTCAATAATTTTTATATGATGACTATATTCTGATTTCATGATTTTTTCGAGGAGAATTATAGAAATTTAAGTTGAAGGTGATCATGGTTATTTATGTCCATTAGAGGCTAGATGAATGTTTTATGTTGGTCTTCTTAAATAAATTGTATTCTATACTATTTGATCATGATTGAATTACCTAGATATGAATTGATCTAGGTCTAATTGATTGAAAATGATCTTGACTTGTAAAGTTGGATTTTGACCTATGTGACCAAGCATGACTAGAATTACCTTCTAATGATCTAATTGAATGGATTAACATGTAATTGATTATGAAAAATGATAGACTAGGACTATATTGAAGATGGGTTTTATGGTCACTTCTTGTGTAGTAGACTAGGCAAGACAACACCAAGGGCATGGTAGCTTGAGATGGTATATATCAATGGTAGCTTGAGATAGTAAATCGCAATGAGGCTTGAGTTTCAATAATCGTGGTAGCTTTAGATGTTGAATCTCATTGAAGCTTGGGTTAAATTACTCATGGTAGCTTGAGGTGATGAACTTCATGGTAGCTTGACTTGGTTTGGCCAAAACCATTTCATGGTAGCTTTAGGAGAAAGGCCTATACTATCCTAATGGTAGCTTGATTTGCATGTAAGGTGTATTTCATGGAATAGCTTTCGATAAGTTTCTCATGGTAGCTTAGGGTTGAGGATTCCTACTCCCCTATGGTTAGCTTGAATCTACATGATTTGTTGCATGGTGGTTAGGATGGCAGTATCCTTCCTTTAGTAGCTTGGTTAGTATGTTGAGATGTTTCACATGGTGGTAGGTCTATTATGGTAGCATGTTGAACTTAATAGAAAAGGTTACAAGATAAGTTAGCTTGAATTAGGTTAGTCTAGGTCTTAATTATGATAGTGGATTATGATCAAGAATGACCAAAGAGAGGTACTTAGCTTTGGTAGTAGTATGGGATGCTACCTTAGCCTTGCACAAGTATACTTGAAGGTAGCTTGTGAAGTAGTTCATTTGAGTTAGAGGGACAATGATATATGTATGAACTCTTATATGTTTTATTATGATTATGATATTCATGTTATGCTTATGTATTTATCTCTTATGATTATGTCTATTATTGACTAACCCTTTGAGATATCTTATGTTTGGCATGATAGTTTCCATCTTATTACATATCGTAATAACGCATACTGTCTACGTATTTTCCATGTAGGGTCTTAAGAAGATTGAGTTGCTTTGAAGGGTAGAGTTTCCAAGGTTTCCAAGAAGCAAATATTGGTGAGTCCTCATAGTATCCGAGGACACCACCACTATGTTATCTTTATGTTTTTCATTATGTTAGACTTTTATGGGCTATGACCCAAGATTCTTGTTATTCATGTTGTCATAGGTCGTTTGAGACATATGTTAGACGTTTTATGAAATGATTCCTCGTTATATTTTGATAATTTTTTTAATTCCGCAATACTTTTCGTATATATGCAATGAATGATGTGTAAGGGCTTGTACAAGACCTCCGAGAGGTCAAGTACGCTATTTTTTGACCCAAGAGTTCTCTAAAATTTTAGGGTGTACTTGCAGGTCATAAAAAATAGCATCTAGGTGGATCCACTAGCTAGTATTCCTATAAGGGTAACATAGTTGAAGATCTAGGAGTCATGCTTGAGACCCTCTTTATGCACCATGGCATTGTAATATCTATCTCATGAGAACATTTGTGATCCTACCATCCCACATTGGGAAGGGATACTCTCTCATGACTAATTCACTGGGTGCTAAGCTAAAGTCCTGTTTTGAAATGTCTTTAAGCCTTTATTAAGCATCATAGCTTTGTATAGGCCATAGGAGACTAACCCCTTGAATATCATAATCATTAGCTCATTTGGAATTGCATGAGAACTTCCTTTAATACCAATCCTCATATGTGAGATTAACATATTATGATCATCATGTCATAGTAAGGAACATAAGTGATTCACAATCAACCTTATATCATTACACTTTAATAATAATCTGACATTCCATATAATCAAGACATTTCTATTACATTCATCATAGCATCACCTATCTAATATAATCACAATTAATACTTCAATTGGACGTCATCATCAAGTACAAGCCACCAAAATTGAAGTGAGGATTCCAGATCATAAGTCTAACCAATTCACCTTCACAAGCCTTCTTTCATGGTCTTACCATCAACCAACTATATTCATTCATTAATATGCTTAATAACATCATAAAATAGTAATTAACACAAGAACTAAGTAAATTTCAACATCAATTCATAACCTAGGGTTAGGGAAATAGTGTCAATTCATGATCTCTTCTATAGAACTAGGTCTAAAATCAAGAACATCCCCAATTCACCAATAATTCATCATAATACATCCATAATAATCAAAATAAATCAATAACAATACTATTTGAAACATTATTTTCGGATTAAGAATGAAACCCATGTTTTTCTTAATTTTTTGGAAATAAATTTGAAAGAATCCTTTGGGGAAAGGAGTCCCAAAGGTGAAGATGTCAAATTCGGGGAGCACCCCCATGATGTAACCGGCTTCGTCGTCCTCGGAGAGGACTAAACTAGCCTCTTAGCATTCATCATTACATTTCATTGGTTAAAAAGTGCTGAAAATTTAAAACTTTTCATCTACATCTACATCATGAGGTTTACATAGACCTCTCTCTTACACATAATATATACATAGGGAGTTTACTTAGACTCCTTGCATAGAAAGCTTACATAGGATTCTACTTTTACGTCACATACACAACATACACAATATAAAGTCTAATAGAAATGTCTCATATAAAACAATCTAAGTCAGAATAGAACAATTCGGGCATAGCCCTTACACAAATGTATAATTTCCACTTAGGGCTTACAACAATGTCTTGAACAATAAGAGTGAAACGAATGTCATTAGACTACAGCAAGTCACATCGGTAGAATGGGAAAAGACATCATCCTTAGATATTGAGGACATACCCACATTTGGAGAAAAGATCCAAGTCTTCCTTGAAAATTGGCCACGAACCCCTCAACGACCGAAAAATAAAATTTTTGGGAAAAAGGGAGAAATATGGATTAGTAGACCACTTGTACTAAGTATGGGAACATACGCACACATAAACATAGAAATCATGCTAAAGGAGACATTTATTCAGAACCATGCTGATTTACTTTTGTAAAGCCTTATGCACATCCAAGAAATCATATAAGCCAATAATCACACATTCCTTAAGACAAGACCATCTACAACAAAAGACCCACATCATCAAGTAAAGTCAAGTCAACATGTGTATAGCATATTAGAACTCATAGCCAAAGCAACTACAACGTCATGCTATAAAAATAAAACATGTTCAAGAGTTCATAACATTACAACATAAGCAAAATCCTTACTCATAAACCCCTTACCAAAGCTTACTAGTGCAATTGCCAAGTGAAGCCCCATCACTCAACCAAGTAAACCAACCAAAGGATCATAAATAATGTCTAACTGCACATAACATAACATCATGAGTATTCATCATCATATTTAGACATATAGACCAATAAAATGTTTATAAGTGAAACAACCATCATATAAGATCATCAACATTTGAAGTCAACATATGCATTTCATTCACTTTATAAGAACGCCAACTAGTGCAATGTATAGGTAGAGTCACATACCCCTACCTAGACTAAGTCAAACCCCTTAGTCCTCCTAGTTAGAGTTCATTTTTTTACTTCAGTTTACTTTCAGGAACATCATGCCTTAACCGACATAGACCACATGTGCTAATGAGGAATCGGGTGTAATGAAACCCTACACCTAAAGAAGATGGACTACTTTCCAAGGTAGTACCACGACATGAACATATCATCTAGGTGGATCAACTAACTAGTATTCCTATGGGAGAAACATAGTTCAAGAACTAGGAGACATGTTTGAGACCCTCTTTATGCCATCGACATTATAATCACTATTTCATGAGTAAAATAGTGATCCTACCTTCCCTACTTGGGAAGGTACACTCCTCACTACTAGTTCACTCGGTGCTAAGCTAGAGTCCCTTTTGAAATGTCTTTCTTTAACAATCATTACTGAGTTAAGGTCATAGGAGACTAACTCCTTGTATATTCATAGTGATTAGATCAATAGAAATTGTATGAGAATGTCCTTTCATTACAACCCTTATATGTGAGATTAACAAATTATCATCATCATGTCATGGTAAGGCACATATGTAATTCATAACCAACCTTATATAATTTCATCTTAATCATAATCGCACAATTGACATAATCAAGACATTTCAATTGCATCATCATACCAACACCTACTTAAAAAAATTACAAGATATGTTTCAATTGAACTTCATCATCAAGTACAAGCCATCACAATTGAAGTAAAGGTTTAAGATCATAAAGTCTTACCAATTCTCCTTCAAAAGCCAACATCCATGGTCTTATCATCAACCAACAAATTTCATCCAATAATAGGTGTAATAAAATCATACAATAGTAATCTATACAATAACTAAGTCATTGTATCATCACTATCCAAATTAACTTCAATTCATAACCAAGGGTTAGGGGAGAAGGGTTCATCATAAATTCTTCAAAATATAGATTCAATCCCAACAATACATGACCTTAGTCATTCCATGAATGAATTAGAATAATTAAGACAAGTCTAACAATCAATCCATTTTTTATTTCCCATCAATTCACAAGCAAGATCAAAGATTTGGGGGAATCGGAGAAATGACATGAATCAAACTAAATTACAATTGATCAACAATCTATACTTAATTAGTCCTAGGTAATCACAATTGATCATAATCAACCATCAATTACAAGTTTAGAATAAAACCCATTTGTAGAGAAAAAACCTAAGAATTGGGTTATTTTAGAAATCAACTTTAAAAGGACCTCTTAGGGAAAGGAATCTTAAGAATGAAGAACCCATACCTTAATGAAGAATATTCCACGAAATTCAAGTGAAATCCTAGAGAAATTTGTCTTCTTATTCAAGCTTTCTTCTTCCTTCAATGGAGGTTGAGTAGAGAGAGAAAGTAGAGAGAGGTGACAGCTTTTGGGTTTTGATTTTTTTGGGATTTGATTTGAGTGAGTAAAATGTGAGGGAAAAATAATTGAAAATCAATATATAGGCCCCCCCCAAAAGACCCAAAAGACCCCTCAAATAATTTTACCCTTTAATGAAGTCAAACTTGATTTCCAAATTTTAGATTTTCATCGGGGAACAAGTCTGCGTCACAGAGCTGCTCCCGCAACATTTGCAAAATTCGATTTTGAACCAAACGTGTCCACTATGTGTCGCGTCGCAAACTAAGATTTTATATGTTGGTGGACCTAGTCTGCGACGCGGAGACACTTCACCATAGGACATTTGGTTGTTACCTTGGGAAGCTTGCTTGGCCAAGGTTGGGGTCCCTTTGTGGACCCCTACGGTGACTCTTGGGGGTCATACCTGTACTTTTTCACCCATTTTACATTATTATACCTATTTAAATTCTTTTTACAAGTTTTAGACTTCATATGACACTCCTTAACCTTCACGAAACCTAAGGGCATTTTATTAGTTCAAGTGCACTAGCTTCCGGACGTCATGGACGTTTCTTGACGTCTTGACTCTAAAACATCCTAAATGATTTATAAACATTATTTTAGGCCTTAAATAGTTTTACTAACTCTTTACCAACATGTGAGGCTGCAGATTAGGTCTTGGACATTCGGAGTGTAATATTATCCCCCCCCCCCCTTAGGACATTCATTCCCGAATGACACTAAAATCTTTTGTAGGAAAAGGATAGACTCAATACTAGCAGCCCAACCAATAACATACATAATCAACACGAGTTACAACTCATAGGAGTACTTCACAACTCCATTCCACACCTAACATAGCATTACATAAAGCAATTCGTGTCACAACACATAAGAGCTAAACAATTTCATAACACATTATGAGGAACTACCTTATCAACATCAACATGATCTCAAAATGACATGAAAGAGTTACCATGCTATACTTCCCAAGACAAAAACAATAAAACAAAAATCTCAAAAAAACAAAACATATATTTCACATGAGTGCAAGTTAACACAAAAAGCCTCTTTTATGATAACTCATATTGACACTAACTTTAACAAAATATGCACATACTTGAAAAACAAGTCAAATTCATATTTATCATTATTTTCATCATTAATAGGAACAACTAACCTTAATTAGCAAAGATATGAGGATAACGGGACTTTATATCGGCCTCGGCTTGCCATGTCGCTCCCTCAACAAGGTGGTTTCTCCATAGAAATTTTACAGAGGCCACCGCTTTGTTCCTCCACTACTTTACTAGCCGATCAAGGATTTCCACCAGAACCTCTTCATAGGAGAGGTTCTTATCAACACCTAGACCCTCAATAGAAAGAATAGACTCGGGAGTACCGATGCACTTCTTAAGCATGGAGACATGGAAAAACTGATGAATCGAAGTTAGTTCATTGGGTAATCTCAACTCATATGCAACCTTACCAACCATTTGCAAGATTTCATAGGGACCCACGTTGTCATGACTGGGAAGCACCCCCTAGAAGTAACATGGCGTACTTGACCTCTCGGAGGTCTTCTACAATATCATAGTTATCATTCATCGCATTTTAATAGGTAAGTTTAGCGGAAAATTTATAACTTTTATAGCACATCATATGCTAATTCGTCACTTCTAATATATATATATATATATATATATATATATATATATATATATATATATATATATATATATATATATATATATATATATATATATATATATATATATATAATACAATATTTACATAATTAGACTCTAAGTCTCTTTGTCATCTTAGGTTCAACATCATTAGAGTACATTAGGGACACAACCCTTACAACATAAATTATAAGTGTATTATTACAAGACTTTACAATAAGATAGACTTAGGAAATCCTTGAACTTAAGGATTCCTTTCCTTGAGCTTGGGAATCACATATCAAACTCTTCACCTTAGAGACATCCTTTAAGCATCCATAACCTACACTTTGTGTAAAAAGGTAGAGAAGAATGGTGTTAGTACAAGAATGCACTAACTCTGGCAACCATGCAAATACATGCATTTAAAAGGGTCATTTTACTTGAAACCATGCATCATGCCTTTTTGTATAAACTTCATAAAACTTTGATAAAATAAGCATTATACAATTCACATACTTCATATAGGGATATTCCATGGTCAAACATCATATAAAATCAGACATTACATTTAAGTCATATTTAGGACCACTTTTCAGTAAGTTACAGTAACCTATTGTTATCTTTATAGTGAACCCCTTTTATTCTAACTCCATAACTTTCACAATTAACCCTCTAATGATACTTGGTCCAATGCATTAATAATGTCCCATTACACTATCCACACTCAAGCATCACCTTAGGACCTCAAGGAATCATACATATAACCTTTCAATTCAACACATATGTTCATAGGACCATTTCATATAACAAGGCACATGCTTAACTTCAGACACAACATAATACCTTACTCACAATCATAATCTAAGTCTACTAATGCAATGTACATGTGAAGCCCCATAACCTCACACATAATTAGTAAACCTATCATAATACTACAAACATCATAACATGTACTTCATACACCAAAAATAATACTATAGTTAACTTGTTACGATCCAAAGTACCCCCTAGGCGTAACCGGCGTCGTCTTCCTCTAGAAGGACTAAGACAAGCCTCTTAGCATTTGTCATAGCAAATCATAAGTCAAAAATCGCAGAAAAATTAATACTTTTGCTTATATAGCATGGAGGTTTACATAGACCTCTACAAAGGAAGCATACATAGGCTTCTCGCGATATACCATAACAACGCATAGGAATTTACTCTAATACTTTGTCTCATAGAAACCATCTAAACGAAGTCAAACAATCCGGGCAAAGCCCTTAAACAAATATATATGCCACCTAGGGCTTACATCAATATCTTAAACAATAGGAAAGAATTGAATGTCTACTAGACAATAGAAGTACTTCTAAGATAGAGTGTGTGGTAGCATCCTCGAAGTAGAGGGTATACAAAAACTTGGAGAGTCTAGTCCAAGCCTTCTTGCTTTAGCCTTAATGATACCTCAACGGCCCGAACCTACAAAGTTTGGTGAAAAGGGAAGAAATATGGGTTAGTACAAACCACATGTACTAAGTATGGTCCATATGCATAATAATCGTTAATGCATGAGAAAAGGCACAATTTAGTCAAACCTATGCACAATGACCAACATTTCAATATACACATAAAAGGAATATCATAATCATATTGACATATAAGTAACTCAAGAAACACTTGTGCAATTCCAAGAATAAAGCCCCATAATCCTATCCAAAGCTAAGTATCACATTAAGCAACCCATTTCATAGTTACAACATATTCTCATATATAACATGTTTCATATATCAACACTATCATAGCTTACCAACATAATCATAAACATAATCATAATCATAGTCATAGTCATAAAATAACACTACTAGTATTATCTTATTGGATCCCACATGTGCAATGTGTAAGAGAAGTCCCATACCCTCCCTCAAACTATGTAGTAACCGTTAAGACAACCCTAATAGAAGTTCACATAAATAACTTGTTTATACTTTTATTTTAGGGAAAGAAGTTCCATAACCGACATGAGACCATGTGAGCTACATGGAATTCGGTCTCCTACTCCCACACCTAAAATAGAGGATTTACACTTGCCTAATGTGAAACCATTCATACGTAACTGTGTTAGTGGATCCACTAAGTTAGAGTCCTATGCGGGCACATAGTTAAGGGAGAATGAGTTTGGTTCTAGAAACCTTGACTTACTAACGTGAGGGTTTTCATCTCATGAGACAACATATATATTAGGAATCCAGACTTACTAACGTGAGAAACCCATGTGGGAGGCCGGAGTTACTAACGTGAGACCTCCATATCATTTACATGCCCTTTCGGTGCTAAGCAATTATTCCCTTTAGTAATAATCACATATCATCATACAAGTTGACATTAACCTCTTCTAGACCCTTAGGTGATTATCTTATCATAATATCTCATAGGTGATCATAAGTGAGAACTATCCTTTCACTTTTAGATCCAACATTATAATCATGAGAAACTACATTCAATCATTTAAGGATCATACCATAACATAATTACGTACTTCATAGACAATTCATATATGTAGGGTTAGGGATGAGGGATCCTTGTCACCAACATCAGAACAACACAATTAACTATATCATCATTATCATATAAGTAGATTTCACCTTGCATAATTGAGATCAAAGAAAAATCAAGATCATACCTCATTGCCCTTCATGGGACTTCATAGTTCAATACCCAAGAACTCACAACAACCATATGAAATAGGGTAATCATGAAGTATTAACATAACTAAAATCAAAGTAAACAAGTGACATGTTCATCACCCTCAACAATTCATCTTAATCAATTCGAGAAACTAGGGATTTAAGGGAAAGACATGGTTCAATAGAAAACTCATAGGAATTCATCAATTAACCATTAGTTCATACTTAAAAAACATTACTTTATCATATTTCATCACAATTGATACACAATTTCGTTTTATAAAGAAGACCCATGTGAGGAGAAAAACCCTTGTTTTGGGGGATTTAGAAATCAACTTTTGAAGGACCTCTTGGGGAAAGGATTCCCAAGAGAGAAAGAAATCATACCTTATAGATGATATATCCACGAAAATGAGTTGGAAAACTTAAAGTCTTGATCTTGTTCTAGGATCTCTTTGGCTCTTCAATGGATTTTTGGAGGAAGGGAGAATTTGGGAGAGAGAGAGAGAGATTTTTAATTTCAACTTGTGGGACTTGATTTGAGTGATAAAATTGACCTAAAACTGACCCTAATACATTATGTAGTCACCCATTAAATTACCCAGAATACCCCTCACTTAAATGGTTTATTTTGTGAAGTCAAAACACCCAAAATACGACTTTTACGATATATGGGATGTAGGTGCGCGTCCCGAGGTCATTTCCCCATTTTATTTTCGAATTTTGAGTTGAGGAAGTAGGGTTAGTTTCATCCCCACGTCGCGATGCCAACTCCAGATTCCCACATGATGGGTGCGCGACGGGCAGCAGCCTTCAGAACCTGCCTGCGCGCTGTTGCCTTTAGTAGCTTGCTCGCCCAACTTTGGGTCCTCCCCAAGGACCTTTCCGGTTGTCCTTGGGATGTCTTGACTGTACGTTTTGACACTATATACTAAACTCTACCTATTAAAAGTCTTTTTACAAGTTTTGGACTCCATATGACCATCTGAAATCTTCACCAAACATATAGACGTCAAGTAGTTAAATTTCGCTCGTTTCCGGACATTAAGGCTTTTCTTTAATCCCATTGCTCCGATACTTCTCAAATAAGTTATTTATACTTATTTAGGTCTAAAACCATCATTACTCAATATATAAGTCTCTAGTATAAGTCGTGGAAATTTACGAGTGTGTCAATATTCCCCCCCTTAGGAATATTCTTCCCCGAATGACACTCTAAAACCTTTCTATTGGAGGAAAGACTCAAGACTAGCAGCCAACCAACCAAAAATATCATAATGAGTCACAGATCATAGGAGGAAATATCCACCCCTTTCTACACATAAACATAGCATTAACAAGTAAGAACTCAACCCACACATACCATAACAAAAACTCAACTTTTCATATCACATAAGGAGGTACTACCTTCTCCATTTCAATGTGAGCTCAATATGAACATTAAAATTTGACATACTGATTTCTTATCAAAACTATATCAATTATGCTCATTATAATCTTCCATGAACACTCAGAGCACGCAACACACTCAAATGAAAGCCAACATATTAAAAATATTTCATGGAAAGACAAGAACTCAACTTAGGCATGCATTTATACTACAATATGAACATATTTAGAAAAACATGATAAGCTCAAGATTATTTATAATAGTCATATAAGGAATTACTAACCTTAATCTTGGCTAGGAGTAAGGGGGAAAAGATGAGGATACTGGGTCTTCATGTCGGCCTTGGCCTCCCATGTTGCACCCTCAACAAGGTGGTTCCTCCGTAGAACCTTTACGAAGGCAACCTCCTTATTCCTCAATTTCATAACTTGGCAATCAAAGATCTCAACCGGGACCTCCTCATATGAAAGGTCCTCCTTTATCCCCAAACCTTCCCGAGGAAGAATGGACACCGGATCGCCTATACACTTCTTAAGCATAGATATATGGAATATCGCATAAATCATGGCCAACTCATTTGGCAATTTCAACTCCTAGGCGACATTCAAAACCCTCTTCAAAATTTCATACGGACCCACATAGCGTGGACTAATTCTCCTTCTTTCCAAACTCATCACGCCTTTCATGGGTGATATTTTCAAATAGACCCAATCTCCTACTTGGAACTCAAGGTCCCTTTTTTTATCATCGGCATAGGATTTTTGTCGACTTTGAGCCGCTTTTAGTCTATCTCTTATAACCCTATCCTTCTCGAGAGCTTCATAAACCAAGTCGGGACAAAGTAGAGCAAACTCATCTACCTCATACCACCCAACCGAGGATCTACACCTCCTCCCATAAAGTTCCTCAAAGGGTGCCATGGATACAATAGAGTGGTAGCTATTGTTGTAATAGAATTCCATCAAAGGTAGATGGTCATCCCAATTACCTTTGAAGTCGATGACGTAAGACCTCAACATATCTTCAAGGGTTTGAATAGTGCATTCCACTTGACCATCCGTCTTATGATGAAAAGCGGTACTAAGCACATTCGTACCAATTCCACTTTGGAAAGCTTTCCAAAAATGGGAGGTAAATTGAGTACCTCGACCCGAAATGAAGGACAAAGGGGCTCCATGCACTCTCACTCTTTCTTTGATGTACAATTTGGCATAATCTTCTGCCGAATATGTGACATTGATGGGAATAAATGTGCTGACTTGGTCAACCTATCCATACTCACCCATATCGAGTCATGTTCCATTTGGGTACGATGCAGCCCAACTAATAAATCCATGTTAATATCCTCCCACTTCCATGTGGGAATGTATATATTTTTAGGCAATCCACTCCGCCTTTGGGGATCCACTTTTTACTTGTTGGCAATTCAGACACTTAGCGACAAAATCTACAATGTCCTTTTTCATACCATTACACCAATATGTTTTTCGTAAGTCGCGGTACATCTTTGTAGCACCCGTGTGAATGGAAAATCGGGAGCCATGAGCCTCTTCCATGATCAATTCCCTCAACCCATCCACATCTGGTACACACAATCTTCTTTGGTGCCTAAGTACCCCATCTTCCCCTTGAGAGAATGAGTCATTAGCTTTACTAAGGACCATTTCGTTTAAATCCATTAATAGAGGATCAAGGTGTTTCTTGGATTTCACCCCAACCACTAGAGACGACTCGGAGTTATGGCAAATCATGACACCACTTTTTAGAGAATCTTCTAGTCGGACACCCAACCGGGCCAACCTATGAAACTCTTTTTCTAGCTCTTTCTTTTCATCTTCAACATGCGTCACACTACCCATGGATACTCAACTCAAAGCATCCGCCACCATATTTGCTTTCGGATGGTAAAGGACACTCATATCATAATCCTTTAAAAGTTCTAACCATTTTATTTGGCGTAAATTCAAGTCTTTTTGGGTGAATACATATTCTAGACTCTTATGATCTGTGAACACGTCAACATGCACCCCATATAGGTAGTGTCTCCAAATCTTTAAAACAAATACCACAGCCGCAAGTTCAAGGTCGTGTGTTAGATTGATTTTCTCATGTCGATTGAGTTGTCTAGAGGCATACGCTATGACTTTTCCATGTTGCATAAGCACACATCCTAGACCACTCGAGAGGCATCACAATAAATCACGAAACCTTCGGTACCCTCTGGTAAAGTCAATACCGGAGCGGCGGTGATCTTATCTTTCAATAATTGGAAACTCTTTTCACACGATTCCGACCATTCGAATTTGGACTTCTTTAGGTCGAAGCCGTTAATGGAGATGCGATAGATGATAATCCCTTAAAAAAACTACAATAGTAGCCATCCAACCCTAGAAAACTCTGAATGTCGGTAGGATTCAAAGGTCTAGCCAACTCTTGACCACTTTCGTCTTTCTCGGATTGACCTCAACCCCTTCACTGGAGACAATTTGACCAAGAAAAGCCACTGACCTCACCAAAACTCACACTTTCTAAACCTAGCAAAAAGTTGGTTATCTTGGAGAACTTCCAAAACTATTCTCAAATGATCCATAAAATCATCCTCACTCCATGAGTATATATAAAAATATCCTCAATAAAGACAATCACGAACAAATCAAGATACTTTCTAAAAACTTTATTCATGAGGTCCATGAAAGCTCCGGGGCATTTGTTAGGCCAAATGACATTACAAGGAATTCAAAATGACCATATCTTGTTCGAAATGCCATTTTTAGAATATTAACCTCCCTCACCCAAAGTTGGTGATAACCCGATCTTAAGACAATCTTTGAAAAGTAGCTAGATCCTTGGAGTTGATCAAATAGGTTATCAATCCTAGAGAGCGGGTACTTATTCTTTATAGTGACTTTGTTCAATTGACGATAATCGATATACATTCTCAAAGACCCATCCTTCTTCTTCACAAATAATATCGGGGCACCCCATAGAGATATGCTTGGTTGAATAAAACCTTTATCTAGCAAATATTTGAGTTGAGCCTTTAGTTCTTTCAACTCAGCCGGGGCCATTCGATAAGGAGAGATTGAAATAGGTTTTGTATCCAGTAATAGATCAATACTAAAGTCAATCTCCCGTCAGGAGGGATTCCGGAAAGATCGTCGGGAAAGACCTCCAGAAACTCCCTTACCACAGGTACCGACTATATGGGAGGGACTCAGATTCATGATCCATGACTCTTACTATGTGATAGAGAAAACCCTTTGCAATTAACTTTCAAGCTTTTATATACGAATTGATCTTACCCCTAGGATTTGAGTTTCCTCCCTTCCACTCAAAACCGGTTACATTCGGAAATTGTAATTTGACCACTCTTGACCTAAAATCAATAGAGGCAAAACACGCATACAACCAATCCATTCCCAATATGATGTCGAAAACTAGCATATCAAGTTCTATCAAGTCAACCATCATAACTCTATTGGGAAAGGAAATAGGACACCCTTTATAGACTCTTTTTACCACTACAGAATCACCCACTGGGTAGAAACCGAGAAAGTTTTATCTATGATGTCGGGTAGTAAATCAAATTGCATGGCTACAAGAGGGGTCATAAATGACAATGTAGCTCCCGGATACAACAAAGCATATACATCAAAGGAAAATAATTTTAACATACCGGTGACCACGGCCAGTGAGCTCTCTTGATCACTTCAGGATTGGAGAGCATAGAAGTGATTCTTCTTAAGAGCATCC